>JASUUH010000036.1:0-476821 GCA_030449925.1 Citropsis articulata
GACTAGAGAGGAAAAAAAATGCATATGATGTATAAACAATCATTAAGAAGCAGCAGGAAACTCAGATCTCGAATTGGAACATTAACCATACGCTAACTGCTCATATAGAGAATTTTTCTCACATATCATCAGATGAGGGGAAAAAAAAAATTGAAAGAAAGCACCAGGGTCAGCTATCAACCTCTGCAGTTGTCCCAATGGTTGCAAATGTTATCTGTCTGTTGTCAGGCTCCCTGAAAACATGAACCTGAACAGACGTTTCACAGTTCAATTTCAGATATAGGTATAGCAAGGAATTATATATATATATATATATCTATTAAAGTGATGAAGAGTTCACTTACCACCCCTATAGTATAAGGGACATCAACTTGGCTCAAGGCTCTCTCAGCAGCAGCTATGAAATTTGGCTTAATAACTCTTAGAGGAAGGGTCGCCTCAGGGAAAAGAACAACTCCTGCCAATCAACCAACAGCAAACTCAGACTGCTATAAGTTGGAAGATTTATTTATAAGGGCAATAGAAGAGAAAGCCTAAGACATCCCCAGAACAAAGATAAGACGATATAAACATGGTAAAACTTACTGTTCCTCACTAAATGACTATGTCTTTAGGCCTTACATGGGTGAGTTTATGAACTAGTTCATTTACTAAAATTTGAATTCCACATGCTGTGACAGAAAAAGAAATCAGGGGAGGGAAAAAAAAAAAAGGCACGTAATATACCATCAAGATAGAACAAAGGGAGGGTAAGGATGGCACCCCCTTCCAAGAAAGCCATTCTGTTGTGAGTATCTTCAACATCTGTTACACTCAAATGTCATTAGTAAACCTCAAATAGTTTGAACCATCAATAACCAACCGGGAAAAATGTAAATTTGATTTTTTAAATAAAAAAATAAAAAAAAAGGGTCACAGAAGGGAGACAGCAACAAAGATCACATACTTACCACCAAGGTATGTATGTAACGAAGCCAAACAGGTGTTGAAAGTAAGTTGATTGGATGGGTCAGCGCCCCTGTTACCGGTAACAAAAATATTCCTATAACTTTAGAAAATCACAATAAAATAACGCAATTGAAACCAGAACTAAAAGTATTCAAAGGTCACAAAAGAGCTCAAAGCAGGCTGGCTAATAAGCACTAGGTTTTCTACACATTTACAAGAATAATAACAGCTAACAAGGTAAGAGTTTCAGACACCATAGCAAAATAACATTAAATTAGAACGTGCTTCTAACCGATCACTGGTCAGGCCACTCAAATTTGAACAAATTTAGCATCTTCAGTTAATTTGAAGTAAATCACTCATACTAGTATTAAGAATAAATATTTGAATACTCGCACCTACACGCACATGAGTTCAAAAATCAAAGCCTAGTTAAGACGTGAAATGATAAATTAAAGTGATAAGACAAGAAAATTAATCCAGTGAAATTGTGAAAATCAAAGAGCCCGAGGAGGGGTGTCTTACGTGGCGGCACGGTCGTCGTCGTCGGATGAGTCATGGAAATCGTCGACTTCTTCAACCTGCAATTCCTCGAAATCGAGCTGACGAATCTGCTCGATCTGTTGCCTCTCTCTTTCTAGTAGTCTATCGTCTACCATCTCTCTCTCTCTCTGTCTCCTCTCTCTCACTCCCGCTCAAGGCGTATAATTGGATTTGTGAGCATCTACGGTGGTATATTCTGTCTGATTTACTATTATTATGGTGTTGGTTCAATGTTTCTCTTACGCCGCAGCAAAATCTTCCACCAATTCCCAGGCCACCCGCATTTATTTCTTTTTCTTCTTCGTTTCTCTCTCTCACACTCTCGCCTGCCTCTTTGATAAATTACGAATCTCTCACACTCTCTCGCCTGCCTCTTTGATGAACAACGAATCGAGGGAATTGCGTGGGATATACTCCATTTCCTTCGTAATACCCAAAATATACCTCTATCTATTAAAATCTATAACTTTACACATACATACTTTAAAAAATTAGGAAAAGTATAAAAATAACCTCAATAAAATACCAACAAAAAATTAATACTCGACTCATTCAATTTACTTACTCGACTTATTTAATTGAATCTGACATTGATTGTCTTCACTTCTTACTCATTGAATACTCAACTTACCAAACTTCATACGACTGCACGACTTATTGTTCAATTACCTCACTTCATTGAATGCTCAACTTACCTTCATACCCGACTTTACTACATTTAATTAATCGCTTTACTTTCATTGAATACTCACTTTCACTTATTCAATTATCTTTCTTTTCATTGAATACTCAACTTATCAGACTTTATACTTAACTTTTTGTAAAATATTAATACTCGACTCAATGTACTTACCTGACTTAATACTCGACCTCTTTAAAAATTACATAAATTTTACTCGACTTGTTCAAAAAATTTACTTGACTTTTACTTAATACTTTACCACTTAATACTCGACTCATTTAATATGCTTACTCAACTTCCTACTGGATTATATACTCAACTTACTTATCTCCAATTCTTAATCGACTAAATTCTCAACTTACTCGACTTCGTACTCGACTTCTTCCTGTATTAATTCTTCAATCACTCATAACTTAAATAGAGTCTTAAATCCCTACATTCTATGAAATAGTGTGTGTACAAACTCGAAAAGAGAGAAGTCGTGAGAGGAAGAAGAAGAGAATGGTGAGAAAAGCCCAAAAGAGAGAAGCCATGAGAGGAAGAAGAAGAGAATGGTGAGAGAGAAGCCCGAATGAGAGAAGTTGTGAGAGGAAGAAAGGTGTGGATTCTTGGTTTTTTTAAGGTTTTTTTTTTACTTTTCATATCTTTATGAGGTATATATATGTAATAGGGTATAAATTTGGTATTTAAGAATAAATTTGGGATATTTAAATAAAAAACCCCAACGAATCTCTACGAAATGAAATATCTAGTAAGCGCTACGAGTGGTTGTTGGCTTGTCGGACTAATCAACTCGGCCCTTCTGTGGCTAACTGGACTCTCATTGCGCCTGGCCGAAAGCTATTCAGCCCCCAATCCTTTTTACCCCAATAGAATAGATCCGATTATGATTTTTTTATTCATTTTATTATTTATCCACCGAAGCTATAAAAATACCATAATGGCTAAAAGTTTCCATTCCATCGGTAAATACGGGATAACTCTCGCTCCTGAAAGTTTTAAACGCATTTCTAAAGAAGTTATTTTTACTAGCATAAAAGAATTTTTCTTTTCGAACGTTTATCATTACGATAGGTGTTAAATAGAAATACAGTGATGTATGCAACTGAGGCATCCTAATAAATCGATAGACTTGAAACTTATTCATATATGACCCGATCAATTCGATCAGGCACTTACCATCTATTTTCATTGTTCAACTCTTTGACAAGATCGTTTATTTACAACGGAATGGTATACAAAGTCAACAGATCTCAATCAATACAAAATAGGATTTATGGCTACACAAACAGTTGAGGGTAGTTCTAGAGCTCGTCCAAAAAGAACTTCTGCAGGGGGTTTGTTGAAACCCTTGAATTCGGAATATGGTAAAGTAGCTCCTGGATGGGGAATTACTCCGCCCGGGACAAAGGGTCACGATCCCGTAAGGGTGAGCTAACTTCAAAAACCCATCCTCATTGTCGGCTGTAACTCGCCTGCATGAAGCCATAATCGTTAGCAATCACCGGTCAACCATACGGCGGTGAATTCGTTCCTAGGCCTTGTACACACCGCTCGCCTTTCGTATTTTTTTATAGAATTCTATAATATTATTACAATCAATTTTAATTATAAATGTATCATTTTGTATATACAAATAAAATGAATTTAAAGAATTTATTATTCCTAAAATTTCTAATTCTATAGACCAAAAAATGAAATTATTTATGGTATTGTAGCCGTTATACGATTCACAATAATGCAAGAAAAAAAAGGTAGTTATTCAGATGCAATTAATTTAAAAAAAAGGGGGGGGGGGTGATCGATTCGATTCCGAAGCATGATTTTTTCTGTTGCAGCTTCTTAGTTTGTATTGCAAATTTTAAAGAATGAAAGTGGTGGAATGTTTTGGAAATCAAGGAGAAGAGAGGGGTGTGCTAAAATATTTAGATATAACTGCGTGTACTGGAACAAGTGAATCACTAGGTGTCAAATTATTTATGACAGACAAGAGAAGCAGCCTCATCCCATCTGACATTATCTTACACGTCTTTAATTGTAAGGTCCCATTGGAAAACACTATTTTAACTGATATTCTGAAAAGAAATTGGTAAAAAAGGAATCCAATCCACCGTGTGTAGCCTGAAGCTGAAACCTCTCTCACGCATGATTCAGGTTGGGAAATAGAATGGATGGAAATCTGCCCAAGTTCATCATCTCAACGCTAGTCGAACATATTGGGAAGGGGTCTCACTGCCATAAATGCATCAACCATCTGAAAAAGCAAACAATTGAAAACATGATTATTCATATTACTGAATACTTTTGAGGTTAATAACTGGTATTTTCTATTGAATCCACCATGAAATCTAACAATCTGACGTGACTGAATGCACCTATATCGAAGCAATAATGCCATATAATTTACAAAAGCTTCATTCAGTTTCAGTTATTGCATGCAGGAGACTCACCTCATCAGTTACAGCAGCACGGGCCAACTGATGTCTTTCCACCAATTCAGTCAAAACTTGAGCCAGTCGTTGCTTAACTTCCCCCGTTAGCATGCAACCTGCACCATACTCCTGGAAGAGGGACAAGAATAATGGATCTTAGCTATTTTCCTAATGAATGCTTAAAGACTTGCAGGACCATAGAGCAACAATTATCACCAGAGATTAATCAAAACAACTAGAAAAAGCAATTTTACCTTTTAATGTGCTCTAGTTCTGCATCATCCTCTAGGAAAAAACTTAGATATTTTACTGGTATATCTACCTGGATGATATCAAAAACAAAGATAATTTATCACAAAACCATTAATCCCGGAATGTACCAAGCAGTCGCAAGAAAGTTGAAAATTAACCAGGGCCATTAGTAAAATGATACTTGAAACAGACAGCTAAGCAGGACTTTCAGAATCTTTTCCTTTTCTGGGTCCATTTGCCTTTATACTCATAGAAGGGGAGAAAAAGAAAAGAAAAGGCAGGATAAACAATTACTGCATTAACATGATATTCGAAATAGCAACTAAGAAAATCTGACATCCTTCATCATATATGATATAAAGTAAAAATTTGTAGAAACAAGACTTCCAGTACCTCAAGATTTGCCCTAATTTTCGATGTAATTCCACACTATCTTGTCCAAGAAAATGCATACTTGTTTATCTGCACATGTCAATAGAATGATCTATTGCATGTCATAAAAATATAAAGTAGTCCCATATAATAATAAACAGCCATGAAGAAAAGGAGCTGTGTAGTTTCAGAATCAAACCTTGTTCTTAATAACCTTTGGAGAATCAGTAACATATATGGCAGAATTAGGATCACTAGCTGACATTTTTCCTGTCTCCCCCTGCAGATATCGGTTACAAAAGCAATGAGATCAATGATTCTACATCAACAAACCAACTATCAGAGTATAAGAAATAAATTCTTCACTGAATTGTCTTTATCATCAAATGTTAGAACTAAGCTCGGCCACATACATGTACATATCCAGACTCTCAATCATTTACCAGCATACTTTTAAGCCAGACAATATAATACCTGCAATGCAGGGAAAAATGAGGACTCAATTAATGAAGGCTTGTGATAACCTATCCGAGGAGCAACATCCCTTGTCATTCTGAAGTAAGGGTCCTGAAAAATCACTACTCAAAAGACATTAATGAAAAAACAGAATCAAAATAAATAAATAAATGCTAACCACCTCAAAAAGTTTCTTGACAATCTACTAAGCCAAAGAACCATTATATATTCCCAGAATAGTCCTCATATTAAAACTGTTGAATATTGCGATGGCTAGTGAAATAAATTTTTAACTGTAGTTGAGCTACAATTCCAAGTATTTGTATGCATACTACTCTATATGTTATATCTTGCATGCCTTATAAACGATTGCATTCATTATTAAGCAAAAGCAGTTGAGTTTCAGGAGAATATTGTGCTCAGGGTGAATTGCACTAGAGCATCGCATTAGCTGTATTGCATTACATATCATTGCATTGCATTAATTATAATGCAGTATATAATAATATTTTCTATTTCTATTTTTATTGAATTTATTATTTATTTTTAAATAAAATAAAATTCATCATTGCCAACCACCACGAAGCACCACCTGCAATCATCGGTATCCATTTATGACAGTTTTGGTACTATTGGAGTCCTCATCACCAGAGCTATTCAATGGTCCATGTATTACCACCAATAGAGCTTCCACTCACCGTAGACGTATGACGAACTAAAGCTCTGTTTCCAGTAATACTTATAGATCCAAAAATAAGAATTACAATGGCACCAAAATAAAATCCAGCAGGCAGTGGTAGCGCCCTAACAGTGGTCGGAGGTGGCTTCCATTAACCAAACATCCTTAGTTTAAAATTAAACAAATAAAGAAAATGATTTAATGAAAATTAATGTAGTTAAAAGACAAATCTCATGCTACTATAAACCCAATATGGGATATATTTAATGCTAGAAATCGTGCATTAGTTCAAAATTTAATGCAACGCCATAGGTCCTTTTTTCCATTCCAAACATCGGATAGCATTATCTTAATACGGAATAATATCCTAACGTTATGCAATGCAGTGTTCCAAACATGCCCTTAATTACAATTTATTAAGCATTAAAATGATCCAAAAGTATATTCAAATTAAACAGCAAATCTCATTTACACACAAAAAAGAAAAGGACTTCCCACCTGGTCAATGGCACAAGGAATTAAGCAACGAAGGTGATCCTTGCCTGAGAAAAGGTGTGGGAAAGAACTTGGAAATGATGGAACCGCCTGCATTAACCAGAAATAAAGCATAGAAGTCATTCCCATATACAAACATTACCTGAGCAATACTCATTTGTTGCTTAATTCCTTTAAACGAGGTACATTTGTGGTATTTGGCATTAGAAAAGGCGTGATATTCATAATAGACAGTTATAGAATAGCAAACTTATAATCTAGTTTGAGTATACTTTTTCTGGAAGTTTAAGTAATCAATTTGCGTGCAATGATGTCATCAACAAGAGTGCAAATGCAAACAAAAGGAGTAAACAATCTAGATAACAGATATATACCTTATAAATCATCTCCTAAGCTCACAACAAAATAACATGGAGAAATATAATAGTAAAGCAATTAAAGACAAGATCCCCGAGAGCATGCACATGGAATCATAATGTAATCAGAAAAAGGTGCAATAACATACCTGAACCGGTGGAAAACTAACTTTTCCAATATGATCTTCACCAGTGAAGCCAAATATGCCAACCACCTAAACAGCAACACCACCCCCCCCCCAAAAAAAAAAATTCCAGCTGTATTTGCTAAATAGAGAGAAAAGCAAGGAAAGTGAAATTAATTTGCAAAAGAAAAAAGTGTATAATCACCTTGTTATATGTGACACACTTCGCAACCTTCACCATGTTCTTGTAGAAGGCACTACAAAGGAAATTTTCGCATTATCTTGCTAGCACAAGAACTTAGTAGAATATGTACAACAGAATGTGCCCGTCAAGGTTTAAGAAAAAGCTAAAACAGTTGATGCTGATGTATACCAATTTCAAAACTCAACTGCAACAATGACAGGTGCAATTTGTCATTGCACATAATGAATGAGAATCTTTCCACATCTGGGGATGGCTTAAAACAATTCACTTTTCAATCCCAACATAGTTGTTCAATAATGCCCTTAAATCAATCGTTGCCATAGTTTCAGGAATTCTTGCCCATAATACATTTTATCACCATATCAACTCTGATGCATGTTTCTATGTCTTTAAAGAACATGCAACCACTATTAACTTCCCTTTATGTTTCTACATCCTCTGGGCAACATGCAAACACATGATATTCAGCTTAAACAAGTCAAAGAACCTACTTGCATGTTAGACTATAAGGTTCAAACTACAGCGTGCCATCTATTTTAGTATCTATTTTAATTTCAACAAGATAAATTGCTTCAACCGTAACCTTAAGTGTGCATGCCACTGACTGAAATGATCCAGTACATCAACATTCAGCGAGTGGGACTGATAACAAATTGATTTCTTACAGACAACTTAGGCACTTTGAACATAGCTAAAAGCTTATTAACAAACCAAAATTTGCTTCGGCTCAAAATAACCCCACAATTTCTCATGACAATAACACTAATCATAATCCTTCTCATACACACACCCAAGAAATAAAAATTAAAAATTATTTTCAACACCGTTATATCGATTCACAATTTTTACTCCATAAATGTCTGAGCTATCTTTTAAGTTTTAACCCAAACACTATCTATAAATTCTTTGAAGGAAATTTCTAAGTCAGTTTCCTCTCCTCTTCCCTAATCATTAATTCCTAAAACAGAAAACGTGAAGTCTAAAACTTTATACGCAGGGTATCAACTACGTACAAACATAAATAAAATTCTAAAATAGTTTGGAAAATAAATCCAATTACTCACCCACCAACATAATCAAAATCAGAGAAGATAAAGGTCTTTGTTACATCAAAACCACAGGCAATTATGTCTTTTGCATTCTCCCTTGCAAGTCTTTGACTCTCCTCAACGGAAAGATTTTTCCACATGCACTTCTCATCATCAGTCAGTTGTATAACAAGAGGAACCTTAAAGGCATCTTGCAAGTACCTGCTATTTGAATTTTGTTACAAGCTGAAAAAAATAACAAACAAACAAAACTAATATAAAGCTGATTATAGAACTGTCTCTTCCTATTTTGTTGTTTAAAAAAAAAAATCACATTGTAGTTTGAAAAGGAGCTTATACCAAGTTATCTATTTTCACTGAAAAAAAAAATTACAATAGCTGTCTTAAACTTTCAATTAGTTTAGAGTAGTAATTTAGCTGAAAATTAAAAGAAAAGTAAAATATTAACTTGGTAAACATGAAAGGAACCAAATGCCCCAAATGCAAAGCTTCTGATGATGGCCCTCTTCCCGTGTACAGATAAAATTTCTCCCCTTTCTCATACGCATCCAGTATATCGTTGAAATCTCTGCCCCAGTTTCATCTCCATCAATCAAAAGACTGAAGAAACATAATCATAATAACAATAATAATAACAATAATAATAATAATAATAATAATAATAATAATAATGAATATAAAATAGTGAGAAAAAGAAAGAAAGAAAGAAACCGATGTGCAAAGAAAACACCGCGGCGGAGGAGGACGTGAGGAGGGCGGCCAGTGAGTCTTTGGACTCTGTCTACCAACGACTGGTCGAGTCGCTGGCATCCAAATTTGTCGATGAGTTTGTCGTAATCTATTTTTCCTGAAGATGAGACTTCCCATGGACTCACCACTTGCTCTCTTTCTTCCTGTTTCTTCTCTTCATTCTTATCCATTTCTTTGACTGACCGCTGCTTTTTACTTTAATACTTTTCCAAGCACTCCAGCACCAATAGCAAGCAGAGTGGCGAGGCCAACCGTGATCGCTTGGCTGAAATTCGAAGGTTCAGCAGCGAGTTGTGGGGGCCACGACAATCGCGGGACTAGGGGAGATGGAGTAACGGCGAGTGTTCCGACTGATTTGAGTTAAATAAAGAGGGACTATAAATAGATAATGGCGCAGGGTTGGGGTTATAGGCAATTGAGTTTGTTTGGGCCGAGCCGAATATTTTGGGCACAGTAATTGTGTCAACTCAGATGCGGTTCGCTTATGTTAAAGCTTAAGCACAAGATTCGACAGCTGTGATTCCGTCTTGGATTGGGTTCTCTCTCATCACGCTTTTTTTTATTTCAAATCAGACGAAGGATAGATGTGGATACTGGATATGATCGATAATTTTATTTTTTACACAGATAATATAATTACACAACTGATATTACATTAGCCCTTAAGATTCCAATCGTTACTCTCAATCCACCATACTTAGGCAGTTAGGCTGGGTTTATAGTTTAGAGTGAGAGTGAGGAGTGTAGATTTTTTTCACTCTAATATTTATTTTAATAAATTAAAAAAAATTAAAAATCTCATTTTGTGAGTCCCACTTATTTTTAGAGCTTGATGTCACGGACATGATCGTGCACCCGAGATATCTTCGTCGCTAAGTATCGGCCTTGTCTTGATTGTAGGGGCGTGTGAGGCATGTGTGTGGGGAAGGTATTGGCTCTAGACTCTTGGGGTTCGGTAGGCCGGTTGAGTTGGGAAACTTGTCGTCGAGGCTTAGCGTTGAAGGCGTCTGGCGGCCACTCTGGCCTGGTTGGGAGCTGTGGATTCTGCAGTAGGCGGCAGGGCGAAACCAGTTGATATTGTGACACTTCCTCGAGGCTTACTCTCGTAGCACTTGTTGCGGGAGCGCCGCACGGGCTTGAAACCTCTCGTCCCGTGACAAATGGTATCAGAGCCGCGCTTGTCATCTCTCGAAGCCCTCCTCGCGAGCTCGCGCTCGATGCGCGCGCACGCGGTCCCACCCTTCTGGTCATAAGGGTCGACAAGCGGGCAGTGGTTCTCCACACCCCCAGCGTTACTTTTCGGCTCGATGAGTGTCTGCGCGGGTCCTCTCCCGGATCGAGGGCAGTGGCGGGGAGTTCATGGGCGAGATTGTCGATCTTCGTGTTTTCGCGTGGAAGTGCTCACTTGCGGGCGTACTCGGCATGCAGGGGCGTGCATGGTTATGGCGGTGGGAGGATGTCACGGACCCATGATCGTGGCACCCAAGATATCTTGCCCGTCTGTTAGTATCGGCAGGTTGTCTTGATTGTGGGGCGTGCTTGAGGCATGTGTGTGGGGAAGGTATTGGCTCTAGACTCTTAGAGTTGAGCGAGCTGCCGGTTGAGTTGGGGAGCTTGTCGCTAGTCGAGACTTAACGTTGAAGAGGGAGCGAACCTACTGCTGGTTGGAAGCTGAGGGCGTTCTCACAGTGAGCCCAAGGCGGTGAAACCAGTTGATATTGTGACACTTCCTCGAGGCTTACTCTCGTAGCACTTGTTGCGGGAGCGCCGCACGGGCTTGAAACCTCTCGTCCCGTGACAAATGGTATCAGAGCCGCGCTTGTCACCTCGCAAAGCCCTCCTCACGAGCTCGTGGCGCTCGATGCCGCGCGCGGTCCCAGCACTTGTGGTCGTGAGGTCGACAAGCGGGGCGAGCAGGTGAGTTCTCACACCCCAGCGTTACTTTTCAGGCTCGATGAGTGTCTGCATGCGGGTCCTCTCCCCGGATCGAGGACGAGTAGGCAGGGAGTTCATGGTGAGATTGGCAAGCTGATCTTCACGTTTTCGCACGGAAGTGCACATTTACGAGGCGTACTCTGCATGCACGAGGACGTGCATGGTTATGGCGGTGGGAGGATGTCACGGACCGCAATCGTGGCACCCAAGATATGTCGCCCGTGCGCTAATGTCGGCCGGTTGTCTTGATTGTAGGGGCGTGCTTGAGCATGTGTGTGGGGAAGGTATTGGCTCTAGACTCTTAGAGTTCGAGCAGCCGACCGGTTGAGTTTGGGAGCTTGTCGCTGGTCAAGGACTTAACGTTGAAGAGGGTCTGGCGAAGCCCTACACACCTTGGTTGGGGCCGGGCGTTCTCCTGATGAGCCCAAGGCAGGGCGAAACCAGTTGATATTGTGACACTTCCTCGAGGCTTACTCTCGTAGCACTTGTTGCGGGAGCGCCGCACGGGCTTGAAACCTCTCGTCCCGTGACAAATGGTATCAGAGCCGCGCTTGTCATCTCTCGAAGCCCTCCTCGCGAGCTCGCCAAGCGCTCCAATGCCGCACCACGCAGGTCCCCACCCTTCTGGTCATAAGGGTCGACAAGCGGGACGAACAGGCGGGTTCTCACACCCCCAAGCGTTCGCACTCAGCTCAGTAGTGTCTGCACGCGGGTCCTCTCCCCAGATCGAGGACGAGTAGGCAGGGAGTTCATGGGCGAGATTGGCAAGCCGATCTTCATGTTTTCGCGTGGAAGTGCTCACTTGCGAGGCGTACTCGGCATGCACGAGGACGTGCATGGTTATGGCGGTGGGAGGATGTCACGGACCGCAATCGTGGCACCCAAGATATGCGCCCGTACGCTAGTATCGACGCTGGTTGTGCTGATTGTAGGGAACGTGCTTCAGAGGCGTGAGTGTGGGGAACATATTGGCTCTAGACTCTTTGGAGTTAGGCAGGCCCACCCGGTTGAGTTTGGGGAGCTTGTCGCTAGTCAAGGACTTAACGTTGAAGAGGGGTCTAGGCGAAGCCCTACACACACTGGTTGGGAACTGGGGCCGTTCTCCTGATGAGCCCAAGGCAGGGCGAAACCAGTTGATATTGTGACACTTCCTCGAGGCTTACTCTCGTAGCACTTGTTGCGGGAGCGCCGCACGGGCTTGAAACCTCTCGTCCCGTGACATTAAGCTTGGGTTATAGAATTTTACTCTCAATCCCGCTTATGTTAAAGCTTAAGCACAAGATTCGACAGCTGTGATTCCGTCTTGGATTGGGTTCTCTCTCATCACGCTTTTTTTTATTTCAAATCAGACGAAGGATAGATGTGGATACTGGATATGATCGATAATTTTATTTTTTACACAGATAATATAATTACACAACTGATATTACATTAGCCCTTAAGATTCCAATCGTTTCTCTCAATCCAGTACTTAAATGGGTTTATAGTTTAGAGTGAGGCGAGGAGTGTAGATTTTTTACTCTAATATTTATTTTAATAAATTAAAAAAATTAAAATTTCACTCTGTGAGTCCCACTTATTTTTAGAGTAAGTAAGAGAGTGAATATATTCCCTCTCCTTTTCTATCCTTTTTATAAATTAATTTAATTTAATATTTAATAAAACAAAATAAATAATATTATATTTATTTAAATAATATTATTATATTTAACTAAATAATAATTTATATTGATTTTAAGTTAAAATTACTTTAAAATAATATTATTATATTAATAGGAAATTAATAAATATTACTATATACTATCCTCATTTGAAAATATAATATTATTATATTTATTTTAAAATGTAGTACTATATTTATTTAATATTAATAATTAATAATAATAATAAATAATTTATTCTAAGAAAATATTAATTTTGTACTAAATAATATTATATTATTATTTTACATAATAATAAATTTAATATAATTATATTAAATAAAATAAAATAATGTTTCATTTTATATTTACCCTTCATTTTTACCCTCTTTTTATTAAATTTACTATAATTCTATTTAATAAATATTTAAATAATATTATTATATTTAACTAAATAATAATTTGGTTTGATTCTAAGTTTAAATTACTTAAAAATAATAGTATTATATTAATAGAGAATTAATAATATTACCATATACCATCTTTATTTGAAAATATAATATTATTATATTTATTTAAAAATAATAGTATTATATTGATTTAATATTAATAATTAATATTAATAAATAGTTTATTCTAAGAAAATATTAATTTAGTACTATATTAATAGTAAAACTATTTCATTTATATTGCCCTTATCAATAATTTTTAATTCATATAATTAAAATTAAAATTAATAAAAAATTATTATGTACATAATTAAGAATATTAATACTTATTATAAATTTACAAATATAATAAAATAATTGTTGATGCATTAAATATATTTTTATTAACTTTATAATTAAAAACTATAATTCTTTAAATAAGAATAAAATTATAATTTAAAATTATTTATTCTCAATTCAAGACAAATTAAACACATAAATTAGATTCTCATTTTCATTCTATACTTATATTCCAGTATAAGTAAACAAACTACTCTCACTCTCACTCCCACTCTTACTCTACACTCTCAACCTTAAAATTCTCAATTTTTAAGATTCTCACTTCAATCTAAAAAATAAACGCTGCGTTAATCGAAGGGAGTGAGCCTGTGAGGACTTAAATCATTACTCTCAATTACTGCTCTCATAAGTTTAAAGACCGAATGGCAAGTGGATATGATTGTTATTTAAAATACCGTACGAAGAGAGTATAAATTGAATATCCAACTGGTGTAGTAGGGGTGGGCAAAATCGGATTCGGATCGGGTTCGGATCAACCCGATCGGATTTCGGGTTGATCGGGTTAGATAAAAATCCATCCGAACTTCATCCGATTTGTTAACCCGATCCGATCTGATCCGAATATAATTCGGATCGGATCGGATCGGGTTAAAAAATCGGATGAAGTTCGGATCGGATCGGGTTCGGGTTATATAGGGTTCAGATTAAATTCGGATTATTCGGGTTAATTCGGATTAATTCGGGTCAATTCGGGTCGGGTGAAATCGGGTTCAGATCAATTCGGGTTAATGCGGATCAATTCGGGCTAATTCGGGTCAATTCGGATTAATTTCGGGTCTATGTAATTTTGAGCATTTTCTTTGCCTTTAAATGAATCCATTAGCACACCCCACCTAAAAATTCATCATAAACATTTAACAAATGCTAATTTGTTGTAGAGATTAGAGAATCTTTAATTTATCCATGGGCTAAAACATAAAGGCAAATAGGCAATCCCTCCCCAATCCATTAATAGTAATGATAATAATTAATAATAATGTTGACCAATGAAATTTCAATTAAAAATCCCTCTTGTCACCTTATTAACTAAGACCTTTCTCTCCCACCTTCCATGTCCTCCCTCGTGACGTTCATCCACCTTCCTAATCATTTTTTTACCAATTCTCAACCAACAAAAAAGGAAAACTACTATAGAATTTGTTAGCATTTATACATCCATAATGTTGATTTTGATGATAACAAACTAGATTAAAAATGATTAAGTTTTTAAAAGCTTAAATTATTTTTTATACATTTTAAACAAATCATTATTTTCACATTATAAAGGTTTTATATTTAATGGAAAAATGATTTTATGAAATTAAGTTGTTTCTCAAGTTGTGTACTAAAATGAAAGAATTTTACAATCTTTATTTTTAATAAATTTTATTTGGAATTTCAGATTTGACTTATTTGAAAATATTTTAATATTTTGAGCCATTTCATAATTTTAGAAAATTTTAGGATTCACAAATTATTATTTAGAAATTCTGAAATTGGACTTATTTATAAAGTTTTATAATATTTTGGGTCATAGTATAATTATAGAAAATGTTGGGACAAAGCTTTAATTTTTGGAAAATTTTATTTGGAATTTCAATGTAGCAAACGGCTAACCGTTTACGGAAAACGGCGAACCGTTTATTTCCAGATTGTTAACATTGAACCGTTTAGTAAAAACGGTTAAGCAAAATTCATTTTGCAGGTCTCTGGAAATTACCCCTTCACCGTTTACATAAAACGGTGATCCGTTTAGTTCCAGATTGCTAACATTGAACCGTTTAGTAAAAACTAGGGATGGCAATTGCACCGGCAAACCCGCAAACCCGTCCAAACCCACCCACCAAAACCCTCCCGCTGCGGGTAATTTTACCCGTTGCGGGCGGGTTTAGGTTTATAAACTAAAACCCGCACATGGATGTAGGTGGGTTTGGTATTAACCTTATATCCGGTGGATACCCGCATGGATATCCGCCAAACCCACAATATTTTTTTAAATATTTTTAATTTAATTCTAATCTAAAAAATGTATAAAAAAAAATATAATTATTCAAATTACCAAATAGCCAAAGGCCAAAAGTTATATATGTGTGTACGTGACTCATCTTCCATTCTAAAGTTATGACCTAAAGAAAACTAAAAGCATTTTCCCTTTGACTTAGCCGCACACCCATCTAACCATCTCTCATCTCTATCTTCAACCGTGAAGTGAGTGTGGCGCGTTGGTCGGTACTGTTCATGGATTATTATATACTTATTATAATTTTATATGTACTATTTTTATTTAACTTAATACATGTATTATTTTCTTATTATAATTTTTTTCTTTGAAGTAGTATTTGAAAATATTAATCTTAATTATTATTGTAGGCATCATGTTGGATGGGTGCTTGTGGTGGTGAATAAAATGAATATATTGTCTTAGAGCTTGTTTTAAATGATAATATAAAATACAATTGTTATTTTTATATACTAGTTTGTATTTTTTAAATAGATTTGTGTAATTTATACTTAAATTTGAGAATTTATATTGGATTGATGTTGAAATTTTAATTTTTCATTTACATTGTTTAAATATAAAATTGAGTATGTTATATGGAATTTGATGTTATTATTATAAATTTATATATTAAATATTTATGATTTTAAATGCGGAAACCCGCAAAAAATCCGTCGGGTACCATTGCGGGTTTGGTAATTGTCAAAACCCGCTGCGGGTGGGTTTTCTTAAAAAAATTAAAACCCGCTGCGGGTTGTGGGTGGGTTTGGTAATTTAAATTTTATACGGGTTTGGGTTTGATAATGGCAAACCCGCTGCGGGCGGTGCCCATTGCCATCCCTAGTAAAAACGGTTAAGCCAAATTCATTTTGTAGGTCTCTGGAAATTACCCATTCACCGTTTACATAACACGGTAATCCGTTTATTTCCAGATTGCTAACCTTGAACCGTTTAGTAAAAACGGTTAAGCCAAATTCATTTTGCAGGTCTCTGGAAATTACCCCTTCACCGTTTACATCAAACGGTGATCCGTTTATTTCCAGATTGCTAACCTTTCTCCTCTCTTACTCATTTATTATTGTGCTTTCATTGAATTTATTGTTTTTAATTTTATTAAGGCATTAGATTGGATTGTTGTGTGATTTGATTAGGATAATTTTTAAAACACCAATTCACCCCCCCTCTTGGGTTGCACACTTGTATTTCAGAATTAAATTCAAATGAATGAAAATTAAAAATTAACACAAAGCATAAAAATAAAATTAACACAAAGTTTAAATTTAATAGTCTCCATCCAAAGTACAATGTCCAATTCTAATTTCTAAACATCAATCTTTAGAACACAAAGTCACAAAATTAAACATAATTAAATAATTTTCATTTTCCAAAACACAAATGACAAAGTTCCAAAACACAACAAAGTTTAAATGTAAATCTAGATCAACTTCGTGCACGAACCAACCAGTCCTCGCAAGCACTTCGACAACTTTTAACTTCAACTTCTTCCACTCCAAGTTGAAGAATCACATCTATCCCCTAGAGAAGAATTGAAAAAAAATAACATATGATAACTGTTTAATAATATCTATTAAAAATAACATATTAAAAATAATAATATCTATTAAAAATTACCTTTTAAATATCCATAACACTCATATCAGCGCTCACTGTTTTGACTGTTGAAGCTTGTGATCTTACAAACTCTTTAAAATGTAAAAAAAAATAAAATTATTAACAAACTTAAGTACATGTAGATGTTATTTATAACGTTATAATACATTAACTTTATAAAGTACGAGAAATATATTACCTTCTTGTAACTCCATATGGAATATATGCTCCTTAATATCTTCCTGAAGGTTGTAAACCGGATTAGCAAAAAGTTTAGCTTGTAACCAATTTTCGGTACATATCAATGCCTCAATCATAAAAGGGGTCAAAGAACTCTGATATTCGTCAATGACGCCCAATGCTAAAGGCAGATTCAGATGCCACTGTGGAAACAGGAACATCGAGGACATCCCTTGCAATTTTCTCTATTATCGGATACTTCGATCCATTAACCTTCCACCAAAGTAAAACATTGAGCTTAAGATTGCTCGGATCTTCAACTGGGTCACTCAAATATCGTTCCACCTCAAATGCGACTCTCTTGCCCTCATTCTGAACAAACACTTTCTGAGCATACCCAAAGAAAGGGCGAGAAACTCGGAAAATGTCATCACCTTCGCCACTAGGAACCTCCGCCAAACCAACCTCAGTTGTAAAATATGGAGAATAACTTGTACCACCATAGCTACCGCTAGGAACACTCTCACTACACGTGGATGGTGTGGAACTGGAGCACATTGCACTATATGCATCATAAAGCTCATTCAACAAATCCTTCACTGCCTTGGTCATTTCTTCAACTTTCGAACCGTCGTTGGCAAAAATAATCTCAAAAATATGTTTGGCAAAATCCATTTTAGCTCGTGGATCAAGAATAGAGGCAAGAATCAACATTTTATTTATCTTCCCTGAAGACTCCCAATATTTATCAAATTTTTCCCTCATATTATAAGCCATAGTCACCACCCAAGGATCTCTACTTGCCTCTAATGCTGTCAATGAGCTCTCAATTAATCCAATGGTATCATAACAAAGATTAGAAGTCACACTCAAAGAGGCAGAAAATAACAATGTGGCATCATAAAATACCTTTAAAAACTTCACGCTTTGCTCGCACTCTCCCAATCCTCAACTCCCGGCGGGCCCACTCTCTTAACATTATTTTCTTTCTCAAGAAAATATGTCTCATATGGTTTATCCACCTCTGCCATTCTATCAAATGCCGCTTGAAACTTCAACGCAGTCATCAACATAAAATAGATGGAATTCCACCTAGTAGTAGGGGTGGGCATTTTACCCGACCCGAACCGACCCGACCCGAAAAATTTCGGGTTCGGATCGGATCGGGTCGGTATCAAAACCCGATCGGATAAAAAATTTCAAACCCGATCGGGTTGTGATCGGATCGGGTGAAACCCGACCCGATCCGATTACCCGATCGGGTCCTTAAAAAAAAAAGCACAGGCTTACACTGTTACACACACACACACGCCTAATTGCTAATTCCTAACCTGCTCACTTGCTCAGCTCAACACACACACACACGCTGCACACTACACAACACATTGCACACACAGTCACAAACTCACAACTCACAACTCACAACAACTCTGAACTCACAAGTCACAACAAATCAACAAATAATTCGCAAACACACACACCACACCGGTCACCGGCCACAGCCACACTCCACAAACTCACAACACTCAACACAAACAGCAGTGAACCACGATCCAGATCTGCTACTGCCAACTGCTGAAAGCCTGAAACTGTGATCTGCTGCTGCTGCCAAGTGACAAGTGAAGCCGCGCGTGACCAGCAGCTGCGTGCTGCCAAGAAACCCATCCAGCCGTGAGCCGCGATCCGGATCTGCTGCTGCCAACTGCCAACTGCCAAGTGAAGCTGTGAAGAGAAACCCGTCCAGCCGTGACTCGTGAGCCGCGATCCGGAGCTGCTGCTGCCTGCTGCCAAGTGCCAACCGCCGTGAAAGCCCCGATCTGCTGCTTGAAGGCCGAAATCCGAATCCTCACAACCCGACCCGACTTTCTACTCACCCGAACCCGATTTTCTCTCCACCCGAACGGATTTGGAATTGGAAGCTTTCGGCTTTCCACTCTCAACTCTCAACTCTCAACTTCAAGCTTCTTCAACTTAAGTTTCATTTAAGTGAAAATCATGGTAACCTGACCCTAACCCGAACCGACCCGAATTTAACCCGAATTAGTTCGGGTCGGATCGGATCGGGTCATTAATTCGGGTTAATTTTTTCCTTACCCGAACAACCCGAAACCCGATCGGGTTGACCCGAACACGACCCGAACCCGATTTTGCCCACCCCTACCTAGTAGGACAATCTAAAACAACCGTTTCATTTGGACATCTCATCTGTTGAGCACACTGTTTAAATGCATGTAGCCTCGTAGTGGACGATCCCACATACTTCACAGCATTCCGGATGGCGGCAACACTAGCATGTAATTCATTCAATCCGGAAACAACAATCAAATTCAAAATATGCGCACAGCAGCGCACATGCATATACTATCCCGCCAACACAACTGCATCATCATTCCTCCATGAAAGCAATTGCATAGTCACATAATTAACATCAACATCATTTGTAGTGGCATTATCAATGGTTATTGCAAACAATCTCTCTATCCCCCAATCTTGTAAACAAGCTACAATCTTTTTACCGATCGATTTCCCTCTATGATCTTCAATCACATTGAAATTAATAATCCTCCTGTTCAAACACCAGTCATTATCAATAAAATGAGCTGTGATCACCATATAACTCATATTTTGAGCGAGTCCATAAATCGGTTATGATAGACACCCTGCAGTTGTTGCAAATCAAACTCTTTAACATTGCTTTTCTTCTAAAATTAAATCAATAACATCCCTACCAATTCTCCGAGATGGCATAACAAAGCTGAATGGCTACACTACGTAAATGCTCGAACCCTTTGTTATCCACAAAACTAAGTGGCAACTCCCATAATGATCATTTTGGTGATCGCCTTCTACAAGCATCTTGACTCCACCCTTTAGCCAAAGCCATATTACTTGCATTTCCTTCCCCACCCTCAGCTGTCAAGTTTTGTTGACTTCCCTCTTGTTGTTCCCGGAATATCTTGTATGCAAGGCAAGTCGTTATATGATTTCTCATATTTGTAATCCCATCACGCCTTGAATGACATTGATATTGTCTACCACAATAGTTGCACTTGCATTTGTTTGGATTATCCTCAAGTAAAGTGAAATGATTCCACGTCGTAGATCTTTTCTTCATCGGTGGTCTTTTCCGCTTTGCCTTTTGAGTTCCTTCCATTTGAACACTTGGATTGTCATCATCACTCATCGAATTCGATCTTGAGTGTCCAGACATCTAAACATACAAACAATTAATTATTAACCATTAATTCAAAAATCAAAACACAAAAAGATTATTAAAAAAATCTACTTAATGGTTAGTATTACACATTGATTCAAATAATTATTAATTTAATTTTATGAAACTTTTTTAAATTGATATTTCTAATTTTCCATCATAATATTTATATGTGATCGAGAATTCAAGATGCATATTCCATAAAAGAAAATCAAGAAATTAATGTAATTAATTAATTTATAATATCTACTTATCTAGTTATCCATTGGCCAAAATAATATAATATTAATTGCATATCCAATTATCCATATCTTAATTCTTATTAAAAACCCTTAATTTTATGCCCAAATTATATGGCATATATAATTATATATATTGTAACATAATATTTAATTTTAATTTTTAATCTACCAAATCTATTCATACAAAAAAAAAATCAATTATTAATAATAACAAAAAATTAATGCCCGATTTTTTCATTTTATTGTTGAAATTTAACAATACATAATTGTATATCATTTGCAATTTAACATACCAAGTACCAACCAAATTACAAATTTACAATAAAGTGATTAACTTCACTTTCTCAATTTCTCATACAACATTATAACATATAGTCATATAGCAAATTAACAGTATATAATTAATGCATATATAGTTATATACCATAAATATAAAGGCAAGGCCGGCTTCCAAATTTCCAATTCTAAAACTCCAAACCAAGTCTCCAAGTCTTCACTCTCCAGTCTCCAACGATTTTAGTCTTTTAAAGACTCAACACTCAACAGTCAACAGGATCGGGTGGATCTTCAAGGGCAGCTAGCCGGGTGGATCTTCAACCGGATCGGGTGATGGTGGAGTGAAGGATTGAAGGCGTGGATCCGGTGCTTGGAAGCAGCAGATCTGTAGATCGGGTCACGAACTCACGATGGTGCGTGACTGCGTGCGGTGGCTGCTGACCAGATGAAGTAGCAGATCTGTAGATTGCGATTCAGCTTCGGTTGGCTTTGTTCTCAGCGACGATTACTGCGTGTGGGTCGTGTGAAAGTGAAAGTGAAAGTGAAAATCTGAAATGTGTTGTTTGTGTGTTTGTGATTTGTGAATTGTGATGTGTTGTGTTTGTGTTTGTCTCCGTCTGTGAGCCGTGAGCCCGTGGCCGTGGTGTATTTATCACTCTGCGATCGTAACTAAAACTAAAAGTGTAAATGTAATTCTCAAATTCGGGATTTCGGGTTCGGGTTTGCTTTTTTTTTTTTTTCTCAACCCGATCGGATTTTCGGATCGGATCGGGTTTCACGATCCGATTGGGTTGATACAATTTCACCCGATCGGGTCTCGTTGACAATCGGATCGGGTCGGATATTTTGCCCACCCCTATGGTGTAGTAGTTTATAATGGAGTCAGGGATAAGATTGTAAACATAACATTTCATTTTATTTTATTAAAAAATTTACTACTAGAGTTACGGAGCCTGCGAGATTTTCAAATTTATTTCATATTTTAATTTTTAACACATCCGCCCTTGGCTCTCTATCTTTCTCAGTCGTATAGCACGTCTATCCGCTCGACGGATAAAATAGACGAGACCAAAAACCAAACAACACAAACACAAACACAATGGGCCGTGCGCTTCTCTCTCACTTTCTCATCGTCTCCAACTCCTCCCCGCGCCTCGTTTCTTCACTGTACTCTAAACCTCCAACTTCCTTTATCATCTTCAACTAACTAACGAAATTCTCTCCAACGCTTCATTGCTAAATTGCCATTTTGCTTTTGCTAATTAAGAAAATGCAGGTCTCGCGGTGGACTTCCAAGTATTTGTTGTAAAACACCGGGGCTAATTCGTCAAAACAGAAACCTTGCAACACACAACGGCTGTGGTTTCCGTTGTTACTGCAATGTCTCGCTGTCGGAACCGACTGCTCCGGTCGCTTCTTCAAGCTCTGTAAAGTAAGCTTCGCTTCTTTACAAATAAACAGATAAGCACGAATAATTTCTCATAATTTTGTTTTCTATTCATTGGTGTTCCGATATATTTAAAGATTATTTACTTGAAAAGCAATAACAATTGAATGATATGCTAGGGATGGCTTTCATTATTTGCTATCGTTATTTGTACTTACTTTTCTATTTTTATCAAATCAATAGTTTCATGTTACATCAGTTCATTTACTTAGCATTACTGATAATGCAATGGATTAGTGTGTATCACAATGATAATCTACATTAGGATTACATAGTAATATAGTATCTTTATTGATGAATTTTGAGCTTGTTTTGGTATTAATTGCTACCTAATTGAATTGTGAAAAAAACAGAATGTTCACTGACAATTTCAACATGTTGTCCTTCTCATTATTCTCCTATTTTCAGGTGATTTTTCATTTAAGTTGACCGATTTGTTTGCAGAAAGAGGATAGTCTCTGGAGTGCAGCCAACAGGATCTATCCACCTTGGAAATTATCTTGGTGCCATAAAAAATTGGATAGCGCTTCAGGTAGTCTGACTATCTCTTGTGTATTCTCAGATGAGGCACTATAACTTAACTTGAAAATGACTCTGTCGTTGAATAGACATAATGCCATAATTTTATCATGTAAATCTGATATCCAGTTATTTTGCTCACGACCTTTTTGGAGCGCTTTGATAGTGGTCTCGTATTGCTACTGATACTATTCTCTTCCAGTATTTTGCATAGCACCTTTTTTCTCAAATAAATCCTTGGCACCTTTTGTGCATGAATAGTAGGTTGACATACTTGTTTTTCATACTTTATACTTTTAGTAGATGTTGCATGTCAGTTTCAAAAACCAAATATGCTAGCTGGTTGAGGAAGTGAAATTGTTGTCAACTCCCGGAATTTATATTTTTCAATCCGTGTAATGATTTGGGCTTCTAACAGGAATGGTTAAGATGATCCCATTTGAAGTAATCGTCACCTTTATTAGTTTAAATCTTTTACCCTATTTCTTTTGGCAGTTTTTCATCATTTTTTTGTTTTGTGATTTCATAGCCCTTTTGTGATTTTGATGTTGCAGAATTCATATGAGACTCTCTTTTTCATTGTCGATCTCCATGCGGTATATCTTTAGAACTATTCCTTTTGTCTTTGTATAACCAATTTTTAGACTGAAAAGTAAATTAATTCATTCAAAAAAAGAAAAAAAGAAATTAACAAAATCCACATGATTGTTTTTATAGATTACAAAATCATTCGAACATTGCAGACTATTATTAACTCTACCTTTTACTTTTATGTTTGTTTGTATAGATTACATTACCGTATGATACACAACAGTTATCTAAAGCAACACAAGAAACTGCAGCTATTTACTTGGCATGCGGGATAGACAACTCCAAGGTCTATTGTCTTTAGCAATGTGAGCATTTGAGTTCAAACTATAAAGAATTAACTTTGAATTGGACATGCAGGCTTCTGTTTTTGTGCAATCTCATGTTCGTGCTCATGTAGAGTTGATGTGGCTACTAAGTTCTGCAACACCAATTGGTTGGCTGAACAAAATGATTCAATTTAAGGAAAAATCTCGTAAGGCGGTGCGTTTGTAGCTGTATGACAGCCCCATTTGTCATCACTGTTTTATTATTTTATTTTATTTTTTGTGTGTGAGAGAAAGAGAGAGAGAGAGCACACATTTCTTGTTATTAATTTGTTTTGCAAATTCCAGTGTTACCACATACACTTCTTATCAATGAGACTTTAATGCTCATGCACATGAACTAGGTCAGTGCTCAGGGCATTTGGAGACCAGTCCTACCATTAAAATCTTTAACCTAAACAGAAAAACCCCCACTACTACACTTTGTTCTTCTAGTAGTGAAATGTGAATGAATTTTATTTATGCAAACATCAATCTGCTTATTTGTTGGCATCATCTAAGCACTCAACTCTGAAGACATCAGAAAAAACTTCCACTGAATTGTTGGGTAATGAAGTCAAAGGTTAAGATCATCTTTTTGGTTATCAAGTCCCGCAAGAGGCTACTGGTGTGTAATCTTAAATTTGATATTCATTGCCATTATTACCTTTTAATTACCATTTGTGTCATGTGTGGAGATTGTTGGTTCTTTTATTGATTTTATCTTGCTTTTCTATTACTTCTGTAGTGTATTTTACTGTTGTTTCCATTTATTCAGATTGATTGTGTTTCTTTGACTTTTGTTCTGCAGGGGGATGAAAATGTTGGAGTTGCACTCTTGACTTATCCTGTTCTGATGGCTTCTGATATTCTTTTATATCAGGTGGACATTAAGACCTGCAGCTCTTTCAATGGGGCATGAAATATTTTTCTTGGAAGTTTCTTTTTAATTATTTAGTTTATATTGTTTATCAAAAGAGTATAACATAGAGAGTTTGATGTGTACTTCTATGCCTTTGCATATTCATGATATGCTGATATTTATCCTGAATATGCATGATTCTTATAAATTGCAGTGTGCTCCTGCAGTCTGATTTTGTCCCTGTCGGTGAGGATCAGAAACAGCATCTAGAGTTGACCCGTGAATTGGCTGAGCGTGTTAATTACTTATATGGAGGAAGGAAATGGAAGAAGTTAGGAGGGTAAGAAGAAGTTGATTTGGACTTGGATAATACTCATTTCAACAGGTTTTATGTTGTCATACTCTTGTATTTATTTGCTCCACTTGCTCATTCATATGTTGTATATTGATCACAGGCGGGGAGGTGCTATTTTTAAGGTGGATTCTCTTTCTTGATGCCTGATTGAGCTCATAATTGTGTCTCTGAAGCAATGGAATATTCTTTACCAAATGTGTTTCCTCATGTAGGTACCGGAACCCCTAATACCACCAGCGGGAGCCCAGTTATGTCCCTTACTGATGGGCTTTCCAAGGTTTTAACCATTTAACATAGTGTATTCTACATTATAGATTTTTCATGCGGTAGATTGAATATATTTATATGGGTATCAATCAAGAGAGTAAGTAGAAATAAAATATGACTTATTATGTTCCCACCTACGGTATTACATATTCCCCCTTTTTTTTTGGAACTTTTGGAGGTTTGCTCAAGGGAGTTAATGCTGGGAATTCCTTGCTTTTCAAGGGTGAAACTCTCCCACTTTCTTTTATAATCAATGCCATTCTTGTTGTTGTGAGTGCTGTGAACATAACCTCAAGATAACAGCTAAAACTTAAATTCTTTGAATGCCTGAATCTTGAGGACATGTAGGGTGAAGGGTTCTAGACCACTTCTCTTCTTTTCTCCCCTCCCCCCAAAAAAAAACAAAAGTTTAAAAGTTTTTCACTTATCTCAAGAGCAGTTTTCCCAATTCCTTTCAGAAGTTCTCGAGGAGCTGGTAGCAAACAATCCTATCTTTCAAAATAAAAGCATATTCTCACATATATGAAGGCCTTTCCTCAATCTCCATAGCCAGTTGCTGACGAATGTTGATATTCATTCAATTATGTCTCTGTATCTAGCCTTATAATGTCCCTTTCATTTCTGTGATTGTGGAGACAGTGTGGTATTTACCTGACTAAAAATATTAGCAACCTAGCTTGGGACCTAAGAAAGAACAATTAACAATTATTAATATCGGATAAAGATCTTTTTGGTTATTGCTGACAATTGTTGTGGTCATCAATTTTGTAGATGTCCAAGTCTGCACCTTCTGATCAGTCTCGAATCAATCTTCTTGACCCCAAAGATGTGAGTCTCAAATTTTTTCGCCTTTTCTTGACTTTCTTAATGAACATTGTGTAGCACTATAATGTGAATTATAAGTTCACTGATGATTGATGTTATCTGGGTTCAAGTGTAAATGATATGCTTCTTTTAATTTGAACTTTGCTTTATCATAGAAAATAGAGGATGATATTAGATTTCCGGAATATAATCTTACATTGACTTGCAGGTTACCTTTGATAAATATTTTAGAAGTAGGTATTGGACTCCATAAGCTGTTTTAATAGTTTTACGTTATATCCTCAATGTTAAATCTAATTTGGATTTTTAAAAACTAACATTTAGTAACATTATATCTGAGAAAAAGAAAAACCAATTGTGGACCACCCTCATAGAATTGGCTTGTAATAATACATGACAAAGTTAATCTGCTGCTATAATCATGATTAGTCTGGCTTTAAGCTGTAGAAAGAGAAATTGTGTTCAACTGACTTCTCTTAGGTATGTTTCTCTGCAATATACTGCCATCCTTACGTGTCTAAGGTTTGGTTTTTCTCAGGTATGAGGACATTAATTTTTTTTTTTTTTTTTTAATATCTAGATGTCATACATGCTTATAAGAGGAAGCTAGTTTCTGATGTTGTCTCATTCCTCTCTTTAACTTTTGCCATGTAGGTAATAGCAAATAAGATTAAACGCTGCAAAACCGACTCATTTGCAGGGTGAACTCTTAATCTGTCCTGATTTTGGAAGTCATTGAATCACTGTTGTTTTCTTATTACTTTCTTTCTAGTTGACTGATTCCCCTATGAGGTCTTATACTCTTTTATGTGTCTCTCATTTCTGTAACTCTACAGTCTGGAATTTGACAATCTGGAAAGACCTGAATGCAACAATCTTCTTTCGATATATCAGCTCATTTCAGGGAAGACCAAAGGAGTATGGAATTTATGTTTTGTAATTTGGTTGCAGTTCTTTGGTGTAAGCTTGTAATTCAGATTCTATCACTGAAAATTTATTATTCTGATTGGATCTTGTGATACTGGAAAATAAACTTTGTAGTTGAGATTCAGAGCCTCTATTGAATCTTATTACCAATTTGGTTGTTTATGTGATATGACATCCCTTAGGCATCGTCCTGTGGATAAACCTGACACTTTGGACTCCTGGAAGGGTTAACTAGAATAATATTTAAAGATATAAATTTGTCTTGGATTACAACCTGCTTGGGACACGAAATGAATGTTACATGAACAAAAGCAGATTTCAATTCCCAAAACCTAACCCTTATTGTTGAGTATATCAGTTTATGAATCCAATTTTAGTCTAGCATTTTATTTGAGGCTGTGGATGATCTTTATTTAGAAGTTGATATTTGCATCATGCATGCATATGGTATATATCAGGAGTTCCAACTGTGGTGCTAATCATGCATCCTTTGGCCTTATCTGTCCTACAAGTGCTAACCTGTTGTTGCATCACACTATGGAATATCATTTTCATCTTTTCATTTGGCAAAATTCTTCTCCCAGTGTCAAATATGTGTTCGTCTGAATTCTTATTTATATATGTGTGCATACGAATAGTGACAACTTTTAGATATTCCATGCTTGGAAGTAATTCTCATGAACTTCTATTGCAGGAAGTTGCAGAGGAATGCCAAAATATGAACTGGGGTACGTTTAAACCCCTTCTGACGGATGCTTTGATTGAGCATCTGCATCCCATACAGGTCTTAACTCTATATATGGTGCTTTTCTTAAAAGTTAAGAAAAAAGAGAAGGTGGAGGGTACATTTGTGCAATGATGATTTCTTAATTTGTGTAATTGCAATGAGGATGTCTTATAGTTTATATAAATATAAACTTAGTTAGTAATGTATATCCAAGCTTGTTTGGAATACATAGTAAGCAAATAAAAGTAGTAGGACACTGGTTAATATTCTTGGGTTGTTGACATGAAACATGGAGTACTGTCTTTTAATGATTGAATGCCAACAAATAAATATATGTAGCTGTGTTTTTTTTTTTTTTTGGGGGGGGGGGGGGTGGTTATAATCTGTTCCGTAATCGAATTCTAAAAATAAGAGTCTAATAGCCTGAATCATTGCTTATGTACGAGATACATCTGATATAGGCCATGTAATATTTTGGCGTACACTGATGTCAAGTTTAAGTACTGGCCAGTGCACGACACTGCAGTCTGATAAGCATAACATTTTGCTTGATTCTGCAACTCAAGTTGATTTGAAAGCAAGTTGATCTCTCCACTTTGTTTCCTTCTTTTTATTTAATGTTTGCATCTGTGTAGCTGTAAATAATTGGTGCTTGAAAGCAACTTCTTTTTTTCTCTGCTTTATGTGGATCAGTGGATGAAGTTGTATTTGTAGTCCGCACTATTTGACTATCAGTTGCCCCAGTCTTCTAACAACTGTACTGAGATTATTGTTTCCTTTTGTTGGAAAAGTTGCCTATTTGTCTTCTACTGCTGATTTTCAATTACGACCGATAAACATGTCCCATCATCAATTAGGTTTTGCCACTGTTGTAGGTTCGCTATGAGGAAATAATGTCGGATTCAGCTTATTTGGATAAAGTCCTGGCAGATGGTGCTGCAAAAGCTGCAGATATGGCGGATGCTACTCTCAATAATGTCTACCAGGCAATGGGATTCTTGCGGCGTTGAGCAGAACTGATGCTTGTGGAAATACTTTCGAGAAAAAAGATCTACAATACGGCTACTGCAAAATTAAATTTTGGATGATCCATCATTGCCCACAAACTTTTGGAGTATGCACACGAGAATATTCTCAATGAGTGAAAAAGAGAACTTTTTGGGAGTCTACAAATTCTTTGTTGCAGTTGCTTCGACCTCTTTCGTCCTGACAGGTGCACCTTTTATTCCTTATTAATCAATGGACTTCTTGTATTCCTTTCCCCACTCTATTTGTAATTTATTTGAATTGACTATTTAGCGAATCTTGTTTCGCTTGTATTTGCTGTTTGATATAATACAATTCACTTAAGTCTGTTCAGGATCCCAATCTGTTATTTTCTATTTATTTTTCTTATTGGTGTAACTGCTTGCATGCTCAATGGCTAATTAGCTGTCATTTTTCCTATACATTCATACGCTGATTAGCAAGTATATGTCGCATTCTCACGCTTGCTAGTTTCAATGCCTCTTGTTTTATAAATTAATGCCCTTGGTGCATAGTGTTTAATCAGGACTTTTACCTTGTGAGGACTGCTAGTCTCTTAAACCAAGGAAAGCTGATGCTGTTAGTTATAATGCTCTAAATACACCTAAATAATAAAATGGATTGGGGTATATGGTTCAATTCCAAGCGTAGATAAGAAATCTTGTTCTATTCCCTAGTAGGAACCTGCCACTATCCATGATATGCATGCCAGTTGTTTATTAATTATGCAGTAAATTATTCCCATTGTACTTTTTAGATGGTTTGTTAAGTATGCTGATATAAGTGCACTGAAAATGCCAATAGTGTGCTGATTGGTGAAGAAATCTATGTGCCTCTTCTTTTTCCTCAATGTTCTTTATAAATCCTGATATTGCGTGTAGGGTTTATCGTGTTTACAGTGGGATTCCTATCAACATAGTGATAGCAAGAAAAGAATGTCTATCCTTCCATTAGGAGGTGAACTATTCATATTCTCATCCCATTCCATCCATCCACCCACCCACCCACAAACCTTTGTTTCCTTTTTCACAAAGGAGGTATGTGACCACGCATCTGCATAAAGCATACGAGAGAGACTCAAAAAGTCACTGACCCTGAAAATTTTTCTTTCCCCGCCTCTCGCTCTTTCTAGGGTGGGGGCAAAGGAATAAAGGGAGCATCTCTGCTCAACCCTTCTTTAACATTTTTCTTTTTCCTAAGAATTGCAGACGGACCAAGAAAGATATGTCTTCTCATCCAAAGGTAATAATGTTCTCATTTCAATCATTACTAGATATTTTCCAATTTGAGTTATTTCATATTTTTCTCTTAGGTTGTGTTGTGATATTATTTGGTACTTTTAAAAACTCGCCGAAATTAACTACAGCCTATTTGTTATTGGAGTGAAATTGCAAAATTATAAGAATATGCATTCTCTTTGTATGGATGATGCAAAATGGACCATGTACATGATTTCTTTCTGCTTTGGTTAAATGTTTATGTACTCCATCTCTCTTTCATGTAAGAGTTGAGGGAGTAAAAATAAATGTCATATGTGAATGATGTTAATCTGTTTTGGGAATCTAACTACAGAAAAGATAACGCTCTTGAGGGCTAAGATTATGTCCACTGATCTCTTGCTTTATAACCTTTGATTGATGATGATATTCGGCTATTGCAGAGGGTGGTTAATTTTATCAATGATTCTGCCTTTTAGTAGTGTAGATTTCTGTTCATTATTCGCTACAAGGTGAATAAATTATGATTAAGAAAGAAAAAATTGTCGGGTAGAGTTTCTGCGCCGTTATTGCTGGAAAAGATAAAAAGAATAGGGGATGCCATTTAGGTACCTTCGATTAATATGTGGACTCTGACAGAGACATATCCTGGGAAGAAAATTCCAGGAGTTGTTTCAAGGTTAAATTGGATATGCCGCTGCCCGCAGGAGCACTAGACATGCACACGCCCCCCCCACAAGCTAATCTCTGTCTCCCACGTGCCTGCGGCTACTGATTTGAATCCAACCATGTTGTATCAGCTGTCTAGGTGGTACTTCGACTGGTTAAAGTGTTATGAGGCTTACATGTTTACTCAATGCATGGACCAGATGTTAGTGATGCCGTTGCTGCTATGCTTTATCTAGAAGATACTAATTAATTAGATAATCTATCTACTTTACCATGTCCTGTCTCTTGCAGGCATTAATTTCGATTAACCCAACTAATAAAATTAATTATCTCCAAATTATTCGCAAACTAATGGAAACCTCAACTTGTCCTCAATTACTATTTAAAAAGATAAGGGAAATGGTGACACAATTGATTGAAAAAAAGAATGTTCTCAACATTAGATAGGGTTAAATTGAGATTTATAATAATTTGGAGGTGCTTTAAGCATAAACAATTTGTTAAGGGGGTAAATTGAAACTAATGCCTCTTAAAATAGTTTTTAATCAATAACGTGTTCACCAGAGCAGTCAGTTTATTTGACATTTGCCGTGCAAAAGCAACAGAACTTAATGAACGTATTGTTAGTAATAATTATCGATATGGTCACGATATCAATAATATGGTTGTGACGACGGAATCCCTACCACTTAGTGACTTAGGGCTGCCTGATGGTAATATTTTGTTGATTTTTATTAATATTCTGATTATCGGATTGCACTCCAAACCCTCAATGATATATGTGTAAATGTAAATAATTTATCAATTTTAATGTACTCTCAGTCTTACATTTTCAGCGTGATAAAAAATAGATCATAATTCTCTCGGAACTTAAGTGCTTTTCCAATTAAAAAAATAAAGTGATGATTTAATAACTATTAAAATTTATTAAAATATAAAAAAAATTAAATTTTAATCAGATGCAGTACTGCACCCACCCATGATAATATTTTTAAAATTAAAGTTACGAGATGATCTTTTTTTTCAATAAATATTTTATACAATACAATTAAATTTTAATATAATTGAAGCCATTTTTTAATAATTATTTTATACAACACAATTAAAGTTCAATATAATTGAAGCCCATCCGAAAGTTCAATCAACTCAATATAGTTAAAGTTCACTGAATACTTGAAGGGACTCGAACCTTCTAATGCTTTACCTTAAATATAAATATAAAGATGGGACATGCCGATCAGAATTAGGAGATGATCTTGAAATTGTGAAAAAATACACTAAAATTGCTTAGCAGAAAAAGTAGATGCAGCTCATTTAAAAAAAAAAAAAAATCACAGAATCTCTATGCATACGACTAATAAAGATATTTGTTTGCCACGTATATACCAACTGTTTCATCTCCCTTTCAGGTCCCTCGTCTGTACATGGCTGGCTTTGCTATAAATACCTGGGCCTAGCACTAGCAGTGTAGCATCATCAGTACCCCCTTTACTTTCGCCCAGCAACACCAAGTTTTTCTTCTCACTATAATAATATATATATTGTATACTTTTGTCGTCTTTTTTCAGTTCAATTCGTTTACATTTCTCCGCTTCCCCCACCCAAAAAAAGAAAAAGAAAAATGGACAGCAATCAGCTGCAGCATCAAGTCCTCTACATGAGGCGTTCCCTCTTTGACCAGGTTACTTCAATTTCATTCAATAATCTCTCTCGTATCACTTGATATATATTCATGACTTCACAAAATGTGGCTATTCTTTCACTTAAAACTATTTAGAAAAAGAAAAAAGAAAATTCGAGTTTTACTACCCATCTCTATCGGTTTTCATACTATCAAATCAAAAGAAGTCAAAAGAAAATTTATTTCAAATTTTGAATTCGAATCTTTAAAATTCAATCCATTTGGATTCCATCATCGATGTATAGAATATTTTATGTTAATAGAAAAAAAAAATTCTATTTTTCTCGAATGTTGAACAGTCAATCAATATTGTTATCATTTTTATGGAAAATGATCCTCTCCTGATCTGATCTCATCTGAGCTTTTTAAGATCCCATGTCATGTGTATTTGAGTGGTAGTGTATGGATAAGATTCAACTTCTTTAATTTTTTTATTTATTAACTACCAATTAATAAATGCGTTATTTGCTCAGAATATGATCAGATCAGGAGAGGATCCTGATCTCATTTTTATACCCATGCGACTTATTATTCTATCTGAGTTGTCAAACTAGAAGACGATTATTTTAAAAAAAAATATTCCTGTAAATAGTAAAAGTTGAAAATGCGCGGAGAAAAAGTAACAATTTCCGGCATTCATGCACCCATAGTTGATCGTTATCCGTTTAAAAGGATGCACTTTTTTTTTCCCCTCCCCTTTTTTCTATTGAATTATGTCGTTTTGCACTTTTTAGGAAAACCGTAAACGCTTCATTTTGATTCAGCAATTATAGGTAGCTCTGCATGGAATGGTGAACTAAATCTAAATGATAAATTGTTACAGGGTTATCTTGACAGAGAGCAATTCATTCAGCTGGAGGATCTGCAAGATGATGCTAACCCAAATTTTGTTGAAGAGGTTGTATCATTGTTTTACAATGATTCTGCAAGATTGATCCAGAACATAGAACAAACTTTGTGAGCACACAAAAAATGTATTAATAACATTCATGGGATTACTTGAAGTTGATTTTGATGATGATGATCTTTATTCATACTGATCTTTGCAGGAGCAATAGGCCAGTAGATTTTAGCAGGCTGGATGACATATTGCATCAGTTCAAGGGTAGCTGCTCAAGGTAATCAAAGATTTCTTATGGACAAAATTGCCAGAATTTGAGTTTCGTTTTTCATTTAAACTAGCAGCTTAATTTTAATTTACTTTGTGCACTTATTTTCAGTATTGGAGCTAAAAAGGTGAAAGACGCATGCTCACAGTTCAGGGAATACTGCAATGCTGAAAATGCTGAAGGGTAATCTTATTTCAATTTTTAATAAGCGAGCACACAAATAATTACTCCTCATCAGTCATCACTCTGGATCTGTGGCCAAATTTTCAATTATGGGTGCTTTAATTTCCGCAGATGCAGTAGGAGTTTCCAACTAATCAAGCAAGAGTATGGAATTTTGAGGAGGCGGCTCGAAAGTTACTTTCAGGTACCTCGCTGTCTGCGTAATTGTGTGCATTTACATTGTTTAAACTCTGTACTTGATGTATGTGTTCATTTCTTTTCAGATGGTGAAACAAGCTAAAACTGCATAAGGTGGCATATGATTACGTATATCATATATATGATATGCACAAAATAATATTGAACCATCGTTACTTCACTGCCGGCCCGTGGATTCATGCATAGTTGCTACAAGCTCACTATAGTCTTGAGTAGATATAAGAAGCTTGTATTTGAGATGCTGCAGAAATTATGTTCTGGGCATCTACATCTTATTACCAATAATGCAACTGCATCTTTTCTACTGTTTAATGCATCCCATGTCTTATCGAGGATATTTTCGTTATCTAACCTTGCAAATAAATTGGGAAAATTACTAGCTTGAAATATGTACATCCTCATAATGAAGCTTATTCAGCCTTCTTGTTGTGACTGTCCCGCAAAAGAAAAAGAATAAAAGATTGTTTATACATATATATACGTGCACACGCGCGCCAAGCCTGCTAGCTTTTTTATTTTTTTTATTTTTGATCTGGTGCATCGTGGTGATGCATTGGCTATTAGGATTGGATCGGTGAATGATCACTCCTCATGAGATTAACATGATACATGGCAAATGGAAATGAATGATGAGGAGGTGCAAATTGGTTGGAGCCTCGTCAATTTTTCTTTTCATTTTTTTTTTTTTTGTGGTAGAGACTTAACAGTTTTAGCATTAATGCTTCACCAAAATGATTCCAAATTGAGATCACATAACAATGATCGTTAGCCATCTCCATAGAATTAACATGAAAACCCATAGGATCCATTGCCTGAGAGCGAAGCCCCAAAATGAAAAAAGCCAAGGGCCATGCTTTACGATACATACGAACTGAAAATTGTCCACATTTGGTGGACCAAAGCAAAATAGCCCATTTTTTCTTAAAAACTGAAGCTGAGAATCCACGAAAGCAATAGTAAGGTTATATATGTATCTGTATCGAAGACTACCTTATTTGCTATAGCAGCCTTCCAATTTTTTTAATTGCACCTCGAAGTTTCATTGTTGATGGCCCATGCTCTGTGCAATACCGCACGTAATATGTCTTAAATCAAGGGCTAGAAACGAAAACTTCAGGGTGAAAATTTTCGAAAACGCGAGGATTTTTAGCAGAAAGGGATGAAGCTGTATTATAGTCATTCTAGTACATCAAATAAATCAAATATATTATTATTTTTCTCTGCCGAATTTTATTAGATTATGAACTTCCATGTATATATATGGAGAGAGAGAGAGAGGGTCAAATTACCCGCTCTCTTATTTACACTTGGTAATCATTCAATGGGGTGTTCTTTGTTAATTAGAAGAAGGAAAGGAAATTAAAAGTGATGTTATCATCATCATTATCCATTTTCATTTTAACACTCACAAAAACCTTGGATAAGAAACAGTTCATTTACCATTAGACAATTGATATTGGAGGCATATTCACAAAGATACAGGTGTTGGAACGAGAGAAACCTTAATTATTTTTTCTCAACATTAGCCATGGCTATAAAAAGAGGAAAAGAAAGGGAGTGATTTGATTTTGGTAGATGGGTTGGCAGGCAAACTTGTAATGATAAAAACAATCAAATAATTGAAGAAAAAGAAAAAAGCAAAAAAGGTCTTAAAGGGCTATCTCCTTTGAAATTTCTGAAGCTCGACCGGAAATATCAGGGGCGGGGGGATCCATATCATATGATTTATATCTCTAAATAAGTGGGAAGTAGGGAACCACCACTACACATGGTGAGTGCAAAAGTGTTGTTCATGCAAATGATGATGATAGTGACTTGATATATCTCCAGTCCAGTATTCATTGAACACTCTATTGCTTGCTTCAAAAAAATTTCAAAGTGTACCGCAAGCTAGCCTTGTCCACCCACCCATGAAACGCGGATAGCACAAGCAGTCAAGCACGCCCGTCAATGCAAGTGAGTCAATGGCTGCTATTAGGGTGCCATCTCATAAAATTGCCATGAAATTTCTCTTAAATTTATACAAAATTTAAGGCTAATGCCACATGAAATTGCGTACGTCAGCGAATGCCCCCCATTTGATTTTTTATGCTAATTCAAATAGAAACTTCATAATTTAGAACATTTGATCATCCCACAATTTAGTGATAAGACAATTTAATGTTTTCCATGTGTCATGATACAGCGAAGTGAGCACAAATTATATATAGAGGAAGTTGCATTTAGCGTGTGCAAGCTTCTATTTTCCATTTCAGAATGCTTTTAAGCCTTGGATTCTTGTTGGACCATACTTGGCGTCCGCCAGAATTTTGAACACAAGTCAATGAAGCCACTCACTGTACGTATATCAACTCTAGCTTTGCTTGGAAATTTATTGCATGGTCTTAATTATATTCCCCTCAGAGTCTTATCGTGGTGTTGGTTTAAACGTGGGCTAATACTACTTACTAGTGTCAGGCTTCACTTTTTCCTGGGCAAGCTGATTACTCTTGATAGGAATATGGAGAATGAGTGTTCCATTACTATATAATATGTGCTAGTGCTTTTAGTTTCATTCAGGTTCTTTCTCCTCAATTAATACCTTGTTGGCCAGCATTCCATTTCTCCAAATGATTCCATTTTGCATCTTAATTGAAATTATTGCAACTGTGGACATTATGTATTTTCACTCTTTTTCTACACTCAATACTCATTTTCTGCACAAGGGTTGAAGCAAAATACAGTTTCTTTCCATCCAAGTCTCTTTCATTTTCCCTTCTTTCATCAGCCAAGTATAATGAAAAGAAATCCTGGGTTGCTTAGCATGATCTCTGATGACAAAAAACTGGAATTGAGGCTTGCTCCTCCAAGCCCAGAACAAGATAAATTTCCAATCTTTCTCGGTTACAGTACCAGAAATAACGGTTTGCATGGAGCCAAAAGAGCATTTGAAGACGCATTGAGATCTCAAGGAGTGGCTGGTAAGCAAGAGGGCTTCTTGAAGCCAAGTAGCTCTGTAGTGGCAGAGATACTGTACCCAGATAAGAATGCATTCTCAGTTGCTGCAAATCCAGCTGTTGCTGATGGCTCCAATGAGAGGTAACCAGCATTTCTTTCTTGGCCTTCTTTATTTACATGATGAAAATTGATCAGGGTCATTTGCCGTTCACTTGTATTTGAATTTTCAAAATCTGATAATTATCTCTTGGTTCTATTTATGAGACTGCGGTGACCTTTTTTTTTTTTTTTCAATTCTGTTGCGGGTGAGCTCTGTTTACAAGCAGTATGATTCTTTATTCTTAGAGAAAATCCTTTTCCTGCTTGCTATATGTAGTTAAAATTCTACTCCTATGGACTAGTTTCATTTGCATAATATTCATATGCCCTGCTTTAACTCAACCAATCCTATATTCAGCGATAAACAAAAAAAGATTGATGTTAATTAGACAAGCACCATTAATTCTTTTTCAATCTTATTGTAGTACTACTGACTGAAATTGAAATGCTAAAGATTACTCAGCCAGCTATAGTATCTAGCCAAGGTCAATAAATTTTACTTCCTTTTTGTCTCCTCTAAATTTTGCTTTAATACAAGCAGAACTGCACCTGCTCCAGTAGTTGGATGGCCTCCAATCGGCTCATTCAGGAAAAATCTTGCCGGCGGCTGCAGCAGCTTGTCAAAGCCAGATACCAAGCCAGATGAAACACCAGAGGAGAGAATTGGCGCAAAATCTGAAAGTCTCAAGACTAATTTGTTTGTGAAAATCAATATGGAAGGTGTCCCCATCGGAAGGAAAATAAATCTCAGTGCATATAACAGCTATGAGGAACTCTCCTTTGCCATTGATGAACTCTTCAAAGGTTTACTTCCAGGTGAAGCTTCACCTACATAAAAATCAATCTTAATTTTTGATGATTTTTCATTACTTGGGACGTGATCCTATGTACATATGCTTCAAAAAAATTAGTTCAATTTTGATTCATCATTTTAGTTCAACAAGATCTATCTGCCGCTGGATGCAAAAACAAGATGGAAGGGTCCAAAATGGACACAAGTTCAGTAGCCAAAAGCGATGAATATACATTACTTTATGAGGATAATGAAGGAGACAGGATGCTTGTTGGTGATGTTCCATGGCAGTAAGCAATTCTCACTATCAATCTCTAGCCCCTCTCTCTCTCTCTCTTCCCCTTTTTTCCCTTTTAATCCGTCATTTTCATTGGAGTCAACGAAATATTGCAGCTTGTTTGTATCCGCTGTGAAGAAGCTGCTTGTATTGAAGAGCTCTGAACTTTCAACGTTACAAAGTGAGTTCAATTTACTCATAAAAAACTGAGAAGTGCCCAAATTATCTTGGCTGGCCTGCAATGGGTTGTAACGTTTTTTTTTTTTTTCCTCCAGCTTTTGGCATTGAGAAAGAAAAGACTACCACTTGATCGCGAACTAGAATCAGATGATGATGGAGAAATTTCACATGTTGAATCTTCTAAATGGTCTAATTTCCATGGTGTGAAGAAGCAGGCTTGATTTTATCATTAATGTAGAATATGCTTTGCTCTGACAGTGAATGTATTTAAGTTTCCCTGCTTTTGTATCCAATGATATGAACACTCTATTTCTCATTTCTTGGAGGCTGGAGCCTTAGCCCTTGTAAAATAAGCCAGTGACTGAAGTGGCTATGGATGATGTATATAAATTAAGTTTCATTTTAGTTTATTAAGTTGAAGTACTTATGATCCCTGAGATTTGATGAACTTGGAGGAGAGTCTCTAATCTAACTCAAACATTTTCTATTCCTTTCCCCAGCCCATTATTTACCCGATTAGTACTAATGCTTGAAATGCTTATAAGTTGACTCAATTTTGGTTTAATTTCCCTCTAATATTTTATTGAGTGTGAACTGTGAAGGGCCCTACTTTTTTTTTTTTTTTCCCTATTTTTGGTTGGAACTGTGGGAATGTTTCTTTATACATTGTTGAATTTCAACAGCCCAATGATTGATTGGCATCGGAACAACTTTAAACAATCATAAACTAAGTGATTGACAAAATAGTTTAAAATAAATAACACCATGATTGGAACGTTTTGCATTCGAAATTTTTATATGTAATATTTGTGACTATCCTTCAAATGAGAAATTTTAAAATATTTATGATGTATTATAATTAATTAATACATGCATAATATATATAGTTAAATTTAATATAATTACTATTTACATGATAATTTTTTAAAATAAATAAATAAATAAATATATATATATATATATATATATATATATATATATATTATAATATTATTTGATTATTGTACAATTGATATGGTACTTTTGCTATATTCTAATATTTTTTTCATTGGGTTACTGGGATGGTGCCATTTGGTCAGACTTTAGGGGTTGTCGGGCTTTGCCGGCTTGAGGACCTTTATGATACAAGTCGAAAAGAACATGTCGTTAGTTGCAAAAGAGTAAGAAATTAGGGACTCCATGTTATTATCACAAAATGTCCAAAATCATCAGCGTGCAGTGCACGTGTACCAATTCGAAGACGACGAAAGGGGAGACCCTATACACTTCAACACTGTTTCTACGCTGCATTCAGTTTGTCCGATCAAGCTGTGATTTTCTTACGGGTACGTTTCGGATTCTCTGTTTAGTTGCTGAGGAATTAAAAGAAAACGCCCCACACGAAAAGTTTGTTTCTGTTCGGTTGCAAAGAAATTACAGGCAAATTTCCTTTTTCTTTTCTAAATATTTCTTAATCTAAGTGATTATCAGTTGTGCTAGGGTTTTGTACTTTGTTGTCTTGTTATTTTGATTGTTATATTTTCCTTTGATTCTATAACCCAAATTATGAATTAGCTAATTAGTTTTAGCTCAAAATTTAATTTCTTTTCTTTTATTGATTCTCGTCGTAATGATTGATTCTCGGTAACCGTAATGGAATAGTCCTGAGAATCAATTTTTGCGTTTGAAAGGAGGAGTATTTAGTAGTTGTTATTTTTCCTGAAAAAGAGCAGCTTTTCATGAAGCTATTTGAAGAGTTTTAAAGTGATTACTTAGAGGGTTTGAAGTCGGTTGTCTCTTTTAGTTTGTGGTCATATTCTGGGAATATCTGTTCTTCGTAATTAAACTTGAGGAAGTCTGAAATTTCACTGAATATGCAGTTATGTCTTAATGTCCATTGATATCAATTTAGTTTTTCCATTTTATGTCTGTTTTAGGCTTTGGGTATTGCTTGTTGGGAGATAGGTGTATTGGAGTGCTAGATTTATCTCCTTTTTACGACATCTATGGGAACCCCTGAAACTTCTCGAGAGCCTTGCCCTGACCGTATTCTAGATGATGTTGGTGGTGCATTCGGAATGGGTGCAGTTGGAGGTGCTGCATTCCACTTCTTGAAAGGCACATATAATTCCCCATCAGGTGCACGCTTAAGTGGAGGAACTCAAGCAGTACGTATGAATGCCCCTCGAGTTGGCGGCAGTTTTGCCGTGTGGGGCGGCCTCTTCTCTACGTTTGATTGCACAATGGTGTATCTCCGACAAAAAGAAGACCCATGGAACTCAATTTTAGCTGGTGCTGCCACCGGGGGGTTTCTTTCAATGCGGCAAGGGTTTGGTGCTGCTTCCAGGTCGGCTTTGTTTGGTGGGGTCTTGCTTGCTTTGATTGAAGGAGCTGGGATCATGTTAAATAAGGTTCTCAGTGCACCGCAGAATATGCCTATGATGGAAGAGCCAGCTCCCAACATGGCTGGTGTGCCTGGATATCCTATGGGGCAAATGCCAGGTCAAGTACCATTGCCAGTTGAGAGTTCATCATCATCCTCATCTTCATGGTTTGGGGGGTTTTTCGGTGGTAAAAAGGAAGACCAAGCAACCAGTGGTGGAAATAAAACAGAGGTTTTGGAGAGCTATGATGCTCCTCCAGTGCCATCATTTGAGTACAAGTGAAATGGGCAGAGCTAGTCACGCTTCTGCTGTTGGCAGAAACCTTAATTTGCTTGTTCTTTTGACCGTGCTCTGCCATCAGTCTTCAATCTCTTCCTGATATTCTTTTTATAGGCATATTATCACCATCATCAATGTCGGCCTGTCATTATCATTATGTTGAATTAAAATCTGTTGTTCCAATATTTTTCCCCCTCTTTTAAGGTATTTGTTAACTACTATTTTGTTTTTTGGTAATAAATTAACTCTTATTTATATGATGTTTGGAAACTTCTTTGTTACAGCAAAATATACAATTCGGCCCAAATCGCTTTGTCTACTTCAGGGGACCAAAAAAAAATTAAACAAGTTAATTGCATCTGTCGCAGGCTTTCTATTTTTCTATTTAAAGATTTTTTTTTTTTTTCACTTGTTATCAACTTATTTGTTATGGTTAGATAGGAACGTCAACTAGCTTAATGAAGATGAAGTCATTTGGTGGTCAAATTCTTTCCCAGAAACTGACCCTTAACCCAAGTTGCCATAATGCCATGCACTGATAGTCTGGTGGTTATCCAAGAGTATGACGAAAAGAAAAGCAAGTAACGATGGAGATGAAGGCTCCGTCGACAAATGTATTAAATAGAGCTATAGCGTTAGAGAATATGAAAATAGAAATTATACAAATATTTTTTTTAAAAACGATTTGGTTGTCAATTAAAAAAGTACTTGTGAACCATTAAACTATTTGGTTGTATAAAATTAAAAGTACTTTTGTATAATTAAATTACCAAAAAGGATATGTATTCATAATTATATAACATGTAACAAAATGCATCCAAACTATCAATTAATAATAAAAAATTAATTCAATCACTTCTTTAATTTTCAAAATCAAAAATTGCATCATTCATATATTCTCCCAAATAATTAATACTATCCAAATTAAATTGCATCATTGATATATACTCTCTCAAGTGTTGGGTATGTTTATATAGCGGCAACAATTTTCGTTGGTTAGATTTTATACAAAAGGTATTTGTAATTAATGAAATATATTAAGGATATTCTTGATATTATATATTTTTTGAAAAAGCTCTCTAACCTCTATTTCCAAAAGCTTAAATTTTGGGCTTTTACTAGCAGAGGTAAATTAGCTTATTTAAGCTAAAAAACCTCAACTCAAAAAATAACCAAACACTATAAAAAATTTTAAAAAGTGCTTATGAGATTAAATAAGACATCTCTTAAATAAAGCAAATAATGATAAGCTCATGGGGCTCAGTACAATGCCATGTTCGTGAATATAAATTATAATGAAATAAAAAAATTAGACCAATTTCAATATTTTTCTTTATTTATTTATTTTTTTCAGAAGCTCATTCATTCATCAATTTGAAGTACGTTAAAAACATAACAGTAACAATAATAAGAAAACTTAACAAATAACACCACACTAAATGCCAATATAGATTTAATTTCAAATTTGATTAATAGCTTAATATTTATTTATAATTTAAAATAACATGACATTAATTAATTAGACAAATTCAGTACAATTTAAATAGAGTAAAATAATGATAGATTTAATGTTGTTCATTTCTATATTATTTATTTAATAAATTAAGCAATGTAATTCAATGAAAAATAACTTTTGTGCTAAAATCTATGCCTAATAAGGCCTGTATTTGGGTCATGTCTGCTATACTGTAAAAATGCAGGCCTGTATTTAAGTCGTGTTGTTCCAAACTGTATAAATACAAGCTGCATTCAAGTAGCCCAATCCACCATTCATCTTAAGATATTTGATGTGGATATCTTCATAAACAGAGAAATGTACAATTTTATGGTATAATTCATTTGTAAAGGCATTAAAGATTACAGGCAGCTTAGTCCAAGTGGCTAGAGCCACTCTCTAACAAGTATGAGGGAAGTGGTTCGAGCCCCCGCAAACGTATTGCAGGGGTTTAATTTATATTTCCTTCCTTGGAGTCTCAGAGCTTGAGTGAAGACAGTCTTTTTCCCAATATAGGAGTTTCAAATCTGAGCGGTGCCATATCAGAATTGATGTAAACAAACGTATTGCAGTGGTTTAATTTATATTTCCTTCCTTAGAGCCTCAGAGCTTGAGTGAAGGCAGTCTTTTTCCCAATATGAAAGTTTGACGTCCCTGGGTTTAAAATCTGAGCGGTGCCATATTAGAATTGATGTAAACAAACGTATTGCAGGGGTTTAATTTATATTTCCTTAAGCTCGAATATTTGAGAGGGTTTAAAATCTGAGCGGTGCCATATCAGAATTAATATAAACGGGTCTCAGTAACTATAAATGTCAGTTGTAAATCTTGTATAATATGAGTTGTAATCTGAGCATTAGTCTTATGTAATTTGAAATACAAGTTGTGCAACTCAAGAGGGAGGGGTGAATTGGGATTTTAAAAATTATGCTAAGTAAACCGCACACCAATTTAATATAATGCCTTAATCAAATCAAAAACAATAAATTCAAACAAGCATAATAATAAATGAGTAAGAGAGGAGAAAGCAAACTCAAGAATTTTTTACGTGGTTCGGCTATCCCTGCCTACGTCCACGCCTCCAAGCACACCGGGCTTGAGGATTTCACTATCCAAGCCTCCCAAGGCTTCAAATGTTTACAATTGACTTCCAAGGTGTCAATGAACCTTTACAACAAGAGATTATCTCCCCAATCTCTTCACCCCAAGTATTTCCTCACTTGAACACTCACAAATAGATGAGAAATAAAAATTACAACAATGAAACTCTCTTTAAGAGTGGATAAACAAATTATAGCTCAATGATGATTCAATCAATGATGATTTACGAAATGGAAGCTCAATATATGTTTTATAAACTTGTTTTGGCTTTCTAGAGTTCTTAAAATGAAGTTGGAATTGAGTTTATATAGTTAAACCCGAAAAACTAGCCGTTATAGACAAATTCGGCAATTTGGCCTTGATTCTTTAAACTGGCCGAATGAGCGATGATATTCTGGTTATTTTGAATTTTGCTACAGTAATACTGTTCATAAAATTACAGTTTTACCCCAACACTTTCTATAATTATACTATGACCCAGAAAGTCACAAAGAATTTTAAATAGGTCCAATTTTGGACATCAAAATATTTGAATTACATTCGGGTCCTCCAACTTGCATAAATTATGTTATGGCCTAAATTGTTTCAAACATTTTCAAATACGTCCAAATCTGAATTTATAAATAATACTTCTCATTCCCAAGACTTTCTGAAATTATGCTATGGCCCAATATGTAATAATACTTTTCATAAAAGTCTTTTTAAGTTTTAACATAATCAACATAAATGTTAAAGTTCTTAAAACCTTTCACTTAGACCCTCAATCTTTTATAAGTTACAATATGGCCCAAAATGTTTCAAATCTTTGCAAATAGGTTTAAAATCAAATTCAAAATAATATTTATTAAAATCAAAGATTGTAAAAACATTTTAATCCAAATTACTCAAATCTACAAAATACTTTTATCTTAAAAATAAAACATTTTGGTTTATAAAAAGTAATAATTTATTAAGCAAAACTTGAAACTTCTCAAATCTTTAAATCATGCATCAATTAAATCATACCGGAACTTTCTGAAATTGTCACTAGATTTATCCGTTGAGCTTCAATTCCTATTCTTGATTTGGTTGTCCTTTGAGTGTCTTGAGCTTGATTTCACTTGATTCACTTGCATAAATATTATCCTTCAAAAACTAGTGAACTTGTGAAATACAATATTTATTAACTCATTTAAACACATGTTTGTTATCATCAAAATTACATAATGCGTAGCCCTTTAGGCTAACATAATTAAAAAAAAAAAAAAGATTACAGGCAGCTAAGCCTTGTTTATTCATGGTCTAAACTAAAATGCGGCTCGCTTTCAAAATAAATAAACTAAAGCGAATCTTAAATTATCAACAAAATTTGAAAAAAAAAAAATTCAATGAGAGGTAAAATTTTCCCATCTTTGTAGGTAAACTGTAATGCTCCTTAGTCATTAATTAGCGTCAAGTTGGAATGAAGCATCAGTAAATGTAATTGTTTGCAATTATGGACAAGAGAATAAGAATAATTTATCAGAAACCAACCTTAATTTATTTAGAAAATAAAATTTACTCAAATCTATTGTTATTTATCATCACAGATTTCCAGCAATGGGTTGAATCTTTTTAACTGTTGAGAATGTGTGGGTATAGTATTTTTCTAATGCGAGGACACTCATTTTTTTTTCCTATACAGACATATTTTTAAATTATAAATTTAATAAAATTAATAATAAATATTATTAAATTACACGATTTAATAATGTATACGTAAAGAACACCTCGTATTGTGAGAAAGATTATTAATATTGTTCTTCACTACAAATGCACAAATGCACAAATGCACAACAAAGACTTGAAATCCCTATGAGGCCATGATCCTGTATCTGAACAATATTTACCATAAAATTGAAAAAAGATAATACAGTCAAAGATACTTCAAATAAGTGAGGTCCCAGGCAATAAATGCCATGCAATGACTTAAATGTGAACTAATTAATGCAATCTTGTCCAATTCTCTCTGCGTAACATATATTTGTGGCGTTGTACAATGAAACCAAGTGCCTGCAATTTACGTAGCCATCTTTGCCATATCCAGTGATAATGTGATATTGAGCTGCATCAGCAGCAATGGGATTAAATTAATTACCAAAATTATATGAAAATCCTTTATCTAAAAATAGGCCAGTCCCAGAATTTAAAGCTGCAATTCATTTTGGCGACCAATTTTCTTTGTTATATTGCAACCAGTTAATAGTATTTCAATTTACAAAGCACAATATTTGGTTTGTTCAGTAGAGAAGCAAAGAGAGAGAGAGAGAGAATTAGAATTGAGCAGCATGAATCATGAGATTGAGTCAGAGATATGTGAAATCAGTGTGGATCCAGTTATAGTTGCAAATGGGGAAGTTGATGATGATGGAAGATCTAAAAGAACTGGTATTGATTCTGTTTATTCTCTCAGTACTCTATTGATATAATGTTAATATGCTCTGCTCACGCATGCAAACACTTTGCTTTGTTTTGATCATGTTTCATTTGCTTATTCATGTAGGAGTACCAACTCTGCATGTTAGTTTAGTGGCTGATATAATTGAATCAATTTGCTTCATTCTGGGTTCTGCTAGGAAAGTATGCCATGCCCAATTTATTTATTTTCTTCTCTCGAGCATAATTTTATATATAACTTCTAAGTTTTAACCGCTAATATGGGCGGGGAGGAAATTGAATTACCATAGTCGATTTTTGCAAGGGTTTTAATCAAAACAAATTTTAATAAAAGGTTAGGCGATATCATCAGAAGTAACCTCTAACCATAAAACTCGATCAAATGAGTGAGGTGATTGGATTATTATGTTTGATGTACCAAGTGTCTTAAACAACTGATTAGGATCAAGTTCTAAACATGACATCTGCTCCAATCATATGGTTGAAGGGAAGATTGACTGATTGGGTTACCTTGTTCAGTGTCTTTTTACTAAGTGTTTTAACAAAATGATAGGAGATGAAATCTTTAGCAGATACTGATAATATATTCCTTACATTACTTGTAGATGTACATATTATTGCATTAAAATCACTAAATGTGGTGGGTAGATTTGTTTTCTGATTTTGCTTTTGTTCATTTATGGAGAATGAATTCATGTCAAATTCTGTTGATTTTCCAATCTACATACCCTTGTGTTTGATATAGGGACTGTCTGGACTGCAAGCGCACATATAATTACAGCAATTGTTGGCTCTGGAGTGCTCTCACTTGCCTGGGGTTTGGCTCAGCTGGGTTGGATCATCGGCATAGCCACTCTCATAATTTTCTCAGGCATATCATTGTATACATCTGGTCTCTTAGCAGAATGTTACAGAGCTCCAAACTCTGTGAAGAGGAATTACACATATAGGGATGCTGTTAAAAACTACTTGGGTAAATTCGAATAACTTATTAATGAATACAGGCAAAATTTCTGAGATATAGATGATTTTAAATTTTAACACCCTTCCTTTATGGTGAGTTAAATAAGGTGGTAGAAAGTACAAGGCTCTTGGGTTGGTCCAATATACCCTCCTATGTGGAACAATGGTAGGCTATACGATCACGGCATCGATTAGCATGGTGTAAGCTATATATGACTACATTCTATGTCAGAAACTAAATTCGATATTTATAACAATGTTTGATATTAATATGATTGATGTTTACTTTTTAAGGGCCATAAGCAAATCAAATTGTTACCATAAAGGAGGTCATAAAGCTCCTTGCAAGTATTCCTACAATCCGTACATGATGGCACTTGGACTAGTTGAGATTCTTTTGTCTCAGATTCCAAACTTCCATAAGCTGTCATGGCTCTCCACCATTGCAGCAATCATGTCTTTTTCTTATGCTGGCATTGGAATGGGACTATCATTTGCAAAGATTGTCTCAGGTAATCTTTTCCCATTGACTCAGCAATTAATTGTGTCTTCGGAATAGTGATTGGTGATAGCATTTTCCTTATCTTGAAAATGCTGGAATTTGAACAGGACATGGAGAGAAGACCAGTCTAACAGGAGTTGAAATTGGACTGGATTTAACTGCCGCAGAAAAAACCTGGAAGACATTTCAAGCAATCGGCAATATGGCATTTGCTTGTTCATATGCTGCAATCTTGATTGAAATCCAGGTAAGCTGACTTATGATCAAAAGTCTAGATGGTCTGTTTTTGTTTTCAAATGTGTATTGATGCTTCTGTGCCCTGTAAAAATATTTAGGACACATTGAAGTCATCTCCCCCTGAACAAGAAGCGATGAAGAAGGCTAACACTATAGCTACGTTTACAGCAACAACTTTATACCTGATGTGCGGTTGCCTTGGCTATGCTGCATTAGGGAACCATGCACAAGGCAACATTTTGACTGGATTTGGATTTTATGAGCCCTTTTGGTTGATAGATTTAGCAAATTTCTTCATAGTAGTGCACCTATTGGGTGCATATCAGGTTCAGTTACGTTTCTCTAAATTAAACATGAAAAGATGTGGCAAATTTCTACATATAAATGTCTAATGCGATTATTTCTCATCTGAACAAGGTACTGGCTCAGCCAGTATTCGGCGTGGTTGAGTCATGGGCTAGCAATAGGTGGCCTAAATCAAAGTTCATCAATGACGAGCACCATTTGAGCATTGGCAAGAATAATTCCAAGTTCAGTGTCAATTTCTTCAGGCTAATTTGGAGGACAATCTTTGTGGCGATGGCAACACTTATTTCTATGGCATTCCCTTTCTTCAATGAGGTACTTGCATTCCTCGGAGCCATAGCGTACTGGCCGATGACTGTCTATTTTCCTCTGGAGATGTACATTGTCCGGAAAGATATAAAACGAGGAACGATCTGCTGGTTTGGGCTCCAGCTTGTGAACTTGGTGCTTGCTTGCTGCATTGGCCGCAGGATGTGGATCCATTCAAGGCATGAACCAAGCTCTCCGTACCTACAAGCTCTTCAAGTTTACACAGTAGTGATTAAAACGCCATTGCAGCGATTGTATGCATATATGTTACGAGAAAGTAATACTCAACTTCGCATTAATTTCCTGAAACAGTTTTTTATAAGAAAAGATCAAAGTGTAAAGAAATCAATATTTGGCTCTAATAAGTGATGCAACAAACCTATGATTTAATTAGCCAGGATCGATCTTTTAGAAAATCTTTTATTGGACTTGGATTCAAATTCTCCCTATTCCCTAATTCTGACTAGTGTTGCAGAACGCAGCGACAGAAAATGAAACGACTAAAAAGTCAAACTGCATGGCATTACCAGCATGCAAAAGTGAAGCAGCCAAAATAAATGCAATTGACATAATAAACCTAAATTAATACAATAAAAGGCATGACACAAAAGCACTTAATTTCGTCAAATCCAATTGGGCCAAATTAGCAGCAATTGCATGGCTTTGTGAGAACAACAAATGTATTCGTATTTGTGAACAAGTGATTGGCCATTGCAATTCCCAGAGGAAGTTAATAGGAACATCGAGAGACACGGATACAGTCTAGCTGGAAACGCTACTCTATAGGCTCTGCACCAAACCGATCTCGTAATAATTATTTCTTTCTCCTCTTAATTCCATATATATTATGTGAGCTTGCAGGAGTGGTACTGGATAATAGTGTTCATATTTGGATTTGCTAGGATGAGAGAAATAGATGAAGAAATTGAACAAGCTAATAATATTGCAAGTATGGATGCACAGGCTTACAAAGTTGCAGATGGTGGGGTCGATGATGATGGAAGATCTAAAAGAACTGGTAATATAATAATATTCATAACCTTTAATCTCTCTCATTATCATCTTCCTTCAGTACTTAAACTCATGCATTTACGCATGCAAGGGTACATGCTATTGTTGTTGGATCTTGCTTGCTTGTATTATTTTAAGCTCTTGATAGAGCTTTAATGGCTGATATCCATTTGATATACTGAACTAGTCATTCATTTTGGTAGACATCAACGGAGAATCTCTTGAACCTGAAAATTTTGAAAGTATTCCTTGTTTTTTCTTTTTTCTTTTTTTCCTTTTTGAACTCCGCTCACAATTTAAAAAAATCGGATTTCATAAACATGTATGCAGATGAATTTTCTTGAACAGAAAGGAAAAGGTTTTATAAACAGATTGATTAATTAGTTGATTATCACTGAAGATATTGATCAAGTAGTTGATTATCAGTGAACAAAAGGCCAAGCTTTCGGTTGCATGCATGATAAAAGAAACTATCTATGTAAGACGTGTTATGATTCATTGGCAACGTAGCCTCTCTGCATATTTGACATATATTAATGTACTGTACCCAGATGCACGTACCTTGATTAACTTTCAAATTATTATTGAACACTAATTCCTGAAGGACAACGATTTTAATGAAATTTGAAATTGCTTTCTGTTATTTGCTAATGTAGACAGATTTGAGATCAACTAATTATATGGTGGGATGGACCAATTCATGTGAAATTAATATATTTTAATTTTCAATCTATTTGCAGGGACTGTGTGGACTGCAAGTGCACATATAGTCACAGCAATTGTAGGATCTGGAGTGCTATCACTGGCATGGGGCATAGCACAGCTCGGATGGATCACCGGTGTGTCCACTCTGTTAATATTCTCCAGCATATCCTTGTATACATCAGGTCTCTTAGCAGACTGTTACAGAGCTCCACTTTCTGGAAAGCGAAATCACACATACAGGGCTGCTGTCAAAACTTATTTGGGTGACTGTAGAACTTAATTTTATTTAATATAAACATAGATGAATTTAATTACTTAAGTACGTATTAACTGATTAATTTCCCTTCTTTCGGTTTGTATTCAGGAGGAAGAAAACACAAGATTTGTGGTTTGGTTCAGTATGTCCTCCTTGTTGGAATGGTAGTAGGCTATACGATCACTGCAGCAATAAGCATGCTGTAAGCTAAAATGAATAAAATGGAGCATATGTACATTCAATTTGCATGACAGTATAATATAATATTAATCATATTTGGCATGTATATTTATAGGGCCATACGAAAATCAAATTGTTTTCAGGAAAGAGGTCAAGGAGCTCAATGCAAGTTTTCGAACAATCCATTCATGATTGGAATAGGAATTGTTGAAATGTTTCTGTCTCAGATCCCGAATATTCATAAGCTGTCATGGCTCTCCATCATTGCTGCAATCATGTCTGTTTCGTATGCAGGCATTGGCATGGGATTAGCATTCACGAAGGCTGTCTCGGGTAAATTAATTTCAAATAAATGAGCTTTCAATGGGTTCTCGAAGGGCTAAAATGCTAAATAGTGATCCCAATCTTGAATTATGAACAGGAAATGGAGAAACGACCTCTCTGACAGGAGTAAAAATTGGACCAAATTTGACTGCAGCAGATAAAACATGGGGGATGTTTAGCGCAGTTGGCAATATTGCTTTTGCTTGCGCGTATTTGCAGATCTTGATTGAGATCCAAGTAAGCTAACATACATTTAAAGCATCAAATGTTTGAGTGGTCACTTACTCATTGTACAAATATCATCAGGGGAGATCATTTGAATTTGATGAGCACTTAAACAGTACTATCTTCTTACATTTGCTATGGAATCATTCTGATTAAGATGTCTCTTTCATTTGTTTTTCCTGTAAATGTATAGGACACCCTGAAGTCATCTCCCCCTGAAAACAAAGTGATGAAGAAGGCTAACATAATAGCCACACTGACAGCAACAACTTTATATATGCTTTGCGGTTGCTTTGGCTATGCTGCGTTAGGGAACCATGCACCAGGCAACCTGTTGGCTGGCTTTTACATGCCCTTTTGGTTAGTCGACATGGCCAATTCCTTCGTTGTCCTGCACCTATTAGGCGCATACCAGGTTCGATTACATTAATTTCTCACATTCCCACCAAGTTAGTAAATATGCTACCGCTTTTCTGATATAGCATTAACAACTGAAAAGGTTATGGCTCAACCAGTATTTTATGAGATTGAATCATGGGCTAGTACAAGGTGGCCTAAATCAAAGTTTGTGACGAAAGAGTATCCTGTAAACATCGGCAAAAACAACTTAAAGTTTAGTATCAACTTGTTCAGGCTAACTTGGAGAACAATTTTTGTGGTGATGGCAACACTTCTGTCCATGGCATTGCCCTTATTCAACGAAGTGCTAGGTCTCCTCGGTGCTTTGGCTTACTGGCCATTGACAGTTTATTTCCCTCTGGAGATGTACATTGCCCAAAAAAATATCAAAAGAGGAACAAGCTGGTGGTTTGGGCTGCAACTTCTGAACTTGGTGTGCTTTCTTGCCGCGCTGGGTGCAGCATGTAGCTCGATTCATGGCCTGTACAAGGCTCTCCATACCTACAAGCCTTTGAAGATCACACAGTAATAGTACAAAAACCATATAAATATGTATAACCCACGTTAGTTTTCAGCGAAATTCTACTATATATGCTTGCTATAGCTAGCTACTTCTTTCAAGCTATTGATTACGAATCTGTAATCATTAACATGAAATAACGTTGAACTTGCTAATTAAAATATTAGTTGCTTGCTTTGCTAATAGAAGTTACTAAATATTTGTTTTATGTCCCAACTGTTACATGTGGTTATTAACTAATTACGCATGACACCTTAATGTAATTTGCTATATTTTGCACGTCCTGGAAAAAAAAAAAAATAAAGCCAATTTTAAACCAATTTTAGTTACTATAAAAATAAAAATAAAAAACCAATTTTAAACAAATTTTAATTACTTTGTGGGTTATTAACCAATCATAAAGGTATTTTGTAATGCATTATTAGTGTCTACTGTCTAGTGAGAAACCAATTTTAATTAACTCCTTTATGGAACAGGCTGGATATTTGGGTGATTCTGCCAAAATTACCCACAAACCTGCCAAACCCTCTCCTCTGCCAAAAAAAAAACATGCAGCTGCAGATGCGGTTTAGGGGCAGATTTGATATTTTAAACTAAAGTCTGCTGTGGGCTGCGGATAAATTTAGGATTGAGAAAAAATCTGCTGGATACTCGCGTGGGTATCCGTCAACCAACGTTATTTATTTAATTATTTGCTTTTTTAATTTTAATCATAAAAATTACATTAAAAATTTTAAATCATAAATATATGTGAGTTAAAATTCTTATATATATATATATATATATATATGCTTTTAATAATTAGATATTTTATAATTTTGAAGTTTAATATTACTGATATTTTATTTTAATTGATTGATTTTGTTTATTTTACTTTAATGACTTGAACCAAATGATCGCTTACTAAAGTTAGGTTTTCATTTATTTAATTAATTGTTAACAATAGTTACACAAAATTTACTTGTTAGTATTATTGATAATACTTGTATATTTATTAAAAGATGGAGTAAGGCATTGGTATTAGTGATGATAATTTACTTACAACAAAAATATTTTGTGTTAGATTAATATATTTTGTGTATTTACTTCAATTTTGAAACTTTAATTTCTTATTTACATTGACAAAATCTAGAATTGAGCATCATATGCTGATTTTTTAGGCTATTATTAAAAATTTATAGTTTGAATTATATGATTTAATTTTTTATATATTATTAAAAGTATTTTTTTTTATATTTATGATTTTAAATGACAAAACCCACAAAAAACTTGTTGCAAGTTGCGGGTGAGTTTGGTAATTATTAAAATCGATAGCAAACAAGTCTTTTTAAAGAATAAAAATCACTATGGATTTCAGATGGGTTTGGTAATTTAAATTTTTTACGAGTTCAGATTTAGTAATGACAAGCCCGTAGCAAATGGTGCCCATTCTCATCCTTAGCCTTGTATCCTTTAAGTTTATCAATTATCTGTTTTATTTCTAATAATATATAATATCACTTGCTGTAACTTTTTATGTCAATTCAATTCATTGAGAATTTATTTTATAGGGAAAAATCTTATATACTCTTAAAGCATTACTCCTTAACCATCCATTATTTTTTACGTATATATTTAAACCAATTATAAGAAGTAATGAATGGTGAAGGAGTAATACTTTAAGAACATAAAAAACCTTCTCATTTTATAGATTAAAATTATAAGAGTGGTGAATGGTGATAGTGGCACACCCGCACCCTTGCTCCCACCCATACCCATATACAACAAAATGAAAAAGACCAGTATCAGCAGCCGAAAGAGACAAATCCAAACCTTCAAAATTTCGGCGATGGAGGATTACATGAAAGCAGAGAGTATGGCATAATGGAATAAGAACATGAAATTAAGTGAAAGTGAGGCAAATCGAATTATGAAAGCAGAGAATATGGCATGATTCCTCTCAAATGCAAGCAAAGCAAGTAATGACTTAGAAAGTTGGAAGACCACTGATATTGCAGGGTCGATGTAAATATTTTTCTTTGATATAAATAATCTTAAATATTAAAAAAAAAAGTCTTAAATCATCAATCAATCAAACGTTAAAATTTTCCTTTTTGGAGTTAAAAGCTATGAGAAGCTGAGCAAATAGACAAATTATGATCAAAATTATTAACCCCGAAAAGAAAAAAGTTCTAGCAATTGGATTGTTTATATGATGGACAGTTATCAAAAAGAGAAATATAAAGAAAGTTATGTTTAAATAGTTTTAAGAAGGAATTATGATATTGAAAGCCAAAAAAAAAAAAAAAAACTGCCAAAAGAAATTAAGAAAGAGATCGCTAATAGGGTTTGTTTAGGAGAAAGAGTAGTAACGATATTTCTGAAATAAAATAGGGTATCACAAAAAAAAAAACTATATGATGATTTAAATTATTTAATATGTTGTACTTAAAATAAGAGTGCCAATAATCTAAGTCAAATTATAAATATGAAAATGATAAATGAACAAAAAGATGACAAAACCATGACATAATCATTTGTCTTTTTATAAAGATTAATGATATAGCCACAAACTCTTATACAAATTTATTTTGTATAAATTGATGTGGCATGATAAAATTGGTTGAATTAAAATATCTCTTGGCCCACGTGATTTATTTATATTATTTTATATTTTTATTCAATCAATTTCAATTAATGCCACATCAACAGATAAGATAAGACAGAGTAATAGATTATCACTTTTATAAATCTTTGAAATTTTCTTTAATGATTTAAAATCTTTCTTTATTAAATAATACTCAAAATTGACTAAAAGACAAAAATTTTTGCACTGTTTTGTTATGAGGTAGGGCTATTTGAATCTATCAAATTCTTCTCTACATTTATTTTAAAAAATAATTTCATTATTAAAAATTTAAGATTTAAAAATCTCAAAATTAATTTTCACTAATTACTTTCTCTCTCTACCTTACAATTACATATTCTCTCCCTACTCTTATATTCTACAAACTAAACACTCAATTTAAGTTTTTTTTAAATTTTTTGCATATATTAATATATCACGATCTATATTTGATTCTTTCTATATGTAAGAAACTTTTTGTCATGATATTCATAAGTTTTTGTGTTTAGCAAAAATTAATTTCTTAATATTCAATAATTTTTATGGTTGATAAAAATTTATTAATGTTCATTTTTCAATGGTGATATTGTTTTTTTTAGTTAATGATACCAATTATTTGCAGTTAAATCGATATATCTGAATAAATTAATGAAAATTTGTGAAATTGAAAAGAGAAAGAGAAATAAGAATTACTTAAAGTAATTTTTTAAGAAATTATTTAAATAATAAAATTGTTAATTAGAAAAAAAAAGGTTCAAATAATCCCAACGTTTGTTATGATTATGTTCATTTCCCCATTGCTCTATAAATATTTAATGTATAGGATCAGGGCCCGATAGCCATAATTAACTCTTCTGCTTAAATTATTATTATTTTTTTAAATATGATATAATCCTTTTTTGTTGAAAAAAAAAATTGTATAAGCTCTACTTGTTGGTTGTTAAATGGTTGTTAAATAATTGGATGGTCACCACTCACCAGAGGCCAATTTTAGGTCACATGAATGACACGAACTTCTCGCGTGTGGAAAATGACGTGATTTGTCTCGCACCCACCAAACATATGATTTCTTATAAAATTTTCCAAGTAGGGGAAGAAAATCAAAAGTGCGTGTACCAAACCTAAGGCATAATTTTTCACGATGTTAGGTTACATTCTCATCTGTTCACCTTCTACAGAGACAAAAACCCCTTTGCTTTATTGACTACTACGATCATTAAATACCAGTTTTTAGAGAAAGCGCCCACAATTTAACAAGCGTGCGGTGTTTTAAAATCCAACTACATTTCTTCCAAAAAAAATGAAATCAACTATTTTTTTTTTATCTTCAATGGTATAGCCATTCGCAAGATTGCATTGTCCGCTCAAATTTTTATAAAATTATATTTATATCATGTTCATGGATGTCGGATATGGGTCCCACCTACATAATTCTGTTGTTGTCAGTCTGATAATTCTTTCTACCATTGAATTCATTAGATAATGTCTAGTAGATCTAATTAATTTGAGCAATATCATTCTTACAACAATCATAGATAGTTTTTCATCATAAATATTAAATCCCTATTTGTTTAATTTATCTAAAGTAATAATAAATAAATTTTGCTTGACAATATAATTAATGTAGAATGATTGCGTAGGATAAATAGAGTACTTTTTGGAGGTCATAACTTAAATTATATGTGTTCGTTTTAGGCGCATAATATATTATTTCGAAACTTCAACGAGATCAATTAAATCTAAAACAATTAATGTTGTTTTGCCTTGTAGATAAGTCGAAAATTCTACTCTTTTTTAGTTATTTTTTACTTTTAAGTTTTTTTTTTATTTTTCCTGTTATTTTCAGGATTTTTATTCTTTTTTTCTAAATATTAGATTTGGGTGCCCTCTATTTTGTTTATTTATTTAGATTAGGAGAATTTTATTATAAAATAATATTTTAGATTGCCTATTTTAATAAATTTGTGAAATTTAAAATTAGTATAAAAGGGGCTCAAAATTCTAATTTTATTCATTCAAGAATTTTCTAATAAAATATTCATTTTTATAAACTTAATTTCTCTGATATTTTAATCTTTTACATTTCTACATCATCAATTACTTTTTTTTTTCACCACAATATACCAAACAAAACAGAAAAATGAATATAGAAAGTGATATTAGATTACGATGAAGCCACCTACCACTTTTTTTATAAGTCGCAAATTTAATTATGGACCTAAAACCCTTAACATAGGTTAGCCTATAAGTTAGAACAACATTTATATTAATAAGAATTTCACCTTCAACTTGGTTATATTTTATATTATGAATTGCTTTAACTCATGTTTCTTTTCAATTTAGACTTTCAAATGTTGGGGAAACATGCATTAGCCCGGTGATAAATAACTTTCGACTACTTCATGTGTATTTGGGAATTTTACTCTCCCTGAATTCAATTTTTCTAAGTCCATACTTATATTATGACTCTAATAAATATAAGAGGTTTGTGTATATCTCTGATGGTGAATATCAATAAATTTGTTATATTCATGCGGGAGTTCTGTAAAATTTTATAATAATTACAGACAATGTAATTTTCGTCAATCCTTTATAATATTACCAGAAACAATATCATTATTTTATTCGAAACCCTCCGAATCTAACCTTGCCAAATCGTCAAGCTTCAAGTAAGCAAAAGTATTAATTAGTATTTCGTGAAGTTGGATTTGCACATGACATCAAAATAACACACACACGTGTCTCATACAGGGGTCATTATTATGGATCAGGATTCTCTCATGATCTGATCTCCTCCTGATCAAAAATACATGTGGTGATTGGTTGTTAATAAATAAAGAAAATAAAGAAGTTAAATCCTATATCTACCACTTAAACTACACACAAGACAAGATAATATGAAAATACCCAATATTATAGATATGAAAGCACATTTTGTAGTTATTATCTTCTTAAACAATTATTGATTTGGGACATAACTATGAAATGAATTAAGTTTTTTCAAATAAGGCTGCTTCTACGTTTCTACTTCTTTTATTCTTTCTCAAAGTCTTCGTTAATTATGTGAGACTAGTAAAAGCAAGGAAAGATCATTGAGCCTCACTTTCTTGTCTAATTACAAAGTGGTATATTAATTAATTAAATAAATTATATTTAAAAAGAAAAAGAAAACTCTTTGTGGTAAACATACTATTCCACTAAACAACATATGCTTTATCTTTAAAAAAATAATTAATTATTACGGAAATAAATTAAATAGTAATACATTATTTATCCTATCAATTGAGATATAAATTAAGTATTTCAACTATTATAAAATAGAAAATTACAAAGTCTTTTGTGTTAAGCATCGTCAATAAAAGTAAAGCTGAATTTTGATACTACATTAGAAATTCACTAATAATTATTATCAAAAACTTGTTAAATTGCCATTTTTTTAAAAATATTAGCCAAAAAAAAAAAAAATGTCCCGCAGGCACCCAAAAGCACTCGAACACTTTTAGCGCATTAATTTAACAAACCAAAGGAAATACCGGGTCCCGCTATGCGATTAAGAGGTATATTAAAGGAATCAATGAATATGTTGAAATTCATAAAAGAGTTAATAGACTAGTTTTCATGGACTAGTCAATTGTCTAGAAAAATTCTCTTTAGTGCACTTTAAATCTCGAGTGTATATTTTGTTTCTAGAAGCAAATTGAAAATTGGACAGGAAGCACTGAGCCAGTTAGATAGGCAAACGACCATTAAATACAATAGATTACTATTTGTTTGGGGATAAATAGAGTATTGAAAATGAAACGTCACGTGTCGATGTAAAGGTTATGTAATTAAGTTATCTTCTTGGGATACCCGACCTATATTATAAACTCGATACTTGAGGTACCCGACCTATACTATAAACTCGGTATCCGAGATGCTCGACACCTGACCTACACTATAAATTCGGTACCTGAGATACCCTAAACTTAGTACCTTAAGTATCCGACCTACACTATAAACTTGATACCCGAGATACTCGACACTTGACCTACACTATAAACTCGGTACTTGAAATACTCGAGGTACACTTGGAGATTAAGAAAGTATAAAGGGCACCACAGATCAGACGCAAAATGGTCAAAGAAAAGTCTCCAAAGAGTCAATCACAAGAAACGCCTCTAGAGTTTATTAGTCGGAGTTACTAAAATAAGATTGGCTTACACGGGGAACCCCATATGTCTGTAGGGTACCTGAGGTACACCATATGAGTATAAAGGTCAGGAAAAGTGTTCATAAAATATCAAGAGATAGATGGGCCCTGAATCTTGAAAAGATCGGCTGAATACGTGTCAAAAAATAAAGAATCGACGAGGAAATCTCGTGCTATAAAAGATGAGATAGCCGCCTGTCACGCCAACAAATAAGCCAAAAGATTGATTCTATGACAGTTGGGACCACCGGCCTTTCTCTACCGCGCCTGTAAATTTACAACGAATTTACGAAGGTATGCGGAACCACTCCGCTAGGCTTAGCACGTGAATGCGCCTCAAATTTGCTATCCACACATATTTTTAAAATGCCTAAGCTGTGACATGTATGAAAATAAGAATATTTCTGACATGACAATGAGGAACGCCAATAAAATAGTGCCATGTGACACGGTGACCGGGGTACACTTTATAAATACTCAGGTTTAATTTTTTATCAAGTAAGTTAACATAAACACCACAAAGAATGGAGGTTTCTTCAACCTTAAACCTTCATTACCGAGAGCTTACAAGCTCTCTAACTTGAGATAACTTAACTCTAGCTTAAGCGTCAGAGTGTGGTCGTCAGCCACCCTCGACTCCACCCATGACCTTGTTTTTTGTTGTTTCGCAGGTTTAAGACGATTTTTCCGGCCCTCCGTGCCTGAAGTTAGACCCCCGCCATATCCACCACTATCTCAATCCTTCTTCACTCCACAAAAAGCCTAAAAAGCCTGTACACTTTGGACAAACGAGGCACCCCACTCCCCCGATAAAAATAAATTTATTGTTCTTAGTTTGGTTTTGTGGTTTTCTTTCATTGACCCAAAATAAGCTAAAAACACTATTCTTCATGATCTAGAATGAACTGCAAGTACTGCACACCCTTTACACTAAATTGACAAGTAGTTTATTATCTTTGCATTCATGGTGCGTTTACTAAGCAAAATCATAGAGGAACGGAAATTACAGGGGTCAAAATTGCATTAGGTAGGAATTAAAATAAGTTGGAATAAGAATTAAAATAAAAATAAAAATAAATTGTTTACTTAAATTGTAATAATCTAAATTAGAATGGACTGTATTTTCATTAATGTGTTCACTTTGTCTTGAATTGTTTCAATGTCTTGGAATCATGCCCTTAGTTAATTGTAATAGTTATTTGTATTAATTAATTAATAATAATAATAATTATTGTCCTGATTATATTAATATAAATAATAATAATAATTAATATGATAATCATAACAAAAAAATAATTTGTTTGATCGGTAAGTTGCAATCAGCACACTGTAGGATGAGATTGTGTGCGATAGGATTAGCACAAGGCTCTGTTGCATTTGAGGGGATTGCGTGCGACCTCTAGCTTTGTTGTGTTTGATGGCTAGCATGCGACGATCAGTGCTTCTGGTTCTTATCGACGACGTTGAAATCGATTTACTACAATGTGTTGTGCAAATTTTATTGAACTCGCAAGCGCCCGAATCTATTGTAGAATAAATTAATGGTGACGAGTGTCGATCCCACGAGAAGGTGGATTTTAATTATATATAAAATTAATTTTTTTAAGTGGGTGGTTGGATTTGTGGAGGAAATAATTTAAATTATGCTAAAATTTAAATTGGAATGACATGAATAAATTAAACTGGAAACTATTGAGATAAAACACATGGGTATCTGGATCTGCATCAACATGCTCCATGGGTTAAATATTTTTTATTAATGCCAATTAAATCATGAGGGAGGTTTCCACACCTCATGAACTACGCTCAAATAAATATGGTGCTAAGGGTTTATCGTGCCAAATAATAATAATCTTGTACTATGGTGCCGGTTTAACCAGGGCGGTATCTAGACAAGATTATTACTATTTGTCGACGAAAAGTCAAAACATCCACAAATATTAGAGAGAAAGAGAAAATAAATTTACCAAATTAAGCCCATGGAACATGTTGAGACTTCACCTTCAACCCAAGTTTGAAAGAAAATTAGCTACTCATATTTGAACTAGGGGTAAAATGAGAATTTATTAAAATACGTAGAAAATATAAGATGGAGAAAGAATTACAAAAAACTAAGCTCAAAAATAGATTCAAGGGTATAAAATTAGGGGGGAGAGTCCTCTTTTTATAGATACATTGAGTAAATCATGACCATCGGATTAAAAATAGTTTGGACGCTCAGGATTGCCCCACATCATCAGTCAACAGTACACGGTTTAAACAGTATGCGGTTTGACCACGGTTTGCACAGTGACGCGGTTTGTACAATAACGCGGTTTGAATAGTAAATAATCTTATGTGTGTGTATGTGCCGTATGCAAGATTTTTGATCCACTGAAATGCTGCCACGTCATCCATCAACAGTACATAAGAATTTTAATCCAATAGGATAGTGACACATCATCAGTCAACACCACATAAGCATTCAATGCTACATCATTCGTCCAATCAAATGCTGCTACGTCATAAGTTGATGCCACATCATCGGTCAATGCCACGTCATCGGACCGTATATGGGAACAGTGTCGTAAATAGTAACATAAACAGTACCGTACATGTGAACAGTGACATTTTTCTTTTTATGCTCCTCCTAAGGTTTTCGACCGTCCCGAGTTCAAAAATGATGTCTGTTTTGCTGTCTGATCACTAGTTCATTGTGAAACGATCATGATGCCCCTAAAATGCATAAAATACTTAATTATAACAAAACACACATAATTAAATAACAAAAGACTTAAATACATAAAAGTAGCAATGTTAGTGAGACTTGAAGTGTAAAATGATGATTGTCTCCTATATAAATATATACTTTCTAATACTCAACACAATAGTTTTTTTAAAGGACGATACAATTAGAATTATGAATTTTATTAAGAGACAAAAAAAAAAAAAAACATTCTTAGGAATGAGCGACTAATTCCTATTTCCTTAAGAATCCGTCTCCCATTCCTCATTCTCAAATTGAGGCGGACACCACGATTTTAACAAAGTAAATATTATCTTCTTCAATCCAAAAAATAAATACATCTTAAATATTATCCATATAAAAAAAATCAAATAATGCATTTAATACGACGTAACAAATCTTGTATATGAACTTTAATATAATATGCGTAGAAATTTTGTCTTGTTCTTTTCTTTTTTCAAAGGTTATCAGCGTTGCATTATTGTTCTATTTGAAAATATGTTATTTTCTTTTAAAAGTTTGAATTGACCAACTTGTAGGTCAGGTTCTCTTAGTCAATGTACAACAACTATATGCAGTGTTATTTTAAGAAAAAATAAATGAAAAAATAATTATTAATGGTAGAAATTTCATATCACTTGCCAAGTTGCCATGGGCCAATGTGACAGCATCGATAATGACAATATTAAGTTTACGTCAATGTGCCCTTTACTTTGACTCCAATGGAATTGACTTTGACAATTTTTTGACTGGGCTTCAACTTAAGTTGATTTTTTGGATCTATTTATTATCTGATGGTAATTTACACTGCACGCTTCTTGTTGTTTGGTATGAACATCTTATATGAATTGTACTTCACAAAACCCATCTTTCAAGTCCCAAGTGATTTCGTTTTGCACTAACAACAAGTTCTCGACCCTCATTGACCATTAGGCCTATATTATCTAATTTATCTATATTGTTTTTAAAAGTTCGATGTGGGTAAACTCTTAAATATTTTTTTAGTCCTAACATTACTCCTAAATATTTTTTTAGTCCTAACATCTTCTCTAAGATTCAAACATCAATGGCTAAAAGTTAAAAGAAAAAAAAAAACTAAAACCACTTGATCAAATTCTTAAAAGTATCATTAAGATATTAATTTTACTAATAAAAACTTTTTTTTTTTAAAAAAAAGGGACTTCTATTAAACCGAAGAAGAAAATAAGTACATCAATTGTGAAGGGTAAATACCCATCCAAACAATATTTTCGCATTTCTCTAAAGCTAACTTAGTTAGAGAGTGGGCAATGGCATTATAAGATCTATGAGCATACTCAATACTAACTAGCTCAAAATTCCTCATTAAACTTTGAATTTCTGAAACTACCCAAAAGATCTCGGATCTGCCGCCTTGCTTGTTGTTTACTAAAGTGAGCACGCCTTTAGAGTCTGACTCAACAATTAGAGCCTTAACACGAGCATCCCGTGCAATCTGCATGCCCCATTCCACTGCTTCTGCTTCGACAAAGGCTACATCTCCACAGAAGGTTAAAGGCTTGATTGCAGCTGCTATGACATTCCCTCCATCATCTCTGATTATGGCTCCCAGACCTACAAGGTGCTTTTCTGAATTTGTAGCGGCATCCACGTTGACTTTGACATATCCTCTTTGGGGTGGACTCCAAATCTGCCGAACTTGCACATGTTGACTTTCCTTTCGAGCATACTCTGGTTTTTGAACTCTTTTGTAAGCCTCCATCACAGCTTCAGCAACCACGGCCTGAGGATTTTCTCTTTTTCCTTTAAAGAGCATCTTGTATCTCGCATTCCACACCATCCAACAAGTCATTACCATCAGTTCTAGGTCGTCTTTGTTTCTTCTTTTATTAATTTAATGTAGCAAACTCAAAAAACCCTCGCCAGCGACTTCGGCTTTCATGATACCATTCTCTAGAAGGGTGAGTTTCCAGATCTTCTTTGCAGCTTTACAGCCCACCAGTGTATGAAACACACTCTCCATTTCGAGTTTGCAAATCTGGCAAGAAGGCTCGTCAATAATTTTTCTTTTCCACTAATTTTCAGCAGAGGGGAGGAGATTCTTGGCTACTCTCCAGCTAAAAATTCTGATTTTCTCAGGTAAGGCTAGAGTCCATATGCTATTCCATTGGTTTTTCTCAGGCACTGAACTCAAAGGCATGGCTAGAAATTTAAGGCTAAGTGTTGTCTGATAGCTACTCTTGACCGTGTACTGGCCTTTCTTATCATAATGCCAGATGATCGCATCTTCCATTGGTCTTCTAAGCAAATGAATACCAACTATTTTATCAGCATCCATTTTATTGAAGTGCCTATATATTAGAGTTTCATCTCACTAGTTTTCATCATTTATTAGTTCAGCTACTAATGTATCATCTGGTAAGGATGGCTTAAACACAGGCTTAAAAGTTGATGGCTTAGGAATTCAATTAACTTTGTGAATTTGAATGCTTTGGCCATGCTACTCCTCCACTTAGCATCAGAACAAAGAATCTGCCTCCTCCACAGGATGCTTCTCCAAACAAACGATGAATTAGATCCGAGCTTTGCATTCAAGAAATCTTTATTCTGGTAATACCTAGCTTGTAGAACCTTTGCCACTAATAAATTTGGGAATTATAAAATCCACCACCCTTGCTTATCCTTTAAAGCTTGGTTAAAGCTTGAGAAGTTTCGAAAACCCATTCCCCATTTACACTTGGCCTGACTCGGCTTCTCCCACTTCGACCAATGAATGCTTCTTTTTTCGCTCTTTGATCCCCACAAAAAATTAGCAACTTCTTTTTTAATATCACTGCAAGCACCTATTGGAATCTTAAAGACACTCATGGCATAGGCTGGAATGGCTTACGCTACTGCCTTAATTAAAATTTCTTTACCCCCATATGAGAAGAATTTATACTGCCAGTTGGAGATTTTATTATAAACTTTTAGCTTGATGTCGTTGAAGAAGCTGCTCTTCTTTCTCCCGATCATGGATGGTAGGCCTAAGTACTTTCATGTCTTGAAACAATGTTGAGCTAGAAGATATTCCCAATTGTTGTGGCTTGATCTTGTTGGACATTGCAACTGAGGAACAATGATGATTTCTCAATATTATATATTTGCCCAGAAGCTACGGAGTAACAATCAAGGATTTTTTTAAGGTTTTGACAATTGACCATTGAAGCTTTGCTGCAGATGAGACTATCATCAGCAAACAAGAGATGGAAAATCTTCAAATCTTTTCCAAAAGACAGCCCATGGATGAGTTTCTGTTGTTCAGCTTGCAGCAACAGAGAGGAAAAAGCATCTGCACATGTAATAAACAAATATGAGAACAAGGGACACCCTTGCCTTAAACCTCTATGAGGTTTAATTAAGCCTCTGACCGAGCCATTATAATCAAAGAAAAAGAGACTAAGCTTATACACTTCATGACCAAGCTAATCCATTTTTTAGAGAACCCCATACATTTCATGGTTTGCTCAAGAAAGCTCCATTCTAATCTGTCATAGACTTTACTAACGTCAAGTTTCAAAGCTACTAAACCATTTTTTCTTCCTTTGCAGTGCCTTATCTTATGCAGGCATTCATACCCTACTATAATATTGTCAGTTATCAATCTGTCAGGTATGAAGGCACTTTGCATTGGCGAAATGATTTGGTGTAGAATTTGTTTGAACCTGTTAGCAATTGACTTGGCCACTATCCTATAGATGACATTGCACATGCTAATTGGCCGAAAATCTGTAACTTTCCAAGGTTTCCCCAACTTCGGAATTAAAGCTATATAAGTATGATTGAGGAGGGCTATAGTACATTGCCTGTTGAGGATGTGAAGACAGGTAGTGAGAACTCCCTCTTTGACCTCATGCCAATGCTTTTGGAAAAATGCTGCCAGCAGTCCATCAGGCCCCGGCGCCTTTGTTGGGCACATTTAATTTAAGGCTTTCACCACTTCCTCCGCTGTAAAAGGTTTTTCTAATAACTCGTTCATGTCCCCAGAGACTCTCGGAGTGATACATTTTAGAGTTGGTGCCATTTGGTTTTGACTAGGGTTGGAAGTTGTAAAGAACTTTGTGAAATAGTTGCAAAATTTGACCTCCACATATTTGGCCTTCTTTACCCAATCTCCTGAAGCATTTTCAATTCCCCAAATTTTATTCTTTTTATTCCTGCCTTATGCTTTATGGTGGAAGAGCTTTGTATTCTTATCACTTTCCTTAAGCCAATCCGCTCTTGAGCACTGCTTCTAGTAGATTTCCTCATCAATAATGATATTTTGAATTTGTCTTTCCACATTTTTAATCTCTTCTCCAGATTCATACTGCACCCCTCTCTACTTCAAGCCTTGTAGCTGCTTTCACAACTGGTCTAGCTTTTTATCCATTCCCTTGAATTCCCCCTTGCTCCAATTCAATAGCGTAGCCATAGATTCTTTAGTTGCCCTCCGAAATAAGTGAACTGGATTGTCCCAACTCCAAATACCATTCAAGCTCCATACCTCTTTAACTATCTCCTTACATACGTCATACAGGCTCCACATGTCCTCATAATGAATCCGTGAGGATTGTCTCCCACTAACATTCATTCCACATCCCATCTCATGCACAACCATCAGCACTGGGCAATGATCTGAGGTCCATCAGCACTGGGCAATGATCTGAGGTCCATGTGTCCAGGTTATTTGCTGCATCATTAATAAAAATATCACTCTAGGCCCTGTTACAAATAAATCTGTCTACCTTTTCATCAATAAATCCTTGACCAAATCTCTCATTACTCCAAGTAAAATGGTACCCTTTGTAGCCTACATCTGCTAAGTCACAATCTCTCAATGCCTGCCTGAAGCTATTAATTGAATTAAAATTCCTCTCATTGCCTCTGCTTTTCTCATTGGGATGCAAAACTTCATTAAAGTCACCAAAACACAACCAAGGGCTAGGAGATAAACCTGCCAATCTTCTCATGAGGGTCCATGTGTGCTGTTTCTGCCCCATTTCTGGATACCCATACACCCATGTGCATCTCATTTGCCTCCAATTTGTGGTTTGAATTTCAGCATTAATATGATGCTTGCTGAATGAGTTAATTTGCACACAAGTTTCTGATTTCCAAAGCAAAGCCAAGCCTTCTCCCCTTCTACTACAGCTCACGGTAAAACAATTTTCGAAATTCAATTTGTTCTCAATCACATTCATTTGCATGGTTGACAACTTTATTTCACACAAAAATACTATCTAAGAACCATGCATATCGAGGATTTTTTAAAGAGCTAGAAACGCTTGGGGATTCCCCAAACCCCGAACGTTCCAGGATATGATCTTCATGGCTTTTGGCGGGGCTGGCTTTCAGCCTCCGCCGATATCTCTACTTTGTTTGAATCCGTAGCCACCATGTTTTCCAGCATCAATAGTTCCCAGCTCAACTTAATTCTTGCAATTGGTGAGAAATGCAAATGCTTCTTTGTTTCTGACTTGATTGGGCTAGAAAATTTTGCTTTCTTTTTTGGACTTTGCCCAATTGTCTCTCCATTTGGTCTTTTTTGAGTTCCAAGCCCCATTTTGGTTTCCCCTTCATTTGGTTTTCTGGCCTGTCTCTTCTATTTTCTTCTCATGGGCCACGCTTGAGAGATTTCTAACCCATCATCAATTTTTGGTTTCTCCATTTCCTCCAAGTTTGCCTTGAGTTTTTCCCTCTCTTTCTGAATTTCATCTCTCGCCAATATCCTTAGCTCTCAAGGAATTATTTTATTGCCAATGTTTCCATTTTGTATTTTGCCGCCCATTTTCTTCTTTTTCATTGATTCTAGCACTCCTCTCATTAAATGCTGCTCACCTACTCCCTCTACCTCACCAGCCTTGGTAGTCTCCACAGTTTGACCCGTTTTTTCTTCAATGGGTTCTGACCCGTTTGTTTTAATCGGGTTATCCTGGTTTTGCTATTGCTGTTGGTGGTGGACTCCATTGTACTCTGAACTTGTAATTTTTTCTTCTGATCTGCTACCTTCATAATTCCACCTCTCCTTGCTGCGATTCTTTCTTGAGCGGCCTCCTATCATAGAATCCTTCATCCATCCTCCGTATGGCAGCTACTCTTTTTGTTGTCCCTAAAATTCGGCACACTCTTTATATTGATGCCCAATAATTCCACAGCAAAACCATAAATCAGGCAATCGTTCATAGACCACTGGCATTGGAATGCCTGTTTCCCCTTTTTGTTTAAGGAAAAGTATTTTCTTTAGCAGCTGTGTTATGTTGATTAGAACTCTTATTCTCGCAAATTCTCCAATGCATTCCCCACTTTCGTCTGTTTCAACCTCCTCCACTGCCCCAATCATTCCTCCCAATTCCTGAAGCAAGTCTTTCTCCATACATGCAAGTGGGACATTTCGAATCTGTACCCAAAACACTACATGGGTAAAGGATTGCTTTGTGATCTCTCCTATTCCTTTTGGTTCAGTGAGGACAATCAATGCCCTATCAAAGTGCCAAGGGCCCCCTGTTAGTACTCTTTTTTTATCCGCTTTTTCTGCAAATTTAAACATGAAGAGATTGTTCCCTAAGCTTTCGATTTTAACCTCTTTAACAGTCCACCACACTTGATGTAAAGCAATCTTGAACCCTTCTTTATTGACTGCTCTTGTAAGAAGGACTTTACCCACTAAACAGCTTGCTAGCATTTTCTCTCTTTTGGCTTTCATGTTCACCTCTAGCGTCATGTTGGTTTTGTCTTCCTCTCTTATAGTTATTGCTTTGCATTTGTGGATTAGCTCGTCTGTATCCATAATAATTAATGCTTCCAGATATGGAGGCAATTTTGCCTAACTGTAGAAACCCATGTGTTTAAGCCTTTACCAACTCTACTCTCCCTAAATCTATTTAATGCGTGAATCAATTATCCACCAAGAAAGACAACGATAAAAATAGAAAAAATTTAAAACACTCACGTCGAAGTGACCATTGAGTCATTGAGACCCCTTAAAACTTACATTCCCGCCTCTCTATCATAGAGAGAGCTTTCGAAGGAAGACGCAATATCTACTGCTTTTACTTGTGAAAACTTTAAAATACCAAAGTGACATAATTTTTTTTAAAAAAGAAAGCATTCACTAACCAACATAAAAATTCACAACCCTATTTAGATATAAATTATTACATGCTTCATTCAAAATAATTTTTCTTAAAAAGTAAAATGGAGATGAGAAACTTCATCATTAAACACTAATCCTCTACGGCACAAGACTAATGGTAAAGCTACCCCTCCGAGTCCGCTTCTAGAGCAGCCGCCGATAGGTTCCGCCAAATTTTGCGAGTTTTGCATCACCATTTGCTTTTCACGTTGATTTATAAATTTAAAAAAGAAAAAAGAAAAAAAGAGGACTTTACGATAACAATGCACAAGAAACATGAAACACGGTGCTTAGAAAGTAAATCTATGCGCCATTGACCCCAAAAAAACAAAGCTCTTCAGTCTTCCCCCATCGAACCTAATAATTAATAATTATATTAAAGGAGATTTCATATAAATATAATTTTATATAACATTTTGGTAAAATATTTTCCTAATAGAAAAGAGTGCCGGACCCACATGGAATGATATTTGATTTAGTTGATCCGTGGTGGAAACATTTACACACTTTAAGTTGACTTATCGAAGACGAAGAATCATTACTTTCTCAGTGGCAGTGGCACGCATGTAATTATAAATATTTACAGTGTCATTTTAGTTTCTCGAGACCTTACTTATAACCTCGGAGAAGGCGGTCTACTCGTACAACAAAATCTCAAATGCCCGTTGCTTCTTATCTTCTTCTTTCCTGGCTAAGGATGGCAATGGGGTGGGGTGGGGGTAGGGATGCCTACCTCATTCTCTATCCCATTAAAAATTTTATCTCTATTTCCCATCTTATTCTCTAATAAATTTAGTGGAGTGGGAATGTGGAATCCCCATGTGGGGAACGATTTCCCCATCCCCATCCCATTCCCCATTTATTTATTTTATAATAGATATAGATATATGATTTCAATAAATTAGAAATTAAAAACTTCAATTAAATCATTATCATATTACTAGGTATTTAAATTATGTTAAAAAAATCTCCAAATATTTGTAGTAATATCTTGAAATAATATTAAAATTAAAAATTTTTTGAAAAAGTGTAGTTCTTAAGAGAGAAAAGAAAACACAATAATATTTTAAGGTTGAATAAAAATTATATTCTAAGGTTTTCTTTTAGTTATAATCTATTTGTATCAAGTAAAAATTAAAAAAAAATATTAACTAACATTGTAATTGACAAAACAAAAATTATTAAATAAAATTTAGAAAAAATATCTATATATAATAGGGATTGGGGTGGGGGTGGGGTGGGGAGTATAAAACCAAACCCCACCCCATTAAGGATTTGGGGATTATTTTTCTCCCATTCCCCACCCCATTCCCCAAAAATTATTTAAAATTCACCCCATTTGGGGTGAAGCCCCAAAACCATGGAGGATTTTGCCATCCCTATTCCCGGCAATAAAATACTAAAGCAGCCTGAGAAACTAACTGAAACAATCCGAAATGTCAAAAGTAGCCTCAGCACTTCCAAAAATGTCAGACACTCTGATTCTCCTTGTTCTTCTGTCAATACCGTTCGAAGTAATTCCCCAAAGCCCAAACACTGAAGAACGAACGATCCTCCTGAACCTCAAACAACAACCGGGCAATCCACCGTCTCTCCAGTCCTGGACCTCCACGTCATCACCCTGTGATTGGCCGGAAATTACCTGTACCTTTAGGGGGTGTTTGGTTGAAAGGAAAGGAAGGGGGAAAGGGAAGTAATTTAAATTCCTTTCTTATTTCCTTTGTTTGATTTACCATAATTTACAAGAAATTAATTTCCGTTAGAATTTAATCTACATTATAATGTGGAATTTAGATTTCACACCAAAGAGTGATGAATTTAAATTCCTCCTCTATTGGAAGTCAAAACATCTAAAATTACCCTTTCAATTTTTATTAACTTGTTTAGTATTATCAAATTATTATTATTTATAATTTTATTTTATCAATTTAATATTGTAGATAATTAATTTTGTATTAGCAAAAGTTAAAGCAATGATAAATAGTTAATAAAATCACTTTATTTTTTTAATTAATTTAAAAAATAGAAATAGAAATTATAGAAATAGAAATTTACCAGTTGCCGGACCGCCGCCGCTGCTGCCGCCGGACTGCCGCCGACACTCGCACGTGGATCGTCACCGCCCGGACAGTTCGAGTCGCCGACCGCCGACCAACGCAGTTATACCACCGGTTAAGTGAGAAAATGAAGTTAATACCCTCAAATCCGGTTAACGGAAATTTGAAAACTTTCTAACTATCTAAGATCCGGACAAACATCAAGTATTTTGGCCAAATAATTTGTTTCAATCCATAGATCGTCAAGTTCTGATAATTTTCATATAATTCTCGAGTTGAAATGACATGGTGCGGCGGTGGCCACAATTGTTCAACTAAAATTATTAAATTATAATATATTAATTAAGAAATTATTTGTATTATGTCATAATCTATTTAGAAATAAATTAAATTAAACTAATTTTAAAATAAAATTATGTTAATAAACTTTTTAAATAGAGTTCAATTATAAATATAATTATATTACTTAAAATAACTTTTTATTAGTTATTTATATAATATATTAAATATATATTTATTGTTTAATTTTTGAGTTATATTTATGATAAATATTAAAAATTTAACACTAAAGGATAAAATTGTCCAAATAAAAGTTAAGACATTTCCTTTCATTTCCTTTCTTTGTATAATTTTAGAACAAATCAAACATTAGAAAAGAATTTCAATATACTCTCCTCTCCTTTCTTCTACTTTCCTCTCTTCTCCTCTCCCTCCCTTTTTTAAAACCAAACACCTCCTTAATTCGGTCACCAGAATTTCGCTCCGAAACAAAGATATCACCCAAAAAATCTCGCCAATAATCTGCGACCTGAAAAACTTAACCACGATCGACCTTGCCAATAACTCCATTCCTGGTGAGTTCCCAGAATTCCTTTACAACTGCACAAACCTTCAAAACCTTGACCTGTCTCAAAACTATTTCGTGGGTCCGATACCATCCGATATTGAACGAATTTCGGGTCTCCAATGTATAGACCTGGGAGGCAACAGTTTTTCGGGCGACATACCTCCGAGTATCGGCCGATTATCGGAGTTGCAGACGTTATACCTCTATATGAACGAGTTCAACGGCACGTTTCCGAAAGAGATCGGAGACCTGTCCAATTTAGAAGTTCTGGGTTTAGCCTATAATAGTAACTTTAAGCCTGCAAGGATCCCAATTGAATTTGGAAAGTTAAAGAAGTTGAAGACTTTGTGGATGACCGAAGCTGATACTGTTAGAATTGGTGACAGGAAAAGAAGCTAACTACGGTGACGAGCGCACTAGTCTTGCTGAGTGGGCGTGGGGACACTATGCGGAGGAGAAGCCTATCACTGATGCATTAGATAAGGAGATTGCGGAGCCGTGTTACTCGGAAGAACTGACCACTGTATATAGACTAGCACTCATCTGTGCAAGCACTTTACCATCTTCCAGGAAAGAAGTTTTGCAGATTCTTCGTCGTTGTTGTCCGACAGAAAATTACGGAGGGAAAAAGATGGGTAGCGACGTTGATTCTGCTCCACTTCTCGGTACTGCTGGTTATCTCTTCAGTTTCAAGCGTGGTAAGAAGGTGGCAGCAGAAGAGGATAATGGCCTGGCCCAAAATGTCTGATGCATCATAATTCATGAAATGGCTATGTGGGGTTCTTTTGTATGTAGGTTGAGAGTATATTTTTGTAGGTAATGTTTGTATAGTTTCTTAATTCAAGTCCTCGTAATATTTCTCCCCGTTCACTCTCGCACGTGCCCAATACTTCGCAATTTGTTAATTGTCATGCCAATACACGGCTCGTACAGCTTATGTAGCACGATATGTTTCGTACTTTCACTAGAACCAGATGACGAACAAATCAGATATTTAGGTCCTCAACTCAAAGCACCGTTCCTATTATATTAACAATGAAATTAGTGTTCAAATAAATAAAAAATTATTGAAAAAAAGGCAATGGAATTTCTTACCGTATTTCTATCGTTTTGGGACAGATAGATTTAGGGATGACAATGGGCACCGCCTGCAGCGGATTTATCATTCCCAAAATCAAATCCCCACAAAATTTAAATTATAAAATCCACCCGCAAGTCGGGTTTTAATTTTTTTAAAAAAATTCACACATGTGGCTTTTGACAATTATCATTCTGGCAATAGTATCCAATAAATTTTTTGCGGGTTTGTACATTTAAAGTCAGAAATGTTCAATGCATAAATTTACAATAATAACTTCAAATTCTACATAACATATTCAATTTTAAAATTAACTAATGTAAATAAAAAATTAAAATTTTAACATTAATCCAACACAAAATCTCAAATTTAAGTGTAAAATTACCAATCCATTAAAAAAAAAAAACTAGTATATAAAAATAACAATTACATTTCATATTATCATTCAATACAAGTTTCAAGAAAAGATCTTCATTTTATTCACTACCATTAGCACCCATCCAATATGATGCCTATCAAATATTAATATGAAGAAAAAAATTATAATAATGAAATAATTCATGCATTAAGTTAAAGAAAAATAGTCCATAAAAAAGTATAATAAGTATATAATAATCCATGAATTAAGTTAAATAAACTTTGTTCCTTTACCTCATCAACAATATATTCATTTTTTGGAGAATTTTCATACTATTAAATTCAGTATACAATCAATTTTGAGCACACGTTAAAGCCTCCAACGTCTTTGGATAAAATTTACTAAGATGTTATTTGACACTTTGCATAGATATATTATTTTCTTTGTATATTTTTTAAATTTAAATATTTTTTAATTAAAAATATTTAAATAAAAATTATGCTAATACAAAACACATCCGTATCCAAGTACGGGTTTTAATTTGTAATACTAAATCTGCTCACAACCTACAAAATTATTCACAACGGATAAATTTTATCGGACGGATTTAGGTGAGTTTGGGGGTACAATTGTCATCCCCAAATAGATTGAGGAAAGAAATTATGTACAAAGAAGCAAGTATACAGTAGCACAAACCGATGTCATTGTAAAACCTAAAAAGGTTCAGAATTCAAACCCTCACAACCCAACATCACATCTGACTGGCTCTTGTCATAACATATAATATATATATATATATATATATATATAATGAAGTAATATTTCAAGTGCACCTCCAATAAATGTGCGCTTGAAATATATGACAAGTAGTAAATGGTTAAAAAGTAAGAGCACAAAACGCCTTCTCATTTTATGGATAAAAATGATAAGAGTGGTGGTCTTGGCACACCTCCAATAACCTCTTAAAATTCTGGTTTTTCTTGTTTACAATTTTATCCAAATTAAAATTAATCCACCCACACCCATATACAACAAAAATGAAAAAAATATCAATATTAGCAGCCAAAAGAGACAAATACAAACCTTCAAATTTTCAGCAATGAAGGATTACGTGAAGGCAGAGAATATGCGACCAAAACAAATAATGTCTCAGAAAGTTGGAAGACCACTGACGCTGTAGAGCCAATGTAAGCCTTATAAAATATTATTTTCTTTGATATAAATAATCTTAAAGATGAAAAAGCTCTTAAATCATCAATCAATCAAACTTTAAAAATTTCCTTTTCGGACTTAAAATTATGAGAAATCGAGCAAATAGACAAATTATGATAAAAATAATTAACCCTAAAAAAAAATCTAGCTATTGGATTATTTATATGATGGACAGTTAGCAAAAAGGGAAATATAAAAAAACTTATGTTTAAATAAGTTTAAGAAGGAATTATGATATTGTAAAAGAAACTGTCAAAAGAAAATAAGAAAGAGATTATGAACGGGTTGTTTAGGAGAAAGAGTAGTAACTAGTAAGGATATTTCTGACATGAAATAGGGTAAAAAAAAATTATATGTTGATTTAAATTATTTAATATGGTGTATTTAAAATAAGTATAGTTGGCAATAATCCAATTTAAATTATAAATATGAAAAATGATAAACGGACAAATTTTTTTTTATAAATCTTTGAAATTCCCTTAATTATTTTAAAATTTTCTTTATTAAATAATCCTCAAAATTGACTAAAAGAAAAAAAAATTCATGTTTTGTTATAGGGTGCGAATATTTGAATCCATTAAATTCCTCTGTATTCTTATTTTAAAAAATAAATTCATTATTAAAGTTCAAAATTTTAAAATTTTAAAATTACCCTTCACTAATCATTTTGTCTCTCTTGCCTCACAATTACATATTCTCTTCATATTCTTGCATTCTGCAAAATAAACATCTAATTTCACTCTTTTTTATTTTTTTTAATTTCTTCGCATATCATGACCTATATTTCATTCTTTCTATATCTAAGAAATTTTTTTTGTCATTATATTCATTAGATTTTGTGGTTGGTAAAAATTAATTCCTTAATATTCAATAATTTCATGGTTGATAAAAATTTATTGATGTTCATTTTTCAATGGTGATTTTATTCCTTGTAGTGAATGAAATTACTTGTAGTTAAAATGATATATTTGAACAAATTGTTGAAAATTTATGAAATTAAAAAGAGAAAGAAAAGAAAGGATTACTTAAGTAATTTTTTAAAATTATTTAAATAATAAAATTCTTAATTAAAAAGAGTTAAAATAATCTCAAATGATCATGTTCATTTACCCTTTGCTCTATCAACATTTACTGTATTGGATCAGGGCCCGATAGCCCATAATTAACTCTTCTGCTTATTATTATTATTTTTTTATATGATATAATCCTTCTTTCTTTTTTTTTTTCAATTGTATATGATCTAACTCTTGGTTGTTAAATAATTTTTTTTAGGAGACTATTGCTCATGATATTTACAATCATACAAATACTAAGACCACCGCTCAGATTTTAAACAATCATACAAATACTGAGACCCGTTTACATTAATTCTTATATGACACAGTTCAGATTTTAAATCCTCTCAAATATTCGAGAGATGTCAGCTCATTGGGAGAAAAGCTTACGAGGTTGAAAGAAATATAAATTAAAATTACGCGTCTGAGAGGTTGAGCAAAAACTCGAAGAAGTGAGAAAAGAATATATATTAAGCTGGTTGTTAAATAATTGGATGGTCACGAGAGATCAATTTCAGGTCAACATGAAGAACTCGAACTTCCCATGTGTGGAAAATGACGCGATTTATCACCCACCAAACACATGATTTCTCATAAAATCTTCTAAGTACGGAGAGAAAAAAAAAAAGTGCATGTACCGAACGGAAGATTTTTCCTCGCGATGTTAGGTGCTCACTCAGTCTTACATTCACATCAATCCGGCCTTCTACAAAGAAAGAAGGCATTTGCTTTATTGACTACCATAATCATTAAATACCAGTTTTCAAAAAAAGCGCCTACAATTTAACAAGCCGGCGTGTTTTAAAATTCCACCACATTTTTCTTTAAAAAATGAAATCAACAATTTTTTTTTTTTAATCTTTTAGGGTAGCCTTTTTCTTACATTGAATTATTCACTCAAAATTTATAAAACTATATTTGTATCATGTTCATGGATGTCGGATATTTGCATAAATATTAAATTTATGTTTGTTTAGTACATCTAAATATAATAAAAAAATTTTCAAATGTTTGAGTATATAATATATCATTTCGAAACTTACAACAAAAAGAATCAAACCTATAACAATTACTATTGTTTTGTCATGTGGTCAAGTCAAAATTTTCATTTTTTGTTTTTAAATTATTTTCCTACTTTCTCTATTACTTTCAAGATTTTTATTTTTATTTTTTAAATATCAAATTTGAGTTCTATTTTGTTTTATTTTCTTTATCTAAATTAGGAGAATTTTATTATTAAATAATATTTCAGATTGCCTATTTTAATAAATTCCTAAAATTTAGAGCAAATATAAAAAGGGCTGTAAATCTTAATTGTATTCATTCAAACTTTTCCGATAAAGTTTTCATTATCCATAAACTTAATTTCTCCAATCTTTTAGTCTTTTACGTTTCTGCATCATCAATTACTATTTTTCTTTAATTTTCACCACAATATACCAAACAAAACAGAAAAATGAATATAGAAAGTGAAATTAGATTACGATCAAGCCACCCACCACTTTTTTTTATACACCTACCACTTTTTTTATAAGTCGCAAATTTAATGATGGACCTAAAACCCTTAACGTAGGTTAGCCTATGGGTTAGAACAACATTTATATTAATAAGAATTTCATCTTCAACTTGGTTATATTTTATATTATGAATTGCTTTAACTTATGTTATTTTTCAGTTTAGACTATCAAATGTTGGGGAAACATGCATTAGCCCGGTGATAAATAACTTTCGACTATTTCATGTGTATTTGTGAATTCTACCCTCCCTGAATTCAATTTTTCTAAGTCCATACTTATATTATGGCTTTAATAAATATAAGAGGTTTGTGTATACGAGTATATCTCCGATGGTGAATATCAATAAATTTGTTATGTCCATACGAGAGTTCTGTAAAATTTTATAATAAAAAATTTGATACAGACGAGGCGATTTTCATCAATCCTTTATAATATTACCAGAAACAATATCATTATTTTATTCGAAACCCTCCGAATCTAACCTTGCCAAATCGTCAAGCCGGGAGTAAGCAATAGTGTTAAATTAGTTCTTCGACCAGCTGAATTTACACATGGCGTCGAAATAACACACACACGTAACACGTTGTCTCATACATGTTTGTAGTTATTATCTTCTTAAACATTTATTGATTTGGGACATAACTCTGAGATAACGAATTAAATTTCTTCAAATAAGGCTGCTTTTACGTTTCTACATCTTTTATTCTTTCTCAAAATCTTCGTCAATTACGTGAGACTAGTAAAAGCAAGGAAAGATCAGTGAGCCTCACTTTCTTGGTTTATTACAAAGTGATGTATTAATTAACTCTTTGTGGTAAGCATACTATCCCACTAAACAAGGGATTTTTTATCTTTAAAAAAAATAATTAATTATTACGGCAGCAAATTAAATAGTGATATATTATTTATTGCATCAATTGAGATATAAATTAATTATTTTAACTATTATAAAATAAAAAATTACAAAATCTTTCGTGTTAGACACCGTCGATATAAGTAAAGCTGAATTTTTGATATTACGTTCCAAATTCACCGATAGTTATTATCAAAAACTTGTCAAATTGCCATTCTTTTTTTTTTTTTAAATATTAACCCAAAAAAAAAATTATCTCCGACTTGCCCACAAAAGTACTCGAACACTTTTATTGCATTAATTTAACAAACCAAAGGAAAATACCTTTAGTGCACATATACGATTAAGAGGTATATTAAAGGAATCAATGAATATGTTGAAATTCATAAAAGAGTTACTGGACTCGTTTTCATGGACTAGTCAATTGTCTTGAAAAAATCTCTTTAGTGCACTTTAAATCTCGAGTGTATATTTTGTTTCTGGAAGCAAATTGAAAATTGGACAGAAAGCACTCAGTTAGATAGGCAAACGACCGTTAAATACCATAGATTAGTATTCCTCATGATCTAGAAGGAATTGACAAGTACTGTATTCTCCTCGCACTAAATTGACACGTAGTTTATTGTCCTTGCATTGACAGTGCGTTTTCCAAGTATCATAGAGAAACCGAAACAATAGAGGGCCAAAATTGGAATACGCAGGGACAATTGTAATGCGGTATCATCGTGCACCATGGCTGGAACCCAAATCTTGTAAATGAACTTCAACGTAACGGAGCCGGCTAAGTTACAGATCCAGCCTAGCCAGCTCTTGATTGGATGCATTTGGATGGTTGTCCCTCTCTCCTTGGAACACGTGTGCTCTTCTCCTTGGGTGCGTATGTTACAGATTCTGCAACATAGCAACCCCCAACGTAACGTGCGTTGTAATTTTGTCTTTTTCTTTTTCTTTTTTCAAAGGTTATCAGCGTTGCATTATTGTTTCAAAATATGTTATTATCTTTTGAAAGTTTGAATTGACCAAGTCGTGCATCACGTTCTCTTAGTCAATGTACAACAACAAAATGCACCGTTATTTCAGGAAAAAGAAAATGAAAAAACAATTATTGCTGGTAGAAATTTCGTATCACTTGCCAAGTTGCGGGTTTGCTAATGTGAACCGCATCGATGGTGACAACATTAAGTTTACGTCAGTGTCCCCTTTGCCTTGACTCCAAAGGCATTGACTTTGATAATTCTTTGACTGGGCTTCAGCTTAAGCTAATTTTTGGATCTGTTTATTATCTGATGGTAATTTACACTGCACTCCTTGTTGTTTGGTATAAACATCTTTTTTATGAGTTGTACTTCGTAACAGTCACGTTTCGAGTCCCAGTGTGATTTCGTTTTGCGCTGACAACTTCTCGACCGCCATTGGCCATTAGGCCTATATTATTTAATTTATCTAATATTGTTTTTAAAAGGTCGATGTGGGTAAACTTCCAAATATTTTTTTAGTCCTAACATCTTCTCTAAGATTCAAACATTAATGGCTACAAATTAAAAGAAAGAAAAAAAACTCAAAAACCACTTGATCGACCTCTTATAAGTATCATTAAGATACCAATTTTACTTTTGAAAATTTTAAAATACTAAAATGACATAATTTTTTTAAAAAGAAAGAATTCATTAACCAACATAAAAGTTCACAATCCTATTTAGATATAAATTATTACATGTTTCATTCAAAATAATTTTTCTTAAAAAGTTTAGATGGAGATGAGAAACTTCATCATTAAACACTAATCCTTGCATATCTACATTGTTACTTGAGCTATATAGAAGGGGTTTCATCAAAATCATAATTATCATGCCAACTACCTTTAAAATTTGTCCAAACAATTGTTACATGATGTATATGTACAACATTATACATGAGAAATCATAAATGAATCATGCATCATTAGGCAATAAAGTGCGAATTAATCCTACTTTAACTTATTATGGCTACACATAAAATACAAATCAAAGCCAATATTACAAACTAAATTTTAGAAGTATTATTCTACATTTTAGCGTAATCTAAACTTTATACCTGCAAGTTTCGATAAAGTTACACAATATTATTGTATAAGCAAAATATGTCATAATAAAGATATTTACATAATAAATTTAGGGTGGGATCAACTTATTTTCATTTGATTTTAGTTCTCTTTGTATTTATTTATTTAATTATTTGAATCAACTTGGATCAATTCCAAGTTTTTGCCCACCCCTAAATAGTTATACCAATTATTCATCAAGAAATAAAGAAACAAATATAATGATTCTAGTTCATCACAATTATTATTTCTAATGAGGCGAATATTTCATTTTTGTTAATCTTGATAGGACTCGTACCTTCTTCAAATGAATTTTTGTTACTCGTTGCTCCTATATCTATCTATTAATTTAGTTATAATGAGTAAATAATTTTTTCTTAAAACAAATAAAATTTACAAAAAAGAAGTACAGTTGAAAATCTTTCTAAGTGACAAGATGAATTTACGCATACGGCGAAAGCATTATTTAATGGTCAAATGCAGTCAATAGGCAATCTGAAAAAAAGAAATTAGAGAGACCTAAAGGATAGATTTTTACAAACTACAGCCAAACAAGAAGGGCTCTAGTGTAAATTACCTGTTATATATTTGGGTATCTGATCCTTTTCACACGGCAATCACTCAGATGCCCAGAAGCCGCAGAGCCAAGCGGCTCAAGCAGAAGCTGGCTAAACCTAGTTCTAAAATTACAGAACTGCCCCATTATTGGGTTAATATCCTCTTGGCTTTCAAGATTTTGCTTAGGCATAAGGCTAATGCTAAACCTACCCCTCCTCTTCTAGACCAGCCGCCGGTAGGTCCCGCCAAAATTTGCGAGTTTCGCATCGCCATTTGCTTTTCACGTTGATTTATAAAAATATCAAAAAAAAAAAAAAAGAACTTAACGGTAACAATGCACATGAAACATGAAACATGAAACATGAAACATGAAACATGGTGCTTGAAAATTAAATCTATGTGCCATTGACCCAAAAAAAAAAAATATATATATATATATATATATATATTCCTCCATCAAACATTCAAACCTAATAATTAATAATTGTATTAACGGAGATTTCATTTAAATATAATTTTATATAAAATTTTGGTAAAATATTTTCTTAATAAAAAAGAGTGCAGGACCCACGTGGGATGATACTTGATTTAGTTGATCCGTGGTGGAAACATTTGCACACTGCAAGTTGACTGATGGAGGACGAAGAATCATTACTTTTTCAGTGGCAGTGGCACGCATGTAATTATAAATATTTGCAGTGTCATTTTAGTTTCTCGAGACCTTACTTATAACCTCGGAGAAGGCGGTCTACTCCTACAACAAAATCTCAAATGCCCGTTGCTTCATATCTTCTTCTTTCCCGGCAGTAAAATACTAAAGCAGCCCGAGAAACTAACTGAAACAATCCGAAATGTCAAAAGTAGCCTCGGCATTTCCAAAAATGCCAGTCACTCTGATTCTCCTTGTTCTTCTGTCAATACCCTTCGAAGTAATTCCCCAAAGCCCAAACAATGAAGAACGAACGATCCTCCTGAACCTCAAACAACAACTGGGCAATCCACCGTCTCTCCAGTCCTGGACCTCCACGTCATCACCCTGTGATTGGCGGGAAATTACCTGTACCGTTAATTCGGTCACCGGAATTTCACTCCGAAACAAAGACATCACCCAAAAAATCCCGCCAATAATCTGCGACCTGAAAAACTTAACCACTATCGACCTTGCCAATAACTCCATTCCTGGTGAGTTCCCAGAATTCCTTTACAACTGCCCAAAGCTTCAAAACCTTGACCTGTCTCAAAACTATTTCGTGGGTCCGATACCATCCGATATTGACCGAATTTCGGGTCTCCAATGCATAGACCTGGGAGGCAACAGCTTTTCGGGTGGCATACCTCCGAGTATCGGCCGATTATCGGAGTTGCAGACGCTGTACCTCTATAAGAACGAGTTCAACGGCACGTTTCCGAAAGAGATCGGAGACCTGTCCAATTTAGAAGTTCTGGGTTTAGCCTATAATAGTAACTTTAAGCCTGCAAGGATCCCAATTGAATTTGGAAAGTTAAAGAAGTTGAAGACTTTGTGGATGACCGAAGCGAACTTGATAGGCGAGATTCCGGGAGCTATGAGCACTCTGTCAAGTCTTGAAATCCTGGCATTGTCGAGTAATCACTTGGAGGGTACTATTCCTAGCGGGCTGTTTTTGTTAAACAACCTGACCCAGTTGTTTCTTTATGATAATAAACTTTCTGGTGAGATACCAAGTTCAGTTGAAGCTTTGAAATTGACTGATATTGATCTTTCAATGAACAATTTAACCGGTTCAATACCAGAAGATTTTGGCAAGTTACAGAATTTGCAACTGTTGGGCCTTATTTTTAATCAATTATCAGGAGAGGTGCCAGCAAGTATAGGTAAAATTCCTGCACTGAAACAATTTAAGGTGTTTAATAATAATTTGAGTGGAGTTTTGCCACCAGAAATTGGCCTTCATTCCCCGCTTGAAGGATTTGAGGTGTCAACTAATCAATTCAGCGGACCGTTGCCAGAAAATTTATGTGCTGGTGGTGTTTTGCAAGGGGTGGTGGCTTTCGAAAATAATCTCAGTGGGGCGGTTCCAAAATCGCTTGGAAATTGTAGGACTCTGAGAACTGTTCAGCTTTACAGCAACAGATTTTCTGGTGAGCTTCCTTCGGGTCTTTGGACAACTTTCAATCTGTCAAGCTTGATGCTGAGTGACAATACGTTTTCTGGAGAGTTACCAGGCAAAATGGCGTGGAATTTGACAAGATTGGAGATCAGTAACAATCGGTTTTCAGGTCAAATTCCACGTGGAGTTGGGTCTTGGAAGAACTTGATTGTTTTCGAGGCAAGCAACAATCTTTTCTCTGGTGAAATTCCGGTTGAGTTGACCAGTCTTTCTCATCTCAATACTCTGCTGCTCGACGGCAATAAGCTTTCAGGCAAATTACCATCCCGGATAGTCTCTTGGACTTCACTGAATGATTTGAATCTCGCTGGAAATGAACTTTCTGGTGAAATTCCTAAGGCTATTGGGTCTTTGCCTGTCATGGTCTCCTTAGACTTGTCAGGGAACCAGTTCTCAGGTGAAATTCCGCCTGAAATTGGCCAGTTGAAGCTTAACACTTTTAACTTATCCTCCAACAAACTTTATGGGAATATCCCAGATGTGTTCAATAACCTTGCATATGATGATAGTTTTCTGAACAATTCCAATCTCTGTGTGAAAAATCCAATCATAAACCTTCCAAAATGTCCCTCAAGATTCCGCAACTCCGACAAAATTTCTTCCAAACACCTTGCGTGGATTTTAGTTCTTGTCATCCTTGTTCTTCTTGTCACTGTATCATTGTCCTGGTTTGTGGTTAGAGACTGTCTTAGGAGAAAGCGAAATCGCGACCTTGCAACATGGAAGCTGACCTCGTTCCATCAATTGGGTTTCACAGAATCAAACATTTTGTCAAGTTTGACAGAAAGTAATTTGATTGGAAGTGGAGGCTCAGGGCAAGTATACCGGATTAATATCAACCATGCGGGTGAATTTGTTGCTGTGAAGAGGATATGGAACAACAGGAAGTTGGATCAGAAATTGGAGAAAGAGTTTATAGCTGAAATTGAAATATTGGGCACTATTCGGCATGCCAATATAGTCAAGTTGTGGTGCTGTATTTCAAGTGAGAACTCAAAGCTTCTTGTATACGAGTATATGGAAAACCAAAGTCTGGATAGATGGCTTCATGGGAGGAAGAGAAGCTTAGTATCAGGATCAAGTTCTGTCCATCATCATGTTCTTCATTGGCCAACAAGACTTCAGATTGCCATTGGAGCTGCACAAGGCCTGTGCTATATGCACCATGACTGCACTCCCCAGATAATTCATCGAGACGTAAAGTCTAGCAATATCTTATTGGACTCTGAATTCAAGGCGAAAATTGCAGATTTTGGTCTGGCCAAGATGTTGGCTAAGCAAGGAGAGCCTCACACAATGTCTGCAGTTGCAGGCTCTTTCGGTTACTTTGCCCCAGGTAAAAATATTCAAGAACTACATATTTTTTATAACTTTCAATATCAAAAGCTGTTTTCAAATTATAACATCCCTTCAACACCTCTTTCATTTGCATTGCAGAGTATGCCTATACAACAAAAGTGAATGAAAAGATAGATGTATATAGCTTTGGAGTGGTACTGTTAGAATTGGTGACAGGAAAAGAAGCTAACTATGGCGACGAGCACACTAGTCTTGCTGAGTGGGCGTGGCGACACTATGCAGAGGAGAAGCCTATCACTGATGCATTAGATAAGGAGATTGCGGAGCCATGTTACTTGGAAGAACTGACCACTGTATATAGACTAGCACTCATCTGTACAAGCACTTTACCATCTTCCAGGCCTTCCATGAAAGAGGTTTTGCAGATTCTTCGTCGATGTTGTCCGACAGAAAATTACGGAGGAAAAAAGATGGGTAGCGACGCTGATTCTGCTCCACTTCTTGGTACTGCTAGTTATCTCTTCAGTTTCAAGCGTAGTAAAAAGGTGGCAGTAGAAGAGGATAATGGCCTGGCGTAAATTGTCTGATGCATCATAAATCATGAAATGGCTGTGTAGGGGTTCTATTGTGTATAGGTTGAGAAGTATATTTTTGTAGGTAGTGTTTGTATAGTTTCTTAATTCAAGTCCTCGTAATATTTCTCCCCGTTCACTCTCACACGTGCCCAATACCTAGCCATTTGTGAATTGTCATGCCAATACACGACTCGTGCAGCTCATGTTGCACAATAGGTTTCATACTTTCATTAAAACCAGATGACGAACGAATCAGATATTTAGGTCCTCAACTCAAAACACCGTTCCTATTATATTAACAATGAAATTAGTGTTCAAATAAATAAAAATTTATTGAAAAAAAGGCAATGGAATTTCTTACCGTATTTCTATCGTTTTGGGACAGATTGAAGAAAGAAACTATATTACAAAGAAGCAAGTATACACAAGTACAAACCGTTGTCATTGTAAAACCTAAAAAGGTGCAGAATTCAAACCCTCACAACCCAACATCACATCCGACTGGCTCTTGTTTTATATACAAGTTCTCCTTCCATACAATAGACGGAGTTACACCTTCCATGACCACGAGAGCGGGAAACAGCTCAACTGGACAAGTCTTCACCACAACAGTGTACTTCAAGAGTTTCTTGGGAGCTTGGAGAAATCCCTCAACTCTTTAACAACAATAAATTAAAGACTCAAAACATGATACACAGTTCTGCGAGTGGTTGAGTGTGGTCCCATTTGGCATGGTTTGCACCTAGTTTCCCCACCATTTTGATGGGAAGAAGATGGCACTCTGCAAAACTCTGTATTAAATGAGACACTTACCATGAAGCTAAATCCCTCTTCCACCATGGCTGTCATCTTACCGTATGAGTCATATCTCACACACCATTTTGTTGTCTTCGAAGTCAACCTGCGACAAAAGGCAATAGGTACCAGAAAGGACAGCAACAAGGGATCATAATTTGCACAAATAAATAGCGGGTTTCTAAAACACATGCCTTAACATCAGCTTCTGCAAAGATTCTGACCTAGCTCCATCATAGGATTACACCCTGGTCCCCAGTGTACTACTTGGCTAGATAATACAAAAGAAGAATTAGTGGACTTAGGTTCCAAGGAACATGTTAGTGACAAAGAAACAAGAGAAAAGGTCATGTATCTGATCCTCAGACACAAAACATAGTGAGGTTCATAATCAGAGTTACTGGAAACATAGCACGATGTGGTGCAGGACCTGCCACCACATATGCACCAGTCAGGAAATCACCCAGAAAAACATTTGGAGTTTAACGGAAATCAACTAAAAAGGGAACTCGCGACAATTTCACAGCTCTAAATCAAGATTTTCATACATGCTAGTCTTTGTGACCAGGGTTTACCTAACTAAACAGAAGAGCAGTGTGAAAAGGCAAAGTAAAAGAAACATATTTTGCAAACTATTACACACAATTTAGAAAATGAATCTGAGAAAATCAAATAAGATTGGAAGTTAGATTCAAAACCTCTAATTCCTCTGTCGAGCTGTTGTGAAAGACCTCACAGGAATTTAGACATCCATTTTCCGAAAGAGTATCCAAACTAGCAACACAGTCATCACCCTGCAAAGATCCTTGATTCTCACTATCTCCAATACTTCCAGAGTCACTCTCTGCCATCCACTCAATCTTAAACATCCTCAAACAGAGAAACTCACCTCGTAGCTGAGGTTCTGAGTGCAAGACTTTGACTCATATTCCCTACCAGCAACTTCTACATGAGTCATCCGATTACATGGTTTGACTAATTCTTGATCTACCTTAATGGCCACTCCTTTCACATTTAACAGACTCCCGGAGGATACAGTATCTACACTATGAATTTCACACCGAGCAAGCAACCCTGGTTTAGAAGGTTCCGCCAATTCAGATGATTCTGATTCATTGTTAATGACAGACAAATCAGCTACAAGCGTACATTTCTGTTCATTTAAGGCAACTGATTCATGATTAGCAATTCCATCGAATTGCATGTGGGCTGCCATGGTATCTTTTTCACTCAACAAATGCCCACAAGATGACATAACCTCAGAATTGTTAGTTGGATCCCCAGTTGTCTTTCCTGGAGAAACAGGCTGCGGTACTTCTGAACTAATAGAGGCCCGTTTAACACTTTTGTCGGGCCTCACCTCCTCCATTTCATATTCTTTTTTCCTCTTAAGATGTCTTCCAGAAGAACCAGACTGGCACATTTTGACATCTTCACAAGGCTTTCCAGCCTGCTCATTGAAGTGTCTTGATGGTCGAGGCCGTTTATAACCATCAGGGAAAACAAAGGAAGGAAGCTGCCTTCTGCGTACGTGAGAAACATAAATATCCATCCCTGGTTTCCAAAACATATACATGCCAATCTCTTCTCTGAAATTGTCAACCGTTCCTCTAATATCAAACTGCTGGCATTCTTTACCAGTTACTCCCTCTTTCCTACGCAAGCCCATAAAAAAGGCAGAATTTGGGCATGGTTTGGATGGGTCCATGTATTCATTAGGATAAGGATGGCATTGCAGCAACCCATTTGTATCTCGCTCTATCTAAATAAGGACACATGGAAATTTAAACAAAACAAAAAAGAAGGAAAAGTTAGAATAGCTATGATGAATTCTTCGGAAACTGGGCTGTAAAGCAGTGGCATAAACCCATTTTGACAAAACACTTTCGAAGACATGTCCTTTACCTTCAAGGTAAGTTGTCTAAACCGAGACTCCACCCAGCCTTTCCAAGTTAGCAAATCATCAGCATCTGCTGCAACAATATCAACCTGCAGATAGTTCTTGTATGCCTCAAAGAAAAGATAAGGTTCGAATAGAGCACTCCACTGGGCCTTGTTCAGCTCAATTTCCTGCGTTGGGAATAAATCGCTAAGGATGAAGCATCAATACCCAAACCTATGCAGCTATGGAGGTAAAACTTATAGAGTATGCTCTCACCTCACAGATCCTGTTACCGCACTGGAACTGCTCTGTCATCACTCGAAGAGTACTTAAAGAGACATTATAACTAGAGTTCATACAAGGATATGCTGGAGTTATTATAGGCATATGATGAGATCGGTCCCGGGGATTTTTACGAGGATCCCACACTGAGAACCCTAGTTCATCCTCTTCTATTGGACACAGCATGACAGGGTTTGGCCAACGCCACTGTGTATAAACTCTAAAAAACCGAGAAACTAGCATACTAGGAATTGCATTGGGATAAAGTTGGCACACACGTGCAACCAGAAGAGCCCAATTTACACCACCAAGGAATCCAGTAACCTGCACACAAAGAGAGAAAGAATTAATACACTGTAATGAAGCAAAAATGACAATGAGAATGAAAAAACAAAGAGGTCACTTCTCTTACGTTTGAATAAACGGCACGCCTTTTAGCCCAGAACTTGAGACATCTGAGCGTCGTGCGAAAGTGCTGCAATTTTACAACAAATTAAAGGATGTTCAAATCAATGATTAACTAAATAAGACCAAATGAAGAGCATAATATGTTCACCTCAACGTTTGGAACGTGTTTGAGAATTTGATCTGCAACCCTGCATCCATTAAGACTTCGAACAGTTTGCTCATCAACATTATTAAGCACAGACATTTGCGAAATATCTATGTCCTGTAAATAAGTCAATTTCGGAACTAGAATGACATCAAAGCAAACAAGCAGCAACTATGCACCAACAATAGTTTCAGTCAATTAAAGTAAACAATTCCCCAATACAAGAGTCACAAGGTGCTGTGATAAGTTGAATCCAGAATTAAGATAAAGTAATAAAAAAATAAAGTGAACAAAAGTATTCTGAAAAAAAAAAAATTAATTTAAAAAAAAACATAAATTAGAAACTTACTTCTGGAACAACCAGAAGAGAAATACTTGCATAAAGAAGATCAATGGAGATTCCCTGGAACTTGAATTTCATAACTGGAACATGAGCATCTGGAATTGGTTGAAGTTCACTAACTTCTTCCATTTCAGCCAGTATATCATGCAATATAATGAAGAAATCTTCCTGAAAAAAACCTCCGCGTATTAGTAACGGCCAAGAACCAGGTGTTTAGATTCACCAGAACCTAAGCAGATTAAATAGCCCGAATCTATTACTTACCTCACGACTCACATAAGAAGGCCCAACACATAAAGCATCTATATCTGCCCCTGGACCATGTGCCTGTCAAAGTGTGTCAGTAAATGTCTAGATAATAATTCACTGAAGAAAGACAATGTTACTACCATATGGGCATTACATTTAGGCCATTATCTCTTCATTACCGTGCTTCTAAATTGCTAAGCATATAGAAATATCAGTTTCTACTTTCTGGTAGTATCCATAAAGCAAAGTTCATATGCCATCAATGGCGAAATTTAAAAATCCAGCTGTAGACAGTGCATTAATAGTAAGAGGGGGTGATAAAAACAAAAGAAAAGAAAATTCCTCAACAATAATAAAGAGCAAATAAAGAATCAAACTTACCCCCAAGCAATAAGACCCAAAAGTAAAAATAACAGCATTTGCATCCTCCACCATCTGATCTGTATATCCCCTTTGGCAAGTCAATTGCTTAACCCAAGCTTTTACAATCTACAACAATAATCCATTAGTCTTAATAGGGAATAAAAAAATATTAAATAAACACTCAATTAATTAAAGCATAAATCAAGTTGTTCAAGCCCACTAGTTAGTTAATCACAAGTAAGCAAATTTCTAAAGTAGCATTTAAGTTAATGCATAATAAAACCATGCTAATATATTGATTTAGTACCAAAATGTGAAGCATAAAATTAGTATATTGGGAGTAAATGGACAATTAAGTACCTGATCCAGTTGGCCAATAACCTCTTTTCTTTTAGCATCTTCTTCCTCGCTCGCGTACAGACTGGAATCAATCAAAAACTTGCAACACAATCACAGCAAAACAGGACGACAAAAATCAGTTTTTTTTTTTAATTAACTTTCTCGAGAAATAAAATTAAAAAAACTTTTAAAAAATAAAAAGTAATTTACCTTCTCCAATTCTATATTACGTTGAAAATCAGCTTCAGTGGGCTCAGCAACAGAGATTGGTTTATTGATTCCGTACCTCAAAGAACCCGACATTTCAGTAACCTAATCACAGCAAAGAGCCAAAGGCAAAGGCTCCCAATTGAACTAAAATAATTGGCATACAATTCCCGCAATTAGGGCGAAAAATTAAAATTCAGCTAATCAAAAGCTGAGATGGAGGGAATTTTAATTTTCACCTTTTTTGTTTTTCTGGAAACAAGTTAATTAAAGGTCAAACGGATCTAATGTCGGGTTTAGAGAGATGGGGCAAAACCAGATCAGAGGAGAGAGACAAAAGGACAGGGATTTTGGTGGGCTAAGGGAGCGTTTGGGCAAGCGGTTTTAGATTTTTTTTTTTTTTGATAAGGGTCTTAGATTTGTATTAGCTTAATTTATATTTGTATCACTTTAGGAATTTATATTAGTATTTACTTGAAGAAAATTGAGTAGAGTTTTTTTTATGTTTTTCTCTCTCTTACTTGTGTACTGCACTTTTTTATTTTCTTCGTGTGTTATTACTTTCCAATTTATTTCATTTAATACTAATTTATTATACTAATTTGTATAATTATTATTTATATAAATCACTTAAAAAATAAAAAAAATAAAAATGATATTTTCATAATAAATTAAACATGCAATACCTTGACGAATTAAATCTGATTAATTTATTCATTAAAAATCATATCTATCTTTTAGTGCGGGTCATATTTATCTTTTAACGGTGTGGTTTTTATTTATTTTTATAACATCGAAATATAATGAATTATTAAATTTTAAAACAAAGAAGGATTAAAATGTCATTTTGGTCGTAAAAAATAAAAGAAAAATGAAACGTTAAAAATCAAAAAGAAAAATATCTAAGCATAGAAATTCTCCAATAGTTGATCTCCGTGGACAACGTCGATGGCACTCAACAGGAAGCTCTCACGCAGCTAACTTTAAATTTATCCTTCGTACGTACCAAAGATTAAACCTACATGCTCCCTCGCCTCTCCTCTTTTCTCCGCACTCTCCCTTCCTCGACCGCTCCAATGGCGCGTATAATTGAATGTCGATTTGTCTATAACCAGCGGCCAAAACCATTGTTCAGGCATATTCTTTGTTGATTCATTTTGTCAATTGTACTTGTGTCTTATTTGCAAAATATCTTTTTTCTTTTGCACATGCTGCAGAATATTGCAGAAATGCTTCGTCTTAATGCACTATCAACTTTAATGAAGTTAGCATTTGATAGTTTGAAAGATCCGACATATAAAACAAGAGATACCGCCATAGAAGATGTTGGTGGGTTTGAAAGCATTGAGTTGTCTATACTCTTTTGCAACGATGAGTTCATTCGTAAACTTAACAAAGAATGGAGGGACGAGGACCATGCCACTGATGTTCTCTCCATGTCACAACATGTCCCTGAACTCAAACTTCCAATTGTAAGATGTCTATCTTTGATCAGAAAGTCTATCTCCACTACCCGATTTTACATACTTCTTTTCTTTTTTAGCTTATGTTAGGTGACATTGTCATTTCTGTTGAGACTGCTGCAAGACAAGCAGAGGAAAGAGGGCACTCACTTCTTGATGAAATACGCATCCTACGGTTAGTTAAGCAAATCTTTTATTCAGCAGCTGCTTTGTTTTCTTTTTGCTGGTTTTGTCATGCTGAAGAGAGTTGTCTTGTTCAGCGTATATCTTTTTAAAAAATGAAGACTGTTCTTTTTGAGAGACAAAAGCTAAATTTATCTATTGGTTTTTTCGTCATGCCATGCCAAAGATTGTGTATCTGCATGTTCTGGGGTTTGGGGTGGAGTGGAGAAAATTGTCTTGGGAGGACATCTTTCGGTCCAATATTTCTAAAAGTGTGATGAAAGCAAACCGAATTAAGTAAATTGACATATCAAAATACAGTACTGTAATTGTCTCTGGTAATATTGCTTGTGTGGGTAACACATCCCTTTACTCTTTGCAGGTTCATGGATTGTTGCATCTTTTGGGTTTCGATCATGAGATTAGCGAAGAAGCCGAAGCAGAGATGGAGAAGAATGAGGAGTTTCTTTTGCAAAGTCTTGGGTGGAAAGGAAAAGGATTGATACAAAGTGCTTATGATTCTGAAACCAACACAAATATTCAAGTTCAAAACTCAGATGGTAATTATATCTTATGATCTTTCAGTTAGATGCATATTCTCTTTATTCAGTTAGTAGCTGCATATGAGTTGTAGTGAGTTACTCTTACGGAGCAAAAGTTAGAAGACAGGAACAAAGAAGGCAGCCTACAATTCTATAAACCAAAATTTGGCTATATCTTCTGCGATATGGATGGTGAGAGTGCACCTGCCAATCTTTGATTCTTTCTTCATTTTCCCTAACACTTTTTACTGATTTATTACGTACTCAAATTCAAGGTACACTGCCGAACAGCCAAAGTCAAATTTCATTGACAACTGCAAAAGCTCTGAAGGAGGCATTGCCAAGGGGCCTGAAAGTGGTGGTAGCCACTGGAAAAGTAAGAACACATGGAATCTAATTCCCTTAAATTTTTCCTTGACAATTAGGTTTTCTAAAAGTATCTCAATATGTTATTTGTGTTGAACCCAAATATATTTTTGTTCAATTTTTTTGTCACTTTGTTAATAAGTCTAGTTTTCTTTGGACAGCTGCTGCCTTTCTTCTTCTTCTCCTTTTTTTTTTCTTTCTGGGGGTCGCAGGGAAGAAGGAGAGGACGGGTGGGCCGAGTTGGGGGGTGCTTTTTCCTTCTTATGTTGAATTGTTGCTTGGTTGTTGAAGGTTTCCATTTTCCAATGTGGAATTGAAATTTTTAAAACAGACTCGTCTGGCTGTTATAAGTGCTCTGAAGAAGGTTGATTTAGTTGGTAGAGATGGCATTATTTCAGAATTCGCTCCAGGGGTTTTTATACAGGTTCTCTTTCTTGTATTTTGTGTTTTTCAGCATGAAGATGTTTGTGTGTGTATATCTGTTATTATATGTTGTCTCTTGTTGGCTGTTTCTATTTGACTGCAGGGATTGCTTGTCTACGGTAGACAGGGTTGGGAAATTTTTAGAAGAAGTTTATATCGAGATTTCTGAAGAGAGGTAACATGTTAACATCTCCGTGTGGTCCTAGTTGGGATTAGTTTCAACATTGATGAAAGGTAGGCTGGCTTTTATATTAACCTAGTCTAAGAAACTCGACCAGTCTACTATACTTGTATGTGTGTTCTTGTGCATGTGCGTGATGAGTGATGAGTCTATGCTGTCTTTTTATCATGTTGACAGGATATGTTTCTGTATTACAATAGCAAGCTGTGGCCCCTTGCAACTTTGCAGTCAATTGTTCCAAACAATACTGATATTGTCATTTGAGGCCTCATTTTATGTAATTTATTGAAATGCAGACTGCTTCACTGCCTGTAGTGATATCATGTTTCAGTTGGTGGTTGCTGGTTCAGTGCATTACGCATGAACTGGCTCTTCTTCTGACAATAACAGGTTTTGTATTTTTGTTGGTTGCAAATAACATTGGATGTGATTGCCTTTCGGCTTTGGCTTTAGTCGTATGAGTATAGGGTAGATTGGTCTTTTCCTAGTATCCTGTAAATATGAAGGGGAGAGAAAAGTTAAAAGTACCTTTTTTTTTTGTTTTCAAGAAACAAGAAAAAATTATTAGTGAAAGAAAAAAGAATTTGCAAAAATTTGGACAAGTAATAAAAGAGAAAAGTATAAATGCATTTTACTGTTATTTTAAAAATAACTGCATTCCTGCCCATTTATATTGTAATCAACATGCTTTATCTTTCCCAGGAAGCAAGGGATCATGAACTTTAATAGTCATTATTGAAAGCAACATTCTATCAGTCCTTCAAAAATTTATATGAGCTCATAAGCATCCTGTTTAACACTGGTGCTACTGTTTCCCCAAAAGAATAGGTGGATGGTGATTGACCATCAAGACTATTGATGCAAGATTCTTTAGCATAAATTGAAAGATAATTCTTACCTGTATTAAAGTGTAATTGCTTAGTTATCAGATGCAGGCATATCAGTACTCTTGGGAGCATAAGGTTCCTCTTATCGCATTCTCTGGGGATCATTGTCTAACTCTATTTGATCATCTACTTGCTGATTCACTGAATACTACATAACATGAGCCAAAGGTACGTGACATTTCTTTCTCCCAAATACAATTTTGCTTCTTATGAGCCACCTTTTCGCAAAAGATTTTTACAGGCAGAGATCATACCTGCTATTGAGGATCTCTTGGCAGCTGCTGACGTACAGGTATATCTGGATACAGAATCTCATGCTTATAGGCAACCTAATACTTCCTCTGCTAGGATGCGCATATATTTTTAATTTGTTGCTTTCACTAAGCAATGCTGAGAAGAGAAAGGCAATCTACAGAATTGTTAGGGCTAAGCATCTTGCAAATAGTTGGCACCATTGGGTTGCTGGCATTGACTGATTAGTTACTTTCAGCCTTAAATAGATACTGATGTCAGTCTTTTAGTTTGAATGTAATGCTTCAAATGGTTAAGTTTCTCGGTGCATCACAAACATGCAAGTTTCTTGCTGGCGCCTGTTTTTTCCTTATATTTTGGAGTTGGAACAAATATTGGCCCTTGGATTGGTTTTTTAGATATGTTTGCCCGCACTAATGTTTTTCTCCACATAAAAGAATATTATTTCTTGGGTAACTTTAGAACTTAATTTTATTTAATATAAACATAGATGAATTTAATTACTTAAGTACATATTAACTGATTAATTTCCCTTCTTTGGGTTTGTATTCAGGAGGAAGAAAACACAAGATTTGTGGCTTCGCTCGGTATGTCCTTCTTGTTGGAATGGTAGTAGGCTATACGATCACTGCAGCAATAAGAATGCTGCAAGCTAAAATGAATAACATGGAGCATATGTACATTCAATTTGCATGACAGTATAATCTAATATCAATCATATTTGGTTTGTATATTTATAGGGCCATACGAAAATCAAATTGTTTTCAGAAAAGAGGTCACAGAGCTCAATGCAAGTTTTCGAACAATCCATTCATGATTGGAATAGGAATTGTTGAAATGTTTCTGTCTCAGATCCCGAATATTCATAAGCTGTCATGGCTCTCCATCATTGCTGCAATCATGTCTGTTTCGTATGCAGGCATTGGCATGGGATTAGCATTCACGATGGCTGTCTCGGGTAAATTAATTTCCAATAAATGAGCTTCAATGGGTTCTCGAAGGTCTAAAGTGCTAAATAGTAATCTCAGTCTTGAATTATGAACAGGACGTGGAGAAACGACCTCTCTGACAGGAGTAGAAATTGGACCAAATTTGACTGCAGAAGATAAAACATGGGGGATGTTTAGTGCAGTTGTCAATATGGCTTTTGCTTGTGCGTATTTGCAGATCTTGATTGAGATTCAAGTAAGCTAGCATACATTTATACCATCAAATGTTTGAGTGGTCACTTATTCTACAAACATCATCGGGGCAGATCATTTGAATTTGATGAGCACTTAAACAGTACTATTTTCTTATATTTGCTGCGGAATCATATTTTCTTACATTTGCCGCAGAATCATTCTCATGAATATGTCTCTTTCATGTGATTTTCCGGTAAATGTTTAGGACACGCTGAAGTCATCTCCCCCTGAAAACAAAGCGATGAAGAAGGCTAACATAATAGCTACACTGACACTACACTGACAGCAACAACTTTATATATGCTTTGCGGTTGCTTTGGCTATGCTGCATTAGGGAACCATGCACCAGGCAACCGGTTGGCTGGCTTTTACAAGCCCTTTTGGTTAGTCGACATGGCCAATTCCTTCATTGTCATGCACCTATTAGGTGCACACCAGGTTCAATTACATTAATTTCTCACATTCCCACCAAGTTAGTAAGTATGCTACCGCTTTTCTGATATAAAATTAACAATTGAAAAGCTTATGGCTCAACCAGTATTTGACGCCATTGAATCATGGGCTAGCACAAGGTGGCCTAAATCAAAGTTTGTGACGAAAGAGTATCCTGTAAACATCGGCAAAAACAACTTAAAGATTAGTGTCAACTTGTTCAGGCTAACTTGGAGAACAATTTTTGTGGTGATGACAACACTTCTGTCCGTGGCATTGCCCTTCTTCAACGAAGTGCTAGGTCTCCTCGGTGCTTTACCTTACTGGCCATTGACAGTTTATTTCCCTCTGGAGATGTACATCGCCCAAAAAAATATCAAAAGAGCAACAAGCAGGTGGTTTGGGCTGCAGCTTCTGAACTTGGTGTGCTTTCTTGCTGGTTGGGTGCAGCAGCTAGCTCCATTCATGGCCTGTACTAGGCTGTCCATACCTACAAGCCCTTGAAGGTCACAGAGTAATAGTACAAAAACCATATAAATATGTATAACCCACATTAGTCTTCAGCAAAATTTCTGCTATAAATGCTTGCTATAGCTAGCTACTTTTTTCAAGTTATTGATTACGAATCTGTAATCATAACGTGAAATAACGTTGAACTTGCTAAGTAAAATATTAGTTCCTCGCTTTGCTAATAGAAGTTATTAAATATTTGTTTTATGTCCAGCTGTTACATGTGGGTTGTTAACTAATTACGCATGACGCCTTAATGTAATTTGCTATACTTTGCATGTCCTTTAAAAAAAAAAAAACACCAATCTTAAACAAAATTTAGTTACTATGTGGGTTATTAACTAATCAGAAAGTATTTTTTTAATATATTACTGGTATCTCCTATCAGGTGAGAAACCAATTTAATTAGTACCTTTTATGGAACAAGCTGGATATTTGGGTGCTTCTGTTATTTGCTATACTCTGCATACGAATCGCAAAATTTCTCACAAAGCCGCCAAAACGACCCCCGTCCCCCCAACAAAAAAAAAAATCTGCCCGCTGGAGACACATTTAATATTTTAAACCAAAATTTATTGTGGGCTGCGGATGGGCTTAGTATTAAGAATTTCTTTTTTTAAATACCCACATGAGCATCTTCCAATTAATGTTCTTTATTTTAATTATTTATAGTTTTAATTTTAATCATAAAACTTTTAATAAAAAATTTAATCATAAATATATGTAAATTAAATTTCTCAGTTCTTAAATTTAATCAATCTCACTGCACTCACACGCACAAAATAAGTTTTTAATAACTAGAGATTTTATAATTTTCAAGTTTAATATTACTAATATTGTATTCTGATTGGTTGATTTTCTTTGTTTTATTTCAATGACTTTAACCTAATTATTGCTTACTAAAGTTAGGTTTTCATTTGTTTAATTAATTGTTATTAATAGCTGTACAAAATTTACTTATTAATATTGTTGATAATACTTGTACATTGATTAAAAGATAAAGCAAGGCATTGATATTAGCGATGATGATTTGCCTATAACAAAAACATTTTATTTAGATTAATATATATTATGTATCTACTTTAACTTTGAAATTTTAATTTCTTATTTAAATTAATAAAATATAGAATTGAGTATCGTATGCGGATTTTTAGGTTATTATTATAAATTTATAATTTGAATTATCTAATTTAATTTTTATGTATTATTAAAAGTATGTTTTTAATATTTGTTTTTAAATAAAAAAATCCGCAAAATAACCTACTAGAGGCTGCAGGTGGGTTTAATAATTTAATTTTTCTGCGGGTGCGGATTTTTGATGATAGTAAAATCGCAATAGATGATACCCATTCCTATCCCTAAATCTGTACCTTCTAAGTTTATCAATTATCTTTTTCATTTTTAATATTACATATTAAAACTTGTCATAATTTTTTATGTTAACTCAACTCATAAAGTATTTATTTTATAGGAAAAAGTCTTAAGTGCTTTAGAAGTTTTACTTCTTAACCATTATATATATATATGCATGCACGGACGCTCTTATTTATTTTTCATGTGAACACACTTTAAAACTGTAGAATTTAAAGGAATTAGTTTTTAACTCTTTAAAATCACATGACTTTATAGTTCATTCAATATCTAATTTATAGTTCACATGACTCTAAAAGTGTGTCTGCATTAAAAAAATACAGACGTCCACACCTGAGAATTATTATATATATAGCGTTCTCATTTTTTTTTATGCAGATATACTTTAAAACCGTGGGTTTTAAAAAAATTAATTTTTAAATTTTTTAAACTACGTGATTTTATAGTTCATTCAATAACTAATTCTTTAAAGCATGGTTTTAAAATATGTCTGTAATAAGAAAAATGTGGGCATCTGCACCTCAAAATGAGTATATTTATATATATACCCCGGGTCAAATCCTGAGTCAAGTCCCGAAGATTGTGTAAACCGATGCCGTTTTGAGAATTAATTTTTTTAATTTTAAAATTGAACATCTGCTGCTTTGTTTCTCTCTCTTTTCATTTTCATTTCGTTTTCTTCCCAACTACAGAGCATTGTTATCTTCCTTCATAGCCCTATCTAATTCCTCCAAATCAACTTCTGAAAACGATTGATCAAGGAAATGAATGCGCTTAAATCACGTAGCTTGGTTGGTTTTTCAAAATATGCTTTTGCTCTTACTTTTGCATCTTTTTCAAAAGCAAAGTCTAAGGTTGGGATGTGTGCTTAATAATCCTGATTGGGAATATTACAACGCTTATGGGTAATTGGAATTTTAGTCCCTGAACACAATCACGCCATCATGAGTCCAAAATTATTCTGCTTCTCCATTATTTCGAGCTACTTTTTTCAACAAGAGAGAGTTGAACACAACAATACCTAGATCTGCAAAGAGAGAAAAGTTGGTGGTCTTCTTAAGGTGGATAGAGTATTAATAAGTTGAGAAGCTACAAATCAACAAGCTAAAGATTTGAGGAAGTTTTCTTTTTTTCAGTTAAAAAAATCCATGGATAATATTCTCAAAGCACAAGTTTTTTCCTTTTCCAAAACCAAGAGAAAGGTTATGGGGACTGTGGCCGAAAAGAATTATTGTTTATAAATAAATTTTATTTTTTTTAGCTAAAACGGTGCGTTTTTACGATTTCAGGGTTTGACTCGATGGAGGAAGTAGCATTTTCCATATATAAATATAAGAGTGGTGATCTTGGCACATCTCCAATAACCTCTTAAGATCTCGGTTATTCTTGTTTATAATTTTACCCAAATTAAAATTACTCCACAGTCCACACCCACACTCATATACGACAAAAGTGAAAAAAAAAATCAGTATTAGCAGCTGAAGGAGACAAATACAAAACTTCAAAATTTCAACGATGAAGGATTACGTGAAAGCAGAGAATATACAAGCAATGACTCAGAAAGTTGGAAGACCACTGACACTCTAGAGTCGATGTAAACCTTATAAAATAAGATTTTCTTTTATATAAATAATCTTAAAGATGAAAAAGCTCTTAAATCATCAATCAATCAAACTTCAAAATTTTCTTTTTTGGACCTAAAAGTTATGAGAAGTTGAGCTAATAGATAAGTTATGATAAAAATAATTAACACCAAAAAAAAAAATTCTAGCTATTGGATTATTTATATGATGGACAATTATAAAAAAAAAAAGAAATATAAAAAGATTTTTGTTTAAATAAGTTTAAGAAGGAATTATGATATTGCAAAAAAATTGTCAAAAGAAAATTAGAAAGAGATCATGAACGTGGTTTGTTTAGGAGAAAGAGTAGTAACCAATAAGGATATTTATGAAATGAAATAGGGTGACAAAAAAATTATATAATGATTTAAATTATTTAATATGGTGTATTTAAAGTAAGTATGGGTGCCAATAATCCAATTTAAATTACAAATATCAAAAATGATAAATGAACAAAAAGATGATAAAACTAAGACAAAACCAATTGCCTTTTTATAAATCTTTGAAATTTCTTTAATGATTTAAAAATTTTCTTTATTAAATAATTCTCAAAATTGACTAGAAGACAATTTTTTTTATTGTTTTGTTATGAGGTGGAACTATTTAAATCTAACAAATTCCTTTGTACTCCTATTTTGAAAAATAAATTCATTATGAAGGTTCAAAATTTCAAAATTTTAAAATTACACTTCACTAATTATTTTCTCTCTCTATCTTACAATTATATATTATCTTCCTATTATTTCATTCTGCAAGCAAAACACTTAATTTCACTCTTTCTAAAATTCTTCTTTTTTTTATTTTTAATAAGAAGGAATTATGATATTGCAAAAAAACTGTCCAAAGAAAATAAGAAAGAGATCATGAACGTAGTTTGTTTAGGAGAAAGAGTACCAATAAGGATATTTATGAAATGAAATAGGGTGACAAAAAAATTATATGATGATTTAAATTATTTAATATGGTGTATTTAAAGTAAGTATGGGTGCCAATAATCCAATTTAAATTACAAATATCAAAAATGATAAATGAACAAAAAGATGATAAAACTAAGACAAAACTAATTGCCTTTTTATAAATCTTTGAAATTTCTTTAATGATTTAAAATTTTTCTTTATTAAATAATCCTCAAAATTGACTAGAAGACAATTTTTTTTTCATTGTTTTGTTATGAGGTGGAACCATTTGAATCTAACAAATTCCTTTGTACTCCTATTTTGAAAAATAAATTCATTATGAAGGTTCAAAATTTCAAAATTTCAAAATTTTAAAATTACATTTCACTAATCATTTTCTCTCTCTATCTTATAATTATATATTCTCTTCCTATTATTTCATTCTGTAAACAAAACACTTAATTTCACTCTTTTTAAAATTCTTCTTTTTTTTTTTAGTATATCATGACCTATATTTCATTCTTTCTATTTATAAGAAATTTTTTTATCATGATATTCATTAGTTTTTGTGTTTGGTAAAAATTAATTTCTTGATATTCAATAATTTATGTGGTTAATAAAAATTTACTGATGTTCATTTTTTAATGATGATTTTATTCCTTTTAGTTAATGAAATTACATAGAGTTAAAATGATATATCTGAATAAATTGATAAAAAATTGTGAAATTAAAAAAACAAAAGTAAAGAAAAAGTTACTTAAATAATTTTTTAATGTATACTCTTTCTTTCAAAGGGCTCTCTTTCTCTCAGAGAGAAACCAGGAATGAAAGGTGTATGAGTGTTTATGACTCTTTATGTCACCCACATCTTGGGTGTTCACTTAAATTACTAATTCTTAAATAGACAAGTTTTCTTTATAAGTGTGGTTGGTGGGATAGTTATTTCTTCTGACGAAGGTGGTTAATTCAACATGAATACGGAAGAACTTATTTGGAAATGTCAAGCTATAACGTTGAAAGAAGAAAAAGAAGATACGGTAGCAGTGATTGGCAAGATGAGGGCTAAAGGAATAAAGACTACGGCAAATTGTTTAGTGGGCAAAATACTTCTAACAAGGGGAGTAAACTTGGAGAGTCTGAGATCTGCCATAAGACAAGTGTGGAGGCCCATTAAAGAGATGAAAATAGAGAGCATAGGAAACAATATGTTCTTATTCAAGTTCGATACAGACGAAGATAAGAGAAGGGTGTTAATGGGAGGCCTTTGGCATTTTCACAGGGTGTTGATAGTGTTGTCGGAGCCAAGTGGAATAGGAGATATCTAAAAGCAATTGTTCACCCATGCAATATTTTGGGTACAATTCCATAATGTGCATGCATAAGAAAGCCATTCAAGAGCTGGGGGGAGAAGGTAGGCATAGTGGAGGAGGTGGATACGGATGAAGATGAAGAATGTATTAGAGCTTTTGCTAGAGCTCGAATCTCTATAAACATTACTCTCCCGCTAAGGAAAATCATAATTTTCAAATCGGAAGAAGAAATGAAGATTCCAATAGTAGTTATATATGAAAAATTACCATATTTCTGCTTTTACTGTGGGAGGTTAGGGCATCAATACAGAGAATGATTGAAGTATAAAGGGCAACCAAAAGAAAAGCTTGCTTTTGGTGGCTGGATGAAGGCAATCACTCATGCAGAAAGAGCGAGGCAAAAAAAAACCCAAAAAAAAGAAAAAATAGAGTCAAGTGTATAATTAGACCAACACAATCTTCTCCACCACAACACACCAGATTCAACACAGCTTACAACAAAACCCGAATGAAGAAAATGGGTCAAAGTTAAATCGATTTAAGCAAAATGAAGAAATCAGCCCAATGGCATTAAGCAATGTGGCATGGGTAGGTACGTGAGATCTCATTAATGTAAAGGGGGGGAGAACTGCAACAACAGACAATCAGCGGCGTGGAGCAGATTGATACAGCTGGTGTAGAGACATTTCCTCGAAACTGGCGCATAGAAGCAGGAATTGAAAATGGAAAAAAGAGGAAAAACTAAAATGAAGAGGTACCGGATAAGGTGGGCTTAATGGGCCTAAACCAACAAAAGCAAGAAATCTTTCAAGGCCACTTTGACGCAAAAGAAGTGGACAATGGGACTAATCAAAACATGAGAATGACAAAAGGCAAAAGATGGAAGCTACATGAAAGAACCACGAGAGTTAAGACAGGGAGCCCTAATAGGCTAATTAGAAATAAAAGTTTAGATGGCGAAATTGGATATAAGAGCCCAGAGAAAAAAAAAATAAAAGTGATAAGCCCAATAAAATGTTTGATTTGGCATTCACAAATTAGCTCCCTCCAAACCGAGCTTAAGCTGAACGGAAAAGTAACAGAGGAGGTAACAATGGAGAACTCAGGGGAAATGCAGGAGGAAATATTGGCGGAGGTTGGTGACCAGCCCCGCCAACATCCATGAAAGTATTAAGTTGGAATATTCGGGGTTTGGGGAATCCTCGGACGCGCCTAGAATTGAGAAAAATTCTCCAAATGTATAAGCCAAATTTTGTTCTTGTGTGAGACAAAGTTAAGGTCTTGGAAATTTCACAAAGAATGCAGAAATCTACATTTAAAAAATGGCTTTGGGATTGGAAGAAATGGAATGAGTGGAGGAGTAGCTCTTCTTTGGAATGCTGATGTCCAACTAGAAATCATGTCTTACAGTAATCATCATATAAACGCGGTGGTTCAAAATGAAAATGGCAAGAAATGGAGGTGCACGGGGGTCTATGGACACCCCCATATAAAGTAAAAAAAGCATACATGGATGTTGCTTAAAAGATTGGCTGAGTTGTTATCTTATCCTTGGCTGTGCTTTGGCGATTTTAATAAAATTCTGCATATTCAAGAAAAAAATTGGTGGAAAAATAGAAAACGTGAGATTGTTCTTTAGTGACAAGATTTTAAAAAGATAAGTAGTGGCCATAAAAAGATATTTTCCAGTTCAAAGTGGTGTCTAGACACGAGAAATATCTTGGTCTTCCTTCTATGGCGGAGAGGAAAAAAATAAACTTCTTTTATGAAGTGAAGCTTAGAGTAGTAAGCAAAATTTTAAAATGGCAGCATAGGTTTTTCTCTAGCGGAGGCAAGAAAGCGCTTACAAAGGCCATGAGTGTGTTTAGGATTCCCACGGGTTTATGTGATGATATTCAGAGGGCAGTGGCCAGACTTTGGTGGGGCTCCAAAGAAAACAGAAGAGGTATCCATTTGCAAGATGAGAGAAGCTAAGCTTTGCAAAAAGCAGAACGGGATTAGGATTTAGAGACCTCACCATCTTTAATCAAGCCCTGGTTGCTAAGTAAGGGTAGCGACTGCTGCAGTATCCAAACTCATTAGTAATAAGAGTTATGCAAGCAAGATATTACAAGCAATCTGAGTTTCTCCACGCCAAGCTGGCTGCAACCCTTCTTAGTGGTGGGCATCAGATTAGATTCGGATTTAGCCAGTAATATGATCGGATATAATTTGTGTCAACCGACAGGATTTGATTCGGATCGGATTGATCCGAACAATTTAATCGGATTACCCTTATTAAAAAAATAAATTAAATAATTAAATATAAAAGCAGAATCTGATATTTCTTCGTATATTTCCACTCATCTCGATCGTCAATATTTTTTCAAATCATCAACAATTTCAAGATCTAAAATCTCTCAATAATAGTAGCAACAATGATTGTCTCATTCAACAGCAACCGTCATTGTCAAGCCTAGGGATGGCAATTTACGACCCGAACCGGACAATCCAGGCGGGTTGAACATCTGGTGTAAAAAATCCGGATTCGGAATAGATTTTAAGAATCCGGATATATCCGGTCCGGATCTGAGTTTGGGTTAAGTATATCCGGACGGATTTTTAATATAAATAGAAAAAAACCTAATTTTTTCTTTCTCTTCTCATTATCAACTCTTCTCTCTTTCTTTTTCCTTTCTCTTCAACTCTTCTCTTCACCAAATCATCCTTTTCCTCTCTCTTAAGCCCTTCTCTTTATCAAATCATCACCGTCCCTCATCATACCTTCGCTGTGTTCATGTTCATCGGCACTATCAACCTCCATTTGGCCGCCGTTTGTCCACCTTTGCCAATCGTAATTACGGTTGTGATGTTGTGGTCGTCCTCATCGTCATCGTCCCCGTCCTCATCATCATCGTCAAGTAGCCGACTTTCGTTGCTTCGCCGCCGATCCTTTCAGTTCATGAACCGAAGCCGTGAATAATTGTAGACATGGATTTTGTATTTTCTAATGTTGTGTTATAGATTTATATTTGTGAATGGTTTATTGCTTTGAAACAATGCAAATTTTAGAATATGTATTTGATTTTTAAGAATTTGAGTGGTTGATTTTGTAGATCTAAGTTTGTATTTTTTATTTTTTTTATTTGTAATTTAAAACCGCAATGAAACCGGATTTTTGGGTTTTAACCACGGATCCGTACTCATAAAAGCGGGTTTATATCCGGGTCCGGTAACGATATTTTAGTCTCCGGGTCCAGAACCGGGAAGGCCAAACCCGGACCCGAAAATTGCCATCCCTAGTCAAGCCTCATCTTCCTCACCCTCTTCCTTCGCCTCTTTCCTTCCCTTGTCTGCTTCTCCTTTATTCCCCTCAATGTTCTCTCCATCCTTATCATTGTCGCCCCCCTCGCAGCTGTTATATCTCCTCCAACAAGCACTATGCCGCTGACATGGTTGCCACGGTCCTCATCGGCATCTTTAAGAGCTTTGTCCCCGTCACGATGCTTTCCTAACGGCACTGTTGTGCAAATTTTATTGAACTCGCAAGCGCACGAACCTATTGTAGAATAGATCAATGGTGACGAGTGTCGATCCCACGAGGAGGTTGATTTTAATTGTGTGTAGAATTAATTTTCTTTAAATGGGTGGTTGGATTTGTGGTGGAAATGATTTAGATTATACTAGAATTTAAATTCGAATGGCAAGAATAAATTAAAGTGGAAACTATTGAAATAAAGCACTTGGGTATCCGGATTTGCATCAACATGCTCCATGGGCTAAATATTTCTTATTAATACCAATTAAATCATGAGGGGGGATTCCACACCTCATGAACCACGCTCAAATAAATATGGTGCTAAGGGCTTATCGTGCCAAATAATAATAACCTTGTACTAGTGTTTAACCGGTGATTCTAGACAAGACTATTATTATTTGTCGAAAACAACCACAAATATTAGAGGGAAAAGAAAATAAATTTACCAAATAAAGCCCATGGAACATGTTGAGACTTCACCTTGACCCAAGCTTAAAAGAAAATTAGCTACTCATTTTGAACTAGGGTAAAATGAATTTATTAAAATCGTAGAAAATAAAATACAGAAGGAGAAAAATTACATAAATCTAAGCTTAGAAATGAATTCAGGATATCAAATTGAAGCCCCCTTTATATACATTGAGTGAATCATGACCATCGGATTAAAAAGCAGTTTGGGCCTTTCGAGATTGCGCGTGATCGGGTCAAATGCACTATTTGAGCGATACTATTTGCATATTCACACGGTTTGACCACTATTTACGATGGCCGATTTTGCACAAGATGGGTTTTGTACGATAATACTATTTATGCGATGCAAATGCGTGTATGAACGACCAGATATGTGAACAGTGACATTTTTCCTTTTATGCTCCTCTTTAGGTTTTCGACCGTCCCGAGTTCAAATGTGGCGTCCGTTTTGCTGTCTGATCACTCGTTCATTGTGAAACCATTATGATTCCCCTAAAATACATAAAATACCTAATTAAAATGCAACACACATAATTAAATAACAAAATACTTAAATAAAAAAAAGTAGCAATGTTAGTGAGACTTGAAGTGTAAAATGACGATTTTCTCCTTTATAAATATACACTTTCTAACACTCAACAGGCACTATCATTCTCAAACTCACTTGTATTCTCTCATATTTGATCTTTTTCTTAGAATGGTTTGTGACTTTCTTTCTTGTTGATGTGCCATGCTTTTGTTGATGGAAGTAATGGTGGAGCCATTAGCGCCGATAGGTTTCAGAAGTAGGATCCGAAAGCATCATCCAAACCAGTCAAACTCACCTAAATCCGAACTCAACTCGAACCTATCCAAATCCAAATTTATCTGAAATATTCATCTGATCCAAATCCAATCCGAACTATTTCGGATCGAGTTTGATATTCAGATTGGAATCGGATGGATTTTTTTTCAATCCAATCGGATTCATCCAAATCCAAAATTATCTAACCCTAACCCTTCTTTCATATGGAGAAGCATATTATGAGGGAGAAGATTCTACAGAAAGGAATTAGGTGGAGAATTAAAAATGGAGATTGAGTGTAGATTTTTAAAGACAACTGGATTCCTAGGCTAGTGACTTTTAAACCAATCTTCCCATCAAGTTTACACAAAGATGCTAAAGTGGCTGAAATGATTAGCTCAGAAAATTAGTGGGAAGGAGGCTTGATCCATCAACATTTTAGGGAAAAAGATGCAGAAGCAATTATTAAAATTCCATTGCCAAGGGAAGCTAAAGATGATGAAGCATTGTGGCATTTTAACAAAAAGGGCAATATTCGGTTAAAAGTGGTTATCAAATTGCCTTTCAATTAAAGTATCCTAACACTCTAAGTTGCTTAGGTAATGTTTTGAAATGTTCGAAGGACTTATGGACCCTAAAATTGTCGGAAAAAATTAAAATTTTTCTGTGGAGAGCTGTCAGAAAATCTTCTCCCCACTGCAGAGAACTTGTGGATAAAAAAGATCACGCCATCCCCAATCTGCCGAATATGCAACAAGGATGTGGAAACCATAGCTCACGCACTGTAACATTGTAAAAATGCCCAGAAGATTTGGAGACAAGCCTCTTTCACAATAGAGCTTCATGTCGGCATAAGTCAGGATATTTTGAATATCATGCAGGATTTGTATAAGAAGTTGTCCAAATCTCAGATGGAGTTATTAGTAGCTTATTGATGGGCTGCTTGGAACGCTAGAAAAAAGAAGATCTTTGAAGGCAAAAAGGTGAACTCTTTGGTGTTTGCAGCCAAAGCATAAGCTGTTGTAGGAGCCTTTAAAAGAGTGAGAGATGATGGAGACACTGCCTCTTATGTTGTGTTTACTTGGAAGGAATGGGAATGGGAATGGAGGAATGGGAATCAAAACTGTGTTTACTTGGCAAATTTGTATTTGGGAATGTGAATAAATTGTGGGTCTATTTTAATAAAGAATAGGAATTTGAAACCGATGGGGGTTGGGAATGAAAAATAGAATGGAATGAAACATAAATTTACTTTTCTATCCTTCTAATTTTTTCATATTTATTAAATTACCATTGTTCAAATCACAAATAATTTTATTATTTTAAATGTCATTAATAATAATAATAATAATAATAATAATAATTATTATTATTATTATTAAATTTTATTAACTTTATTATTTTAGTTATTATTAATTATTAATTTTATTTTTATTAATATTATCATTATTAACAATAAAAATAATGATAATTATAATAATTAATGGCAATAATTAATTTATCATTATTAAAAATAATAATAACAATAATTAATAATAACTAAAATAATAAAGTTAATAAATTTAATAATTATAGTAATAATGTAATTTCATTATCTAGATACATGTATAAATATTATTATAAAATGATATTAATTAAAAAAAAAAATAATAATAATAAATGTTAATAATATTAATATTAATAAAATAATAAAGTTAATAAAATTTAATAATAATAATAATAATAATGATTATTATTAAATTTTATTAACTTCTATTTTATTAATATTATCATTATTAACAATAAAAATAATGATAAAAATAATAATTAATAACAATAATTAATTTATCATTATTAAAAATAATAATAACAATAATTAATAATAACTAAAATAATAAAGTTAATAAATTTAATAATTATAGTAATAATGTAATTTCATTATCTAGATACATGTATAAATATTATTATAAAATGATATTAAATAATAATAATAATAATAATAATAATAATAATAATAATAATAAAATTGTTAATAATGATAATATTAATAAAAATAATATTAAAAGTAATTAATAATAACTAAAATAATAAAGTTAATAAAATATAATAATAATAAATGTTAATAATGATAATATTAATAAAATAATATTAACAATAATTAATAATAACTAAAATAATAAAGTTAATAAAATTTAATAATAATAAATGTTAATAATGATAATAATGTTATTAAAATTAATATTAATAAAATTAATTATTATTTTTATTTTTATTAATATTATCATTATTAACATTTATTATTATTAATTTTATTAATTTTTTATTTTAGTTATTATTAATTTTATTTTATTAATATTATCAATATTAACATTTATAATTATTATGATTAATTTTATTTTTTAATTAATATCATTTTATAATAATATTTATACATATCTAGTAATCGCGTTATTTGTATTTATGGATATTTTAGTAAATTGATTACCATTCTTAATTCATATTCTCGTTTATTTTATAAGTAACACATGTGATGGCGTTAATTCATTTAATTTATCAAGTCTCATTCAATAAATTGATAAATGTTGATGCAGTCATTCATAAAGAATTAGAAATAGCTGGATTAGGAGCTGTGGTCAGAGCAGTTAATGGCAAAATAATAATGGCAGCTATCAAAACTGTGCCTTTTAGAGGAGAAGCAAGATACTCAGAATCCGAAGTAGTGGAATGGGGTGTTTGGATTGTAGCAAAAGCAAAGATGCACTCGATAATTGTAAAATCAGATTGTTTGGAAGTGACTAATATAGTCAACAACAAACAAGGCAGCAAGACTGAAATTTTCAAGGTAATTTAGAGATCCAAAGCAAATGTAAGCAGTTAAATTTTGTAAGGATTGAACACATTCCTAGAACATGTAACTTAGAAGCTCATCATTTGGCAAAATTTGCCATAGATTTGAAGGAGAGTTATATGGGAAAATGAAATCCCGCATACCATTATGGATATATTCAGAAAGTTAAAGTAATGAAAGTGTTACTTTTTCTTTTTTTTAAAAAAAATAATTTTTTTTAAAATTATTTAAATAATAAAATTCTTAATTAACAAAAAGATAAAATAACCTCAACCTTCGTTATGATTGGGTTCATTCACCTTTTGCTCTACCAGGGCCCGATAGCCCATAATTAACTCTTCTGCTTAAATTATTATTTTTATATGATCTAATCGTTTTTTTTTTTTTATTTTATATGATCTAACTGTTGGTTGTTAAATAATTGGATGGTCACGAGAGACCAATTTTAGGTCAACATGAAGAACCCGAACTTCAACGTGTGGAAAATGACGTGATTTATCACCCACAAAACACATGATTTCTCATAAAATCTTCCAACCTCCGAGTACGGAGAGAAAATAAAAAAGTGCATGTACCGACCGAACGGATAATTTTTCTTCATGATGTTAGGTGCTCACCCTGTCTTCATTCACATCTATCCACCTTCTACAAAGAAAAAAGCCCTTTGCTTTATTGACTACCATAATCATTAAATACCAGTTTTAAAAAAAAGCGCCTACAATTTAACAAGCGCGCGGTGCTTTAAAATTCCACTACATTTTTCTGTCAAAAAATGAAATCATTTTTACGGTAGCCATTTGGAACATTGAATTATTCACTCAAAATTTATTAAATTATATTTATGTCACGCTCATGGATGTCGGATATTTACATAAATATTAAATTCCTGTTTGCTTAATACATCTAAACGAAATAAGCAATTTTTCAAATGTTATAACTTAAGTTATATATGTCCATTTTGAATGTATAATGTATCATTTCGAAGCTTACAACAAGAAAAATCAAATTTATAATAATTAATATTATTTTGCCACGTGGTCAAGCTAAAATTTTTATTTTTTTGTTATTTTTCACTTTTAAATTATTTTCCTACTTTCTCTATTACTTTTAAGATTTTTGTCCTTTTGTTTTTTAAATATCATATTTGAGTGCCGTTTGTTTTACTTTCCTTATTTAGATTATGAAAATTTAATTATCAAATAATATTTCGGATTCCCTCTTTTAATAAATTCGTAAAAGTTAGAGTTAATATAAAAGGGAGCTGAAAATATTAGTTGTATTCATTCAGACTTTTCCAATAAAGTTTTCATTATTCATAAACTTAATTTCTCTAGTCTTTTAATCTTTTACATTTCTTCATCATCAATTACTATTTTTCTTTTCTTTTTTTCACCACAATATACCAAACAAAATAGAAAAATTATAGAAAGTCACGATCAAGCCACCTACCACTTTTTTACAAGTCACAAATTTAATGGACTTAAAACCCTTAACTTTGGTTAGGCTATAGGCTAGAACAACATTTATATTAATCATAATTTCACCTTCAACTTGGTTATATTTCACATGATGAATTGCTTTAGCTTATATATATATATATATATATATTTTGGACTTTCAAATGTTGGGGAACCATGCATTGGCCCAGTGATAAATAATTTTTCGACTTTTTCGTGTGTATTTGTGAATTCTACGCTCCTGAATTCAATTTTTTCTAAGTCCATACTTATTATAGAACTCTAATAAATATAAGAGTTTTATGTATATCTTTGATGATGAATACCAATAAGAGTGTGTTTACTTGTGGGTTTGGAGAATGGAAATGAAGGAATGTGAATGAAATCCATGTTTACTTTAAAATATAATTTGGGAATATGTATAAAATGTGTGGATCCCGCATAATTTGGGAATAAGGAATGAGAATCTCATTCCCATGGAGGGTTGAAAATGAAAATGAGAGAATGAGAATGAAACATATGTTTACTTTTGTATCCCTCTAATTTTTTCATATTTCTCAAATTACCCTTGTTCAAATCACAACTAATTTTATTATTTTCAATGTCATCAATAATAATAATATTATTATTATTAACTTTATTATTTTAGTTATTATTAATTATTGTTATTATTATTTGTATTAATAATAATTATTATTATAACAACAACAACAACAACAACAATAAGGATAATATAGTTAATTATGATAAATTAATTATTTTTATTAATTAATTAATATTAATATTAATATTAAATTATTAACTTTATTATTTTAGTTATTAGTAATTATTGTTATTGTTATTTTTATTAATAATTATTATTATTATAACAACAACAACAATAAGGCTAATATTGTTAATAATGATAAATTAATTATTTTTATTATTAATAATGATAATATTAATAAAAATACTAATAACAATAATTAATAATAACTAAAATAATAAAGTTAATAATAATAATAATAATAATAAATGTTAATAATGATAATATTAATAAAAATAATAATAACAATAATTAATAGTAACTAAAATAATAAAGTTAATAAAATTTAATAATAATTAATTTTATTTTTTTAATTAATATTATTTTTATAATAATATTTATACATGTATCTAGTTAATGAAAATTACATTATTGAACTATGGGTATTTTGATAAATTAATTCTCATTCTTGTTCCTCATTCCCATTTATTTTGCCAGTAAACACATCAATGACATTCCAGCACGTTCCCATTTCCATTTATTTTTGCTAAGTAAATATTAAAATCTCATTCTCATTTCCATTCCCAGCTCATTCCCATTCTATAAAGTAAACGCACCATAAATTTATTATATTCTTACAGGAGTTCTGTAAAATTTTATAATAAATACAGACAATGTAATTTTCATCAATCCTTTATAATATTACTAGAAACAATATTGAAATACAAGTGTGCAACCCAAAAGGGGGGGTGAATTGGTATTTTAAAACTTATCCTAATCAAACCACACAACAATCCAATCTAATGTCTTAATAAATTCGAAAACAATAAATTCAATGAAACCACAATAATAAATAAGTAAGGGAGGAGAAAACAAACTGAAGGATTTTTACGTAGTTCGGCTATCCTCGCCTACGTCCACGCTTCTAAGCTCACCGGACTTGAGGATTTCACTAAGCAAGCCTCCAAGGCTTTAAATGCTTACAATTGACTTCCAAGGTGTCAATGGACTTTTATAACAAGAGATTATCCCAAATTTCTTAACCCAAGTGTATCCCAATACTTACAACCTCTCAAGGATAAAGATTACAAATGAATCTTCTCTCACACAATGTGTTTGATTACAAATAAATGCTCAATGTGTGAATAAATGAAGCAAGATTGTGTTTAAAGCTCTATGAAGATTGTATACTCGATTATAAGCTCAATGGTAGTGTTGTGATCTACCCTCAATTTGATTTGAATGAGCTTATTTATAGTTGGAGCTGAAACTAGCTGTTACAGACTGTCTGTATGATGTCGGATCACCATTAACTAGATGTCGGATCACCATTAACTAGATGTCGGATCGCCGTTTGACTGGTCAATATGACCGTTGGTCTGAAATTCAAAAATGTCGGATCAACGTTATGAAAATGTCGGATCGCTGTTAGTGTCCAGAGACTAATCTTTTAATTCTGTTCAATATCGGCGAGCAGTTATCAGGATGTCGGATCGCCGGTAGTGTCCAGAGGCTAATCGTCAATTCTGCTCGATGTGGGCTAGCCGTTATCAAGATGTCGGTTAACCGTTTGCTACAGTGATTGTACAATGACTGCTACAGTGAACTATTTTTTAAAAATACAATTTTACCCTAAAATTTTCTATAACTGTATTATGACCCAAAACGTTATAAAAAGTTATAAATAGGTCCAATTTCAGAATTTCTAAATAATACTCATTTTTTCCAAAGTTTTTAAAATTATGAAATGACCCAAAATACTATGACACTTTTCGAATAAGTCTTTCTCCAGAATTTCAAACAATAATTGTTGATTTTAAAGTTTTCAAAACTCTTTCAATTAAACCATAAACTTGAAAAACAACCAATTTCATAAAATCATTTTTCCATTAAATATGAAACCTTTATAATGTGAAAATAATGATTTATTTAAAATGTATAAAAAATAATTGAAGTTTTTAAAAACTTAATCATTCTTAATCTTATTTGTTATCATCAAAATCAATAATATGTAAACATATATGTTAACAAATATCATTTTTTTTATTCAAAACCCTCCGAATCTAAACTTGCCAAATCGTCAAGCTTCAAGTAAGCAAAAGTATTAAATATTAATTAGTATTTCGCGAAGTTTGGATTTGCACGACATCAAAATAATACACACACACGCACACACACACACGTGTCTCATACATGATTCATTATTCTAGATATGAAAGCATATTTTGTAGTTATTATTTTCTTAAACAATTATTGATTTGGGACATGATTATGAATTAACGAATTAAGATTCTTCAAATAAGGCTGCTTTTACATTTCTACTTCTTTTATTCTTTCTCAAAATCTTCGTCAATTATGTGAGACTAGTAAAAGCAAAGAAATATCACCGAGACTTATTTTTTGTCTAATTAGAAAGTGGTATATTAATTAATTGAATAAATTATGTTAAAAAGATAAAGAAAACTCTTTGTGGTAAACATAGTATCCCACTAAACAACAGATTCTTTATCTTTAAAAAAATAATTAATTATCACGGGAGGAAATCAAATAGTGACATATTATTTATTGTATTAATTGAGATACATATTAAGTATTTCAACTATTATAAAATAGAAAATTACAAAGTCTTTTCTGTTAGGCCCCGTCGGTAAAAGCAATTCTGGATTTTGGTGCTATGCTGCAAATTCACTAATAGTTATTGAAATATTATTGTAAATTCATTAACAGAAATAATAAAGGGCCAAAATTGAAATAGATAGGAATTAGAATAGACTGGAATAAGAATTGAAAATGAAAATCAAAATAAATTGTTTACTTGAACTGTAATAATCCAAATCGAAATAGGCTGTATTTCCATTAATATGTTCATTTTATTTTGGAATTAGAATGAATTTTTTTAAATTACTAAAATACCCTTAGTTGTTGTAGTTGTTATTATTCTTATTTATTTAATAATTATGATTATTTCTATTTTTATTAATAATATTGTCAATAATAATAATAATATATGTGACAATTAATAATAATAATAATAATTTTTTTTATTTCCATTAATTATTATTATTATTATGATAATAATACCAAAAAATAATAATTTGTCTGATTGGCAAGCGGCAATCAGCACACCATAAGATGGGATTGCGTGTGACAGGATTAGCATAAGGCTCTACTGTATTTGATGGGATTGTGTGCGACCACTAGCTTTACTGCATTTGATGGTTGGCATGCAACGATCATTGCTTCTGGTTATTATTGACGATGCTGAAATCGATTTGCTACAATGTTTTTTTTAACTGAGGATAAAATTAAAATTATGAATTTTGTTGGGAGACAAAAAGGTCATTCCTAGGAATGAACGACTAATTCCTATTCCCTTGAGAATCAATCTCTCATTCCTCATTCTCAAATGAGTTAATTTCAGCCTACCTTCTAGTGAATTAACAATCTTCAAATTGTCCCTTTTATTATTGAAATATCAATCTATCCCCCAAAACTCGTTATCTATCAGTTAATTTAAACAGTGGAAAGGGTAAGATGGTACTTATACAAATCTGTAATGATCGTTAAGTTGGGACACGGGACGCATATGCAGGAAACATCAAATCAGTCAGTTTTTTTTACCTAACCCTGTGTTACTGTGTGGTGTAAATGTTAAAAAAAAACAAAAATTAAAAATTAAAAGGAAACAACAAGGAAAAAAAATACATGGTGTGATATCAAAAGCAAAAGCTTTGCTTTCGCGCCAAGTAAGGCAAAACGTTTGTGCATATAGTCGTTCCAAGACTTCACTCAGACAAAAAAATAGAGCAGCAATGCACAAATTATAAGGACGAAATTTGAAGGAGCAAGATGAACTCAGGCAATAGTAGTGGAGAATCCGAGTCTGAACAGCCTCGTTTGACAACTGAGGAAAAAAAAAAGGAACTTTTTTAACATTTTGCCATTATTTTTTGTTTTGGACTGTATGTCGGTACTTATGTCATTTCTGGATGTGATAATGATAGGTTAATGACATTGCATGACGATGTTAATCATTGATTTTGAAGTATAATTGGAAACCTTGGGTTTTTATAAATTTAGGGATTTTTGTTTGTAGTTAAAAAAACATAGGAATTTTTTCCTTGTTCCTGCACTCAGAAATTGAAAACCACATATAGAAACCAAGATTTCTATTATTTTTGCTGGTTTTGATGAGCATTATAGGTTACTGGTTGTTGTACAAATTTTATTGAACTCGCAAGTGTATGAATCTATTGTAGAATAGATCAATGGTATCGAGTGTCGATCCCACGAGGAGGCAGATTTTAATTGGGTGTAGAATTAATTTTCTAAGTGGATGATTGGATTTCTAGTGGAAGTGATTTAGATTATCCTAGAATTTAAATTAAAATGGTTGGAATGAATTGAAGTGAAATCTATTGAAATAAAGCACTTGGGTATCTGGATCTGCATCAACATGCTCCATAGGCTAAATATTCTTTATTAGTGCCAATTAAATCATAAGGGGGATTTTCACTCCTCATGAACCACACTCAAATAAATATGGTGTTAAGAGCTTATTGTGCCAAATAGTGATAACCTTGTATTAGGGAGCCAGTTACACCAATGCGGTATCTAGACAATATTATTATTATTTGTTGACGAAAAGTCAAAACATCCACAATTATTAGAGGGGAAGAGAAAGTAAATTTACCAAATTAAACTCATGGAACATGTTGAGACTTCACCTTCAACCCAGGCTTGAAAGAAAATTAGCTACTCATAATTGAACTAGGGGTAAAATGAAAATTTATTAAAATACGTAGAAAATATAAAATGGAGAATGAATTACAGAAAATGAATCTTGAAAATAAATTCAAGGGTATCAAATTAGAGGGGAGCCCCATTTTTTTAGGTACACTGAGTAAATCATGACCATCGAATTAAAAATAACTTGGACGCTCAAGATTGCACCACGTCATCAGTCAACAGTACGCGGTTTGACCACGCGGTTTAAATAGTGACGCGGTTTGAACAGTGGTGACTTAAATAGTAACGCGGTTTGGTTATAAATAATCATGTGTATATGCATGTACTGTACGCATGATTTTTGGTCCATTAACATGCTGCCACATCACCGATCAACAGTGCATAAGAATTTTAGTCCAATAGGATCTTGACACATCATCGGTCAACGTTATATCATCAGTCAATGCCATATAAGCAGTCAATGTCATATCATTCGTCCAATCAAATGCTGCCACATTATAGGTCGGTGCCACGTCGTCGGTCAACGCCATGTCATCGGACCGTATATGTGAGCGATTAAATGAGCGAATGAGCGATTATCGTGAGCGATATCGTGAGCGATGTCGTGATCTGTACATGTGAACAATCCATTTTTTCTTTTATACTCCTCCTAAGATTTTCGACTGTCCTGAGTTCAAAAGTGATGTTCGTTTTGCTATCTGATCTCTCGTTCATTGTGAAATTTGAGAGAAGGTTTTGAGGTTGAAGAGTGAAATTTGAGAGAAGAATGATACTATGTCGTTATGCATCCAGGTGTCCTTTCAAGGTATATGCTTCATTGTAGAGACACGGTGAATACTTCCAAATCAAAAGTTTTCATAATATCCATATATGTCAGGGGATTGTGATAATCCAGAGGCAACAGCTGATTGGATTGTAAGGAAGTACCATAAAAAAATCACTGCTAATCCTTCATATTTTTTTTATAGAAAATATGATCGTTGACATCAAATAGATGTATGGAGTTAAGGTCAGTGCACAGAAGGTTTATAGGGTGAAAAAAAAAAATTCTTGAGTCAGCAGGTGGTGGAGACCATGTTTAGAGCTTTAAGGACCTTTGAGACTATGCTTACATCATAAAACAACATATGCCAGGTGCACTAGCAATGCTTAAAGTTACAAAATCAGGCACCCTTGTAGGTAAGTGTAGGTTCTAAAGGTAGTTTTTCAGGGCTTAAAGATGGTTTCAAGGCGGGCTGCAAACCATTTATTGGTCTTGATTGCTGTCATTTGAAGGGACCATTTAAGGGTGTCCTGTTCTCAGCAGTTACGTTTGATACAAACCAAGGAATATTTCCATTAGCAGTATGTGTATGTAAATCTGAGAACACTGATAGTTGGACATCGTTTTTAGGGCATTTGAAGGAGTACTTGGCTGATTAATAAGAATTAACTTTCATGATGAGTAGACAAAATGATGTATTGAATGCCTTAAACTTAGAGTTCTACGGATCACACAATAGGTGCGTTAAATCTTTAAAAAGTTCAATTATTGTGACTTTTATTTATGTATATATATTATTATACACTTGGAACTTTTTCTTCACATTTACAACTCTATATGATGATCTAATAAACTATGATTGAAGTGATAAGGGGATAACTTGATAGTGTCAAAACTTGAGAGGGGCAATTTAAAGTTTTGTCACTTCTCAAAAGTTGCCAAGATTAACATCTTTAGTTATTTTTTCCTGAACATGTACTGTGCGAGGCATGTATTTTCTAACCTAACGCAAAGGTTTCCTAATGCACAGCTGAGAGACAAGTACTGAAAAGCTGTCAGGACTGCAAATAAGGATGATTTTACAGAAGCAATGAACAATATAATGAAGGTTGATGTAGATGCTTTCGATTGGCTAAGGAAAATTAACCCAAAATACTGGTTAGTTCATGCTTTTGATAAATCAGTCAAATGTGATCATACAACAAACAACATGACTGAGAGTTGGAATACATGGCTTAGAGATATAAGAAAGGCACTGATAATCACCCTAATGGAGCATATAAGGAAGAAGATGATGCAAGCAATCATAGAAAGAAAGCTAGAATGTCAGGGATGGCGTACTGAAGTTCATTCTTACATCAATAAGAATATGAACAATTATTGAAAGCTGGAAAGCTTTGTCATGTTATACCAGCAAGTGAGGTGCTATTTGAAGTCGAGGATACTAGCAAGTCATATGACTAATAATAAAAAGTCGTTTGTGGTCAATTTAGAGGAGCATACGTATGACTGTGGGTTATGGCAAATTAGTGGTCTACCATGCAGTTATGCGATGCCTTGTATTGCTCATTTAAGGGCTGCTTATGAGCTATATATTATGGTTTGCTTCACAAAAGTGGCTTATCTAAGATGTTATTTAGGCATCATTCATCCTTTACCAGACAAGTCTAAGTGGCCAAACATAAAGGTCGATGACATTTTGCCTTCAAATATATCAAGACTACCTGGCAGGCCCAAGACTTGCAGAAGAAGGGAGGCTGGTGAAGCGTCATTCCGTAGGAGAAAATTTACAATTTCATACACATACTACAAGCCATCAGCCACAATACAAGATGTTGTCCTCATAATCCAGCCAATGCAAGCAAGAAGACCAGAACAATTATAGTAAAGCTTGTAATGATGTTTATTATCAATAATGACCCGCTGTTCATTATCAGCTAATGACACTTTATAATATTCTTAATTATTTAGACACGTCGGAAGACTTTAGTGGCGGCTTCAAACTCTGGTGCATCACATCCAGGAACTAATGTTTTTGCCTCAAGGTCAAGGACAAACACACTTACACAACCAAGCAGTTTTGCTGCCCCATCAAGTAGAACACCTACACCGACACTAGCAACAACACCAACACAACCATTTACTACTGCAGGGAGTGCTCACACTTTATCAGGTTTGTTTAACATTTATATTCAAAGGCATGACATATGTTAAATATCCAGAACATCAAGTTACTGATTTTGTTTGTTTATCAATGAAAAGTAGTTTTTAATATATTTTAGTATAGGTGTTTTATGAAAGTGACATGAGTAACTTTGTTTAAAATTTGTGCATCAACTGTTATAGCTTCAGTTTTGAGTTATTCACTGCTCTTATTTAATTTTGGTTCAAGTTTGTTAGTCTTCCTTTAATCTAAGAGTCAGTTATGGTACCTGTTTAACGAATAAGTTTAGGAGCACGTTTGGTTTTTTTATTATTACAAACACACATACTTTACAAATATTTCTAGTATAAATTGAAGCTTTTCTGTCAATTAAAACTTATTTTATTTTCTGTACTTACAATTTGTTACATACATATGCTATAAGTTTTTACAACTACATACATATTCATGAATGTGTTGTATTTGCTGGTCAAAATATAAGTGCCGGCAAAGGGTTTAGCTAACAAACAACTTGTTGGACAAAGATTAGAAGCTACATTTGGAATACTACTTGTAAAAGGAATTCAAATTACAGAAGAAATAGATAATCCAAGAGGCACTTCACGATCAGCCCCTCCTGCAACAAAGACAAAGGGAGATCTGAAAAGCAAATCAGTCCTTCACATTTGCTGTAAGTTGTTCAATATGCTATTGGGTTCGAATGCCTTGCAATGATGTATTAAATTTCCTGAATTGTGTTAAATTGTTTTTAAAGTATCATTGCTGCATTTTATTGCAGAGTTTGCTGCAGGTAAAGGCATGTGCCAGCATCGTTCCTTTAATAATTACATATTCACCACTAACAAATGATTCTAGTCATTTTGTGTAACTTCGTACCTATGATGGTGTATTATGGCAGTGAATGAATATGTGTTAGAGTGCAATTTATGCACTAGTTTTGCATTGTTTACTTCCTTTAATATCGATGTTTTGCACTTAATAATATTGATTTACTTGTGTTTTATTTTGTAGGTGCAATTCTATTGATTGGCGCTAAAATTAAGTTACAAGATGATGTTTGAGGATGATTATTTTCTTGGAGAAATTATGAATTTCAGAAGAACTTTGTTGATAAGGCGTGGGCGCGTGCTGTCAACGAAGAACTTGCAGTTTTTATTTTAACGTGTTTTATCTTTTTGAGTTATTTTTGTAATTCCGAATTTAGAGAATATTTTAGATTTTAGTATTTTAATTTTAGAAAAACTCTAGAATAGAAAATGGACCGAAACACAAAGAGAAGGGAATGAAGTGGAGAAAGAAAAAACCCTAGATCTAAATTTTTCTCTTCTCTCTATGAGGAACTAAACCTATTATTCTGGTTGAAGGTTAATGAAGCTTTGATTCATCATTACTGTGAGATATTTCTTATGTTTTAATTGTTTTATTGCTTCTTGAGTATTTGTTTATTCTCTGAATTATTGTCATGATTATGTTTGTTTATTAGATAATTGGTCACTATTTAATTATCAACTTAATCTATTGTCAATTAAAAGATTCATCGTATGAAGATTTTAATGTTTGTGACAAATAGTATAGCAGTGTGTTATGTTATGAGAATAAACAATCTAATTTAAATGAACCATCGTATGCGTTTGTTGATTAGGATTTGGGTCTCTCTGGTTTTTCAGGCTGTCAATTAATTAAATCCTATGATCGTATCTAGGGTTGTCTATTGATTAGGAAAATAATCAATGGTCGTACCTTAGTTATCGACTAGTTAAGGAGAGATTGGCTATTAGAGGGTCTCAGTAGCTATAACCAGTCTATTCATAAGTAGTAATGATTTATATTTGGATCAATGATCAGTAGTCGAATCAAGCTGAGTTAATTCCTTCAACCAGAGCTTTTCCTAATTTGAATTACAATTTTAATTTGCATTCTTTTTATTTTAATTTGATTTTTATTATTATCAACAATCCCCGCATTTTGCATTTTACTTTTTGAAAGGATTTAAATAATTACCAATCTCTGTGGATATGACCATGCTCAATCACTATACACAATTTATTTAGAGTAGGTATTTATTTTTGCTGGCTTCGACAACCATCAATATGACAGTTGGAAGAAATTTGTCCTCAATTTTTGGGTGTGTTGCAATTCATATTTTGGACAAAGGTAGAACGAGGAGCGGCAGAAATGTGCAAGTATTCACATGATTTTTTATGAAATATTCATTACAATATACATATATATAGGAACAACAACTCATGTACTATCAATGTAATGAACTACAACTTTTGATAATGAAATACATCATTTTCATTACTTATGTTCGTGCTCTACTTATTTAACACTAGTCATCCTATTTATTTATTTAATATTTATTTTCTACCCCCAATTATAAATGTACATGATACACAGTAACTGCATTATGATGATGGTTTACAACAAGCTCTTCATCTTCTCTGATTTTGCAACAAGCGGTCATTGTTGTCAACTTCTTATTTTTGTGATGCAAAGTTTGGTTCTCTTCTTCATCTTGCAACTTACCCAACCCTCTTGCAATTACCTTATACTCAAAGGTATATAGTTCCCACCATCTAAAATAATCGCAGCCGAGCTCTCACACTTGTAATAAAGCATCTTAGGATTTGTAGTAGATTCTGAAGTTTTGATTGTGGCTCATTCACCACAGTCAGTACACGATTTATTTCTAAACTTGATGACCTTGTCGTTCACTTGCAACTTTTCTTCTTCCTCTTCATCGAAAATGTTACTAGAGCTTCCCCTAAAGGATGGCATTCTCACTGCTTTGTTGAAGCTTTTGCAGCAATAGCTGGGTTGTGTGCAGAGGTCTCTGTGAATTTATGAAGCAATGCTGTGCACAATTAATTTGAATTTTGAATTAGTTGGACACGTGTAAAATTTTATGCCATTTATCATAAGTTGCATACGATGGCATAACTTGTAATTTACCTAACTAATATGTCTAATTCAGGAAAATTAATTATCTTTTCAGGCCATGAAGTCATTTCAATATTTCAATATTTTAATTTTTTATTCACTATTTACATATTAATATTTTAATTGTGAACTTTTTACATTTTCAATGACTTAACATGCATCAATTATTTTTTTTTTGACCTTACAAAGCCGTTATAAAAATATTCCGTTAGGGTAGGAATACTTTCGTACTTTCATGAATCAACAACGGTCAATGGTTAAAAATAACGAATTTTAGAGGGTATATTGATGTTTTCAAAAGTAAAGATGATAATTTAAAAATTATCAATTCACTAGGAGGATAAACTCAAATTAACCCTGTTTAAATTGAGGCAGACATCACGATTTCAATTTTGATTCTCATCTCTTTTTTTACAAAGTAAATATTATCAATAATTTTAATTCCTCAATATAAAAAATAAATACATCATAAATATTATCTATAGAAAAAAAATCAAGTAATGCATTTAATGCGACGTAACAAATCTTCTGTGTGAACTTTAATATAATATGCGTAGAAATTTTATCTTTTTCTTTTCTTCTCTTATTTTAAAGGTTATCTCTTATCTGATCTGCGTTGCATTACCGTTTCAAAATATGTTAAAGAAAGTTTGAATTGACCAAGTTGTGGTTCACGTTCTCTTGGTCAATGTACAACAACAGCATGCGCTGTTATTTCAGGAAAAAGAAAATGAAAAAACAATTATTAATGGTAGAAATTTCGTAGCATTTGCCGGGTTGCCATATGCCAATGTGACAGCATCGATAGTGATAACATTAAGTTTACGTCAATGCCCCCTTTGCTTTGACTCCAAAGGCATTGCCTTTCATAATTTTTGACTGGGCTTCAGCTTAAGCTGATCTTTAGATCTGTTTATTCTCGGGAAATTTACACTATTAACCAAAAAATTTTAACAACTTTCACAATAAACCACGGTAACTTTTTTCTATCAACATTAGCCAAAATCAATGTTGCTTTCCCAAATTACCCTCGAAAGTTTCGTTCTCCCTTTCGACACAAATCAAAGCAAGACTGCACTCTTCCACTGACGGCAAAAGCGTAATGAGGAAATAAATAAACTTCGACATCCACCCATCCGGATCTAACAAAGATCTACATTCTGCGCATTAGGTAAGAATTATAAGAATTATTTTATCATTCACTAAACCGTGAGAGAAATGCGACGGAGGAAAAAAATGATGCGACAGGCGGTAAAATAACACCAAAGTGCGACGGGTTGCCGTCGCGGTTTCCACGTCGGCGACGCCGTCGCCGTCACCTCGTGAGGCGTGAACCGCCTCGACTGTGCGACAAGTTTATCGTCGCACAATAGGTCGACGAGCGTCGCACCAAAAGTTAGAGGAGTGTTGGTGTCGCATGATGCGGTGCGACGGGTTGCCCGCCGCTCCGATTAGCACGTTCATTGGAATTAATTTATTGTAATCCGAAATTAATTTTTTTTTAATTTCGTACATGGATTGATTGTGCTTCAATTGTGTTATGATGGTTGGTGGCGGCATTGGAAGGCAGGCGTATGGAGTATGTGAATGGAAAAATAGAGTTTTTAGTTGAAAAAAATTATCTGTTTGATCAATTTTTTGCAAGAGTATGTGAGGTATTACAAATAAATTCTCATGAATATAGTATTACAATGAAGACAACTTTGAGGTCGGCAAACACATTGTATCATATATGTACATTGCCCATGGATATATCCGATGATGAAATGGTGAAGGTTGTGTTGCACGTGGCATCCAATATGGGTAACTATGAACTTATTCCTATATTTGTTACCACAACACCTCGAGTTCCGACTGAAGATGTTGAGCCACCCGTTGATACAGAAACTTCTTTTAGAGCAAATATGTCTGGCCCCGAATGAAGACAACTTTGAGGTCGGCAAACACATTGTATCATATATGTACATTGCCCATGGATATATCCGATGATGAAATGGTGAAGGTTGTGTTGCACGTGGCATCCAATATGGGTAACTATGAACTTATTCCTATATTTGTTACCACAACACCTCGAGTTCGATCAAGATGTTGAGCCACCCGTTGACATGAAACTTCTTTTAGAAGCAATATGTCGCCCCGATAATGAAGATGAGGTGTTACCAAGGGCATCGTTGCACCAATTTTACTCTTCTTTCAACGATAATTATGTAAACATTGATGATAACGCATTACGTTACGTGATGTTGGAGAAGATATATTACCGAACGACATCGTTGGGCGACAATATTCTCCGTATCACAATAATGAATTCGCGAGATTGATGATCATGTTGATAACACACGGAGATAATGTTTGCGGTAACCTTTGATCCCGTAGGAGCCCTTATGTCAATAATCTGGTGATGATGGCGAGCCAGTCCTTCCAACATTCCATCGCTTCGCACGGCGAGGATGAGTATGGCGACATTCCTTTGAATAATGTAGACACTCGATCGTTCTTCCAATATATGGATCGAGAAGGAGGATTGACCCTTCATAAATCTTGCTCAATTTTACCTTCGAACATGGTTGCTCCAAGCTTGCATAGCGAGGCTCGGATGATAGGTAGACTATTTCGAGAAGAATGAGTTAATATTACAACCGCAAGGTTGCCCTTAGAGATAAGTTTGATTTCAAGATTGACGATCGTGACCACACGTTTTGAAGCTCATTGTAGTTCTAATTATGTAAATGGCGCCTTCACAATTAAAGTTCTAACGAGCATAATGTACCTTGGGTGGTGAAGAGAATAGACAATGTACATAGTTGCCATAATGAGGTATTTTCGATGGTCATCAGTAAGGAGTCGAGTTGTCGGTCATATTATCGCAGATAAATATATTCAAGATAAAGAATTTACACCCCAAATGATATCGGGCGGATGTCAGGAGTACGGTGTTCAATTAACATACCGGCAAGCATATCGGGCTGAGAAGTTGGTCTTGAAATAGTTCGAGGTAACCTGCAGTCATACAACTTACTACCTAAATACTCTCATGTACTCACCAAAGCGAATGAGGTCGATGACTCACCGGAGCTGGATGGAGATGGTCATTTCTTGTACTACTTTGTAGCACTTGGATCTTATCAAGGGTTTGATGCAGACATTCTTATTCTGCTGTAGATGGTACTCATCTAAAGGGACTATATCGGGGAAGTATGTTCGTTGCAACATGTCTAGATGGTAACAATCAATTGTATCCGATAGCAATTGGGGTCATGGATTCAGAAAATAATAATGCTTGGGAATGGTTTATGATGAAGTTACACGAAGTGATTGGCGATCTATCGGAGTTAGTAATTATCTCCGATCGATGCGCCATTGTGAGAGTATTAATAATGCAACTCATAACATTTGTTTTTACCATGTCAAAGGTAATATTAAGTCGAAGTTTAGGATGTCCAAAGCTATTTGGGATGAATTTGAGCCTGCCTTCATTAATGCAGCAAAAGTAGGGGTGGGCGCGGTTCGGTTCGGTTCGTTTTTTTATCAAATTTTTCATAATCGTTCGATTACGATTATTTTAAAATCATAATCGCGATTAATCAAATCACCGAAATAATCAAATACTCGATTAATTGAAATAATTCGGTTCGATTCGGTTCGATTATTTCGATTATGGGCCTATTGGGCTTATTTTGGGCCTTTTTAAATTTAAAACCTTAAATTAATAAATCTACTACAAACATAAAAAGTTAACAAATGAAAAATGAAAATATGTCTAAAAGCATGTTCAATAACACATAACATGGCCAAATAATAAGTTGAAATCAAAATAATTAGGCAAAAAAATCTTAACTCCCAAAAGCAATAAACATCGATTAACTCCCAAATCCCAATTGATCATCAGCTGCTTGTTCTTGTTGAGCTACTATTGGCCTACCAAATTCTACATTAACAAATTAAACAAAAATATTAGAATGATTAGTTAAAAGTGATATTATAACCAAAAAAAACATATCAACATATAATAGTAACATATTACTTGCTTCAATAACTTCATAGAATTCAGTTTCCTCATGAGAGGGTTGTATTATCCGTTCTCCAATAGAGTTGGAAAGCCAATTTTGAGTACAAATCAATGACTCAGCAGTTTTATGAGTTAAAGAACTTACAAAGGATCGAGAACGCCTCCATGCTAAATGCCGATTAAAAGCTACGGATGAACCTTTGGAATTGCCAAAACATCCTTGGCAATCTGAGACAAAATCGGATACCTATGCCCATTCAACTTCCACCAAGTCAAAATATCAAAATGGACATTACTAGTACTCTCATTAGCATCCGTCAAGTACTTTTCAACATCATTTTTTGAGCTAATGTCATCATTTGAACTTTGCTTCATCATTTTGAAAGATGAAAAAAGATCAATTGACATTATACTACTACTAGCACCACCACCACCACCGCCATCACCACCACCAACACAAACATCATGAATATCGCCAAAACAAACACCACTACTATTCCTCACATCACTCCCACCAATATAGTTATATTCATCAACAACTCTTTAACCTTAGATTTCAATTCTTCAACCTTCCTAGATTCATATATGCTACTAAAACAAAATGTAACAAACTCAATTTACATCTAGGATCAAGCACATTTACTCTGAAATAATAACATGTTAACCTCGTCAAAAGAATCACCCCGATATTTAGCAAACTTTTGCTCCATTTTTCGACCATTTTTCTCAACAAATCATCACTAGAAGTAGCAAGTGACTTCAAATGAATTTGAACTTTTGTCATTTCATTTAAGTAATCATTGGAAGTGACATTAAGAGAGCTACTAAATTTCAAGGTCACATAATAAAAAACCGATAAAAAGTTGACTAACCTCCTTGCATTTGCCCAATCGTCATCGCCCTCTTCTTTTCACCCTCATCCTCAACAAACCAATTAATATAATGTCCATCATCTTCCTTCATTCTATCAAATGCTTTTTCAAACACAACTGCTTTTTGCAACATCAAATATGTTGAATTCCATCTAGTAGGCACATCCAACACCATAAGCCCTCTATATGAGATTTTTTCCTTATCAACACATGCTTTAAACTTTTGCAATCTTGCTGGAGATGATCTAACATACTTGATTGCATTGCGAATACTAACTATTGAATGATTCACCTCCGCCAACCCATCTTGCACAATCAAATTTATTATGTGTGCCGAACACCTCACATGCATATATAAACCATTCAAAACCATTGAATTCGCACTCCAATTTGCTAACTTCTTCTTCACGTAAGCTATTGCGACTTTATTGGCACTTGCATTGTCCACTGTAATTGTGAACAACCTCTCAATCCCCCAATCAATCAAGCATGCCTCAATTAACTTCCCAATACCATCTCCTTTATGATTAACTATAGGTGTGAAACTAAGAATCCTTTTGTGCAACACCCACTCCACATCAATAAAATGAGCAGTAATTACCATATAGTTAGACATTTGAATTGATGTCCATGTATCTGTGGTAATACACACCCTCTGCTTACTTGCACTCAAAACACTTTTCAACAACCCTTTTTCATGTTGATACAATTCAAGAATATCTCTTGTAATTGTTCTTCGCGATGGCACATCAAATCTTGGGCAACAAGTTTGCATAAACTCTAAAAATCCTTCAGCCTCCACAAAGCTAAAAGGTAATTCATCCTTGACAATCATCTTCACAAGTGCCATTCTACAAGCCTCTTGACTAAACACGCCACTAACTTTAACAACTCCATCATCTTTATCTTTTCCCTTTTGACGGAAAAGTACTTGTTGCTTCGGATCCCCTTCAACCTTCACACCTTCATATGACTTACATCTATCCAAATGATTCCTCAAATTAGTGGTATTCCCTCTATTAGCTGCAAAGGTTTTACGGCAATGATGACATTTTCCTTTGTTTCCACAAGGAAGTTTGGTAAAATGAGCCCAAACATTTGATCTCAAAGATATTTTTCTTTTTTTCCCATCACCAACCTCCACCTCTTGCACTTCCTCATCAAAATTTTTCATTCTATTACAACAAAAAAAGATAAAATCATTCATGATGGAGTGTGCTGTTTCAATCAACAGTAAAAAAAAAAAAAAAAAACAATGTTTTAACATGTACATTAAAGAAAAAATTTTAAAAAGGCTCCTATAGTTAGATATTTTTCTTTTAGATTATAACAATTAATAAATTAATAAAATTTTAAATCTTTTAACATACATTCGCATTAAATATTAGGTTTTGTTAATAGTTGTATTGAATCAGGTCGAATTCGAAGCCCAATTCCAAAGCAATATTGATATGAGTTACGAGATAATACGATGAACTAGCAGAATGCTTAAATTCTGAACCGGATAACCGATTCTGAAACCGAACTCCAGGGCAAGCGCTGCCGTACATTTAATTACATTTTATTAGTTAGCAAATAGTAGAATCCGAACAGCTATATTACATTTACAATAGGTTAACCGTTTCAATCAATCAGAATAATAGGATGTCTTATAATCTTTCTAAATCGTGATTTCTTATTGTCTCTCTTTCTCTTGTTTTCTCTTGTTTCAAAGAATAAAACTCAACACTCGGCAGTCGTCGAACAACTTCGAGACAACATTTTGTCTTGAATCAAAACAATACAAAGACTAAATAATGAAATAGAACTTCAAGAAAACAAATACCAATCTTGATCGCCTTTCACATGCAGATCACATGATAATGCAGAGTGTTAGCGTGAACTGTAGCCAGCTAGAACCGCTCGGCTTCCGCACCACAACTACCACAGCAGTGACGGAGACGACCAAGGCTTGACATTCATGTTCTGAGGGGCGAGATAGCGGCGAAGTTTTGCCTACAGGCGTGACGTGGTAATGACTAAATGGAAAGTGAGTGAGGCGAGAAAGGTAGAAGAGTGAGATTTGAGAAGAAGAGTTTTAGATTTATATTTAGGAATTAGGGTTTGTTTTTGACATTTTTGTTTTTTTGAGACATTCAGTTTTTCTATATTTGCGGTTCGGTTTTTTGGTTTATTTTAAAAAATCGAAAACCGAACCGAACCGATTTATTAGTTTTACTATTTTACTATTTGGTTTTTTGTAGATAAAAAAACCGAAAAAAAACCGAACCGAACCGTTCGGTTCGGTTCGATTTTTGATTAATCAGCTTTTTTTGCCCACCCCTAAGCAAAAGCATACGGACATGAAGAATTTAAAAGACAACTTGAAGGGTTGTGGATGCTCCACTCGGGTGCTGCTGATTATTTAGAAAATAATGTGGGTACATGTAATTGGGCAAGGTCTCAGTTTGAAGGAAGGAGGTATAGTATACTTACAACCAATATCGCCGAGAGTGTGAATTCTTTTATGAGAGAACCGCGAAAATTTCCCGTAACTCATCTTGTTGATTACTTCAGAAGAACATTGCAGCAATGGTTTTATGATAGAAAAATTACGGCCGAATCAATGAGTACTCGGCTAACAACATGGGCGGATGAAATAATCACTGAAAGAAAAACTATAGTTGAAAGAATGATCGTTCGGCCAGTGGCTCCGTATCGATTTCAAGTACTAGGAGGTGGGATTAAGGAAGGCTTAGTTGACCTGAGGCAGAAAACTTGCTCATGTAGAGTATTTCAGCTTGATCAGCTTGTATGTGCTAATGCAATTGCCGCTTGTAAGATTGCGAGAGTGGATTTCATAAATCTTTGTTCGGATTTTTACACTAAGGAATCGTTGGTAATGGCCTATGCACCTGACCGGTGGAGCCAGGTTGGCGATGTGTATGATTAGGAAGTTCAGCTGAAATTCAAGAAATGGTGGTGTTTCCCCGGTTGAGGCACCCTCGTCGTAGTAAAACTCGAGAATACCCTCGGTTGGTGAGGACATTAATCGGAGGGCTGTGGGTGCGGTCGATGTAATGAACCACGACATAACCGTAAGCGATGTAAGAATCTCATTGCTGCGAGTCGAAATTAAATGTATTATTTGACTGATTTATTAGTTAAAACCATCATATAATGTTTTTTTATTGAATGCTGATATTTATATTTTTTAATAATAATAAACAAAATTTTGCTTTGTACCGGCCAAGTGCGGCATGAGGATCAGCATACAGCCATGCAGGCGAGAACATCATCGTCAGACGCTTAGATGTGCGGACTGATTTTTGGATGTTGATGCCCTCAGCGAGGCTCATGTTGTTAGTGAAATGACGCCGCTTTGTATGATAATATTTGAACCGAAATTGATTTTGGATGTTGATGCCTCACGTGTTTCAATGTTGCTGTGGCGTATTTGGGCCCAACGCCCAATAATATGAACCGAAATTGATTTTTATTCCATGTCATGTTTCAATGTTTGAAGCAGTGCCATACCGCCGGGCTGCCTGTTGGCGCATACTGGGCGCTACTGCCATTATTTGAACCGAAATTGATTTTTTGATGTTGATGCCCTCAAGGCCCGCCGCATGCCCGCCGCAGGGCGCCTGCCTCACGGGCGCGTGCTGCCATTATTTGAACCGAAATATTCCATGTCAACATGTTTACAATAATCCATGTTTCAATGTTTCAATATTCGCATGACTACAAGGCTTACAATATAATATCATCACTAAATATATCAACAGCAATTTTTTTCCTAAAATAGTCCCCATGACTACCGTTAAACTCTAATTTAAGACCAAACATTAAATACATCGTAAACATCAATAAAAAAACACCACAATCACCAGTTCCGGGCGCTTGTTGCGGCACACTCTTAACTGCAGTAACTTTCCAGGGCCTATCACTCCATGCTCAGGTCGGATGTTGTAAAATCCAATGTATTCTAACCATCGAAGGAATATCACTTCAAGTGGCTTGAATTTCAACTTGTATTTTTTATCACCTCGAAATGTCAGTAATGAGTCGTAAATCCAGATTTTGTTCTTGCGAAAGTCAACTCGAGCTAGTATCCAATGCTCACGGTCCAAGTTAACAGGGATGAATAGCTGCAGAAAATATTTTACTATTAAATGTACATGTCTGAATTAATAAACATCTTATTAATAATAATAAACAAACAGTAAAATACATACCATATCAACATCCGTCATTGGTTTAGACATAGTGTGCTGTCGCCCACCGAGATAGCTATTCAAGCTATCGCTATATACTAATGAATCAACCGCACAATCCCCATTATTCCATAACTGATTCAAGAACACCTAGTACACAAATAACCAAGAAATGTATAAATAACTCATTCCATCATGTCCATAATAATAAATATAATATCGTCTATATAAGTGATATTTTATCGTTACCCAAAAATGTATCGATGTGTAACACGTCGAGGTAAAGCGTTGGTCATGCCGTTGTTTATCGCTAATCAACCAAAATACTCGTGAATATATGTGAGAGCAATGTAAACATGTTGAATTATAAGGAAAAATTATATATATCGAATTATAAACCTACGATTAAAGAAAATTGGAAAAAAAATTACCTCATCTCCTAGCCATCCCATTGAAACATGACCCAAAATAACTTGAAAGAATGACCGTGAGTGTTGGACTCTCCAATCGACGGTCGTATCACCAGCAAACCATCGGTCAAACTCAGCATACAAACTTGGATCCTCCAATCCTCTAAGTGGATTTATATCTACACTCGTACTCATGTCAATTGCATGGTGCATGATTTGGGGTAGAGGTAGAGGCCGGACGTTCTGCCCCCGTCTGAATGGAGGAATCATGTACGGACTGTTAAAAATATATGACGGTTTGTATGCTCTACCGAACTTACTAATGCCCGGAGGCACCTCAGTGAATACATGCATGCTCTCACCACTAACATCCTCATGGAAACTATATAATGAAGTGGGAGTAGAAAAATTTTGAACACCCACGTCAGTATACACTCCATAGTCATCTGGAGCCTGTCAATTCGGCAAGATAAACGTATTAAACAGTAGTCAAAACTCAAAACTAAACAAATATTGGACTTAGTAAAATATCATTTTACTCACCGCATGCGACCGTGCAGTCGGAGATTCTTTATTTGGACGTTTAGACATTGAATCAATAAATCCTACCACGGTTTCTTTAAAATCTTTAAGCTCTGACTTTAGGTCATAAACGTTACGGTCAATTTTGTCCAACCGTCTTAGAACAAAATCATTAAATTGCTTTGTCCTCGTCTAGAAAAAAAAAAGCTATATATAATAACACATTATTATAATGAAACCCTTATATAAAAGAAATATAAATTATTTATAACCTCAGAATAATGTGCATCATCAGACTTGTCAGTATGCTCCTCATGATCATCCACAGGCACCTCATCCTCCTCAAATATATCGTGGCATTGTTCTGGTATAGGGTTCGGTTTCGGTATATCATCATGGTCGTCTGATTGCGTTGTAACGGGCGGTGGCGCGTTCATTGAAGGTTGGTGCTGAAACAATTAAGATTTAAAATAAGTAAAAAAAATCTTAAGTTATTTTGCTTAAATAAAAACATGTTGAATTATAGAATACCGACCTTATGAACCCAAATTGGAATTTCTGGTACGTAAGCTTTCACACTGAGCCAATAATCTTTCTGACTCTCATTTCCATCGGGCTCAAGAGTTTGTAAAATGTTTCCCTGCCATGAATGCAAACCAAAATTGATCAAAATGAATAAAGACTCGAATTTAGTAATGTATATCGTGGCATTTTACATCTCTCAATATATATTACTTACAAGACAAGATTCCTCATTCAAAAATGAATAAACATCAGTAAAGTTTATCTTAGAAGAAGCCATGGGCTTCCATTGCAGGATACGGGGAATCTTCTTCTTCGTTTTCACGACCCATGCTGGTGGCAGACCTCCAATCACTTCGTAAATCCAAGCCTATAACAATCAATGTAAGAAAATTATTAAAACTATGATTAAATATTTAATGTAACAAAACTTATTAATAAATAAACTAACGCACCTGAACCCCGGGGCTAAAACCATAAATATTGTACTTCTCTATGTTGTGATTTGGATTTTTCAACCGTGTCTTTTTAAATTTCTCACCTTTCTCATACAGTGCATTATCAAGACTATCAGATATCGTTTCCCACGATATAAGACCCCATGGACGATTTTTGAAATAATTAATATCATCAACTTCATTAAGCCATGAGAAATTAATTTGACAAAGGGCCCTTTCTTGCATTTAGAACTCTATCCGCAAAATAAAAGAGCGCAATCTTTAATGCATCAACATTATCCATAGCCTTGAAGTCCAACTCTCAAATAATGCATCAAATTGATTCAGATTAATATCCCGATATGCACCGAAAAATATGTTTTCAAAGAACCTACGGGCCATTTTCATATTTGAGGTCGGAGTATCTTCAGTATGAAAGTCCAAAGAATTCAAGCACCATTCTCCTATTGACAAACGTGTCAAATGCTCACCAATTTGAAACCATAAATGATCATCTTCTCTCAGATTGTCCATGGTCCACTTGCCTAAGCAAAATATTATGCAATGTAACACACCGAATGGAAAGCTTCGACAATCTAAAAAATGTCCAAATATATTTTTCTTGAACAGATTCAGCTGCCTTTTCGTTAATTTTCTCTCAATGGCTTTTATAACTGAAGATAAATTACACATGCTCGTTATTCGTCCCGGAAAATGATCCGAATAAGCTAACATCATCTTCCCCGGTCTATTATTTGATTCTTCTAATTCCGCCATATTTCTACATTATTACATTAATACTAGTCGTTAATAAGATTAATATTGATGTATAACAGGAAAAAAAAAATTTCTAGTATACTAAAAAATAAAAAATTAAAGCCGGGTAAGGATAGTGCGCCTGTCGCACCAAATGGGGAGCGATGTGTCGCATTTATCACCGGCCAGTTTTTTAAAAATTCAAAATTTGGTGACCTTTGCTGGCGCACGAAATGGGAAGCGATGTCAAAGCTGTCTTACTTGAGGCCGCATGGCAGCATGAGCCTGTGTCGCGTCAAATGGGGAGGCGGCAGGCCGCGCGACAGCTCAGGCCCATGCTTGCAGGCCAACAGCCCAGCCAGCGAGCCTGCCCATTACACTTCCATTGATGCGCTCACGTGGAGCGCTTGATTCTTGCATGCGTACCGTCAGCGATTGCACTCGGCAAAATTACCAGCATTTTTCCCACAGCCATTAACTTCCCCGCATTAACAACCACAAATGCTCAATCCATACGTCCACCACCACCACCACAACAACAACAACTACTACTACTACAACAACCACTACAACAACAACTACTTCAACAACAACACTAGCAACAACTCAAAATAGCAAAATAAAGAAAAAATGAAGTTATAACTCACCTAGGGTTTCAATTTTACTCTTTGCTTTTGGAGATTTCGGAAGTTTTGCAACGTAATACACCTTGTTTCAGCCGGCAACGATGGATTCCCCTGCCGATCTACTATGCCGACGATGTATATGGGATTCCGGTGAGTGATTTCGATGGAGGGAGAGGGTGGGGGGAGGGAGAGAAGCGTGAAAGTGATGAGGGTATTTTGGTCCTCAAATTTAGTTTGTGGCTAATGTTGATTGAAAAAAAGTTGAAAGGTTAAAAATGAAAAAGATGAAATTATTTTGGTTAATTTTGTAAATTTCCCTTTATTCTCTGATGGTAATTGCACGTCTTGTTGCTTGGTATAATCATTTTATATGAATTGTACTTCATAAAAGCCATCTTTCAAGTCCTAAGTGATTTCGTTTTGCACTCGCATCAAGTTCTCGACCGTCATTGACCATTAGGCCTATTATCTAATTTATCTATATTCTTTTTAAAAGGTCGATATGGGTAAATTCCTAAGTATTTTTTTAGCCCTTACATCTTCTCCAAGATTCCAACATCAATGGCTAAAAATTAAAAAACAAAAACAAAAATTACATGATCAAACTCCTAGAAGGATCGTGAAGAAATTAATTTTACTTATAAAAATTTTAAAATATCGAAGTGGCATATATTTTTATATTAAAGAAAACATTCATTTACCAATATAAAAACTCACAACTCTATTTAGATTTTGAGATATAAATTATTACACGTTTCATTCAAAAATAATTTTTATTAAAAAGTTTAGATGGAAATGAGAAACTTCATATCATAAATACTAATCCTTACATGTCTGTCTACATTGCTAGTGGAGCTATATATGGGGACTTCATCAAAATCATAATCAATCATGCCAGCCACCGTTAAAAATTGTCCAAGCAATTGTTACATGAGGTACATGTACACCATTATACATGAGAAATCAGAAATGAATTTTACATCATTAAACAATAAAGCGCGAATTAAACCTACCTTAACTTATTATTGTGACACATAAGATCCAAATTATTGTTACACATAAGATCCAACTCAAAGCCAATATTACAAAGTAAATTTGTTAACTTATCTCATAGAAAAATTATTCTACATGTTAGCATAATCTAAACTTTATAGTTGTAAGGTTGGATAAAGTTACGCAATATTATTGTGTAAGCAAAATATATCATAATAAAGATCTCCGCATAATAAATTTAGGGGTGGGCAAATTAGCTTATTTTCATTTGATTTCAATTCTCTTTGTATTTATTTACTTAATTAATTATTTGAACCAACTTGGATCAATTCGAAGTTTTTGCCCACCCCCAATTAGTTGTACCAATTTATTCATTAAGAATAAAGAAAAAAATATAATGATATTGGTTCATCACGATTATTATTTCTAATGAGATAAATATTACATCATTACTGTTGCATTTGGAAACAAGAGCAAGATTTCATGTCAAAACATAAAAAAAAATTAAACACTTGATTCAAATAAAAGGATAAATAGCTAATCTTGATAGAACTTATATCTTCTTCAAATAAATTTTTGTTACTCGTCAGCTCTAATATCTATCTATTAATTTAGTTATAAAGAGTTAAAAAAGTTTTTCTTGAAATAAATAAAATTAAAAGAGAAATACAATTGAAAATCTTTCTAAGGAGAAAAAACGAATTTACGCTAGTAATGGCAAAAGCAGCCAATGGGCTTATAAGAAAAGGAAAGAAATTGAGGAGACCTAAATGATAAGACTTTACAAACCACAGTCCAACAAGAAGGGCTCCAGTGTGTAATGTACCGGTTACATATTCCATTCTGATATGTGATCTTTTCACACGACAATCACTCAGATGCCCAGAAGCCGCAGAAGCGGCTTAACCAGAAGCTGGCTAGCTGCTAGTTAACGAGAGCCCATATCTAGTTCAAAATTACAGAACTGCCCCATTATTGAGTTAATATCCTCTTCGCTTCCAAGATTTTCCTTAAGCACAAGGCTAACTGGTAAACCCATCCCTCCACTTCTAGAGCAGCCGCCGGTAGGTCCCGCCAAAATTTGCGAGTTTTGCATCACCATTTGCCCTTCACGTTGATTTGCAAATAAAAACAAAAACAAAAACAAAAAGCGGACTTACGATAACAATGCACAGCAAACATGAAACATGATACATGGTGCATGGTGCTTGGAAATTAAATCTATGCGCCATTGACCCAAGAAAAAAAAAATCTTCCTCCATCGAACCTGATAATTAATAATTTGCACTAAAGTAGATTTCATATCCATATAATTTTATATAAATTTTGGTAAAATATTTTCTTAATAAAAAAGAGTGCAGGACCCACGTGCAATGATACTTGATTTAGTTGATCCGAGGTGGAAACATTTACACACTTTAAGTTGACTAATCGAAGACGAAGAATCATTACTTTCTCGGTGGCAGTGGCACGCATGTAATTATAAACATTTACAGTGTCATTTTAGTTTCTCAAGACCTTACCTATAACCTCGGAGAAGACGATCTACTCGTATAACAAAATCTCAAATGCCGGTTGCTTCCTATCTTCTTCTTGTCCGGCAATGAAATACTAAACCAACCTGAGAGACTAACTGAAACAATCCGAAATGTCAAAAGTAGCCTCAGCATTTCCTAAAATACCAGTCACTCTGATTCTCCTTTTTCACTCACCAAATGCCCACCAGATGACATAACCTCAGAATTGTTAGTTGGATCCCGAGTTGTCATTCCTGGAGAAACAGGCTGTGGTACTTCTGAACTAATAGAGGCCTCCTGTTTAACACTTTTGTCTGGCCTCACTTCCTTGATTTCATGTTCACAAGGCTGGCACATTATGACATCTTCACAAGGCTTTCCAGACTGCTCATTGAAATGTCTTGATGGTCGAGGCTGTTTATAACCATCGGGGAAAACAAACGAAGGGAGATGCCTTCTGCATATGTAAGAAAAACAAATATCCATCCCTGGTCTCCGAAACTTATACCTGTCAATCCCTGGTCTCCGAAACATAGACCTGTCAATCCCTGGTCTCCGAAACATAGACCTGTCAATCTCTCTTCTAAAATACTTCTCAATCTCTCTTCTAAAATTGTTAACCGTTCCTTGTAAATCAAACTGCTGGCATTCTTTACCAGTTCCTCCCTCTTTTCTACACAAGCCCCAAAAAAAGGCAGAATTCGGGCATGGTTTGGATGGGTCTTTGTATTTATTCGGATAAGGATGGCATTGCAGCAACCCATTCATATCTCGCTCTATCTAAATAAAGACACATGGAAATTTAAACAAAACAAAAAAGAAGGAAAAGTTAGAATAGCTATCATGAATTCTTCGGACACCTGGCTGTAAAGCAGTGGCATAAACCCATTTTGATGAAATACTTTGAAGACATGTCCTTTACCTTCAAGGTAAGTTGTCTAAACCGAGACTCCACCCAGCCTTTCCAAGTTAGCAAATCAACAGCATCTGCTGCAACAATATCAACCTGCAGATAGTTCTCGTATGCCTCAAAGAAAAGATAAGGCTCAAACAGAGCACTCCACTGGGCCTTGTTCAGCTCAATTTCCTGCGTTGGGAATAAATCGCTAAGGATGAAGCATCAATACCCAAACCTATGCAGCTATGGAGGTAAAACTTACAAAGTACGCTCTCACCTCACAGATGCTGTTACCGCACTGGAACTGCTCTGTCATCACTCGAAGAGTACTTAAAGAGACATTATAACTAGAGTTCATACAATGATCTGCTGGAGTTATTATAGGCATAAGATGAGATCGGTCCCGGGGGTTTTTACGAGAATCCCACCCTGAGAACCCCAGATCATCCTCTTCTATTGGACCCATCATGACAGGGTTTGGCCAATGCCACCGCGTATACACTCTAAAAAACCGAGAAACTAGCATACTAGGAATTGCTTTGGGATAAAGCTGGCACACGCGTGCAACCAGAAGAGCCCAATTTACACCACCAAGGAATCCACTAACCTGCACACAAAGAGAGTAAGAATTAATACTGTAATGAAGAGAAAATGACAATGAGAATGAAAAAACAAAGAGGTCACTTCTCTTACATTTGAATAAACACCGCGCCTTTTAGCCCAGAACTTGAGACATCTGAGCGTCGTGCGGAAGTGCTGCAATTTTACAACGGATTAAAGGATTTTCAAATCAATGATTAACTAAATGAGACCAATTGAAGTGCATAATATGTTCACCTCAACGTTTGGAACGTGTTTGAGAATTTGATCTGCAACCCTGCATCCATTAAGACTTCGAACAGTTTGCTCATCAACATTATAAAGCAGAGCCATATGCGAAATGTCTATGTCCTGTAAATAAGTCAATTTCGGAACTAGAATGACATCAAAGCAAACAAGCAGCGACTATGCACCAACAATAGTTTCAGTCAATTAAAGTAAACAATTTCCCAATACAAGAGTCACAAGGTGCAGTGATAAGTTGAATCCAAATTTAAGATAAAAGTAATAAAAAAAATAAAGTGAACAAAAGTATTCTGAAAAAAAAATAATTTAAAAAAACAAACATAAATTAGAAACTTACTTCTGGAACAACCAGAAGAGAAATACTTGCATAAAGAAGATCAACGGAGATTCCCTGGAACTTGAATTTCATAACTGGAACATGAGCATTTGGAATTGGTTGAAGTTCACTAACTTCTTCCTTTTCAGCCAGTACACCACGCAACATAATGAAGAAATCTATCTGAAGAAAACCTCCATGTATGAGAAAAGGCCAAGAACCAGGTGTTTCGATTCACCAGAACCTAAGCAGATTAAATACCCAAATCTATAACTTACCTCACGACTCACATACGAAGGCCCAACACATAAAGCATCTATATCTGCCCCTGGACCATGTGCCTGTCAAAGTGTGTCAGTAGATGTCTAGATAATAATTCACTGAAGAAAGACAATGTTACTACAATATGGGCATTACATTTAGGCCATTATCTCTTCATTACCATACTTCTAAATTGCTAAGAATATAGAAATATCAGTTTCTACTTTCTGGTAGTATCCATAAAGCAAAGTTCATATGCCACCAATGGTGAAATTTAAAAATCCAGCTGTAGACAGCGCATTAATACTAAGAGAGGATGATAAAAACAAAAGAAAAGAAAAATCCTCAACAATAATAAAGAGCAAATAAAGAATCAAACTTACCCCCAAGCGACAAGACCCAAAAGTAAAAATAACAGCATTTGCATCCTCCACCATCTGATCTGTATATCCCCCTAGGCGAGTCAATTGCTTAACCCAATCTTTTACAATCTACAACAATAATCCATTAGTCTTAATAGGGAATAAAAAAAATATTAAATTAACACTCAATAAATTAAAGCATAAATCAAGTTGTTCAAGCCCACTAGTTAGTTAATCACAAGTAAGCAAATTTCTAAAGTAGCATTTAAGTTAATGCATAATAAAACCATGCTAATTTATTGATTTAGTACCAAAATGTGAAGCATAAAATTAGTATATTGGGAGTAAATGGACAATTAAGTACCTGATCCAGTTGGCCAATAACCTCTTGTCTTTTAGCATCTTCTTCCTCGCTCGCGTACAGACTGGAATCAATCAAAAACTTGCAACACAATCACAGTAAAACAGGACGACAAAAATCAGTTTTTTTTTAATTAACTTTCTCGAGAAATAAAATTAAAAAACTTTTAAAAAATAAAAAGTAATTTACCTTCTGCAATTCTATATTACGTTGAAGATCAGCTTCAGTTGGCCTAGCAACAGAGATTAGTTGACTGATTCCGTACCTCAAAGACCCAGACATTTCGGTAACCTAATCACAGCAAAGTGCCAAAGGCAAAGGCTCCCAATTGAACTAAAATAATTGGCATACAATTCCCGCAATTAGGGCGAAAAATTAAAATTCAGCTAATCAAAAGCTGAGATGGAGGGAATTTTAATTTTCACCTTTTTTGTTTTTCTGGAAACAAGTTAATTAAAGGTCAAACGAATCTAATGTCGGCTTTTGAGAGATGGGGCAAAACCAGATCAGAGGAGAGAGACAAAGGGATGGGGATTTTGGTGGGCTAACCGGCTAAGGGAGCGTTTGGGCAAGGGGTTTTAGATTTTTTTTTTTTTTTTTTTTTTTGATAAGGGTCATAGATTTGTATTAACTTAATTTATATTTGTATCACTTTAGGAATTTATATTAGTATTTACTTGATAAAATTGAGTAGAGTTTTTTTTTAAAAAAAAAATTTCTCTCTCTCTTACTTGTGTACTGCACTTTTTTATTTTCTTAGTGTGTTATTAATTTGCAATTTATTTCATTTAAAACTAATATATTATATTAATTTGTACAATTATTATTTATATAAATCACTTAAAAAATAAAAAAAATAAAAATGATATTTTCATAATAAATTAAACATGCAATACCTTGACAAATTAAATCTGATTAATTTATCCATTAAAAATCATATCTATCTTTTAGTCCTGATCAGATTTATCTTTTAACGGTGTGGTTTTTATTTTATTATTATAACATCGAAATATAATGAATTATTAAATTTTAAAACAAAGAAGGATTAAAATGTCATTTTTGTCGTAAAAAATAAAAGAAAAATGAAACGTCAAAAATTGAAAAGAAAAATCTGTGAGCTTAGAAATTCTCCAATAATTATGCTCGTGTGTTGTCCCCGTGGACGTCGTCGCTATCACTCAACGTGAAGCTCTCACGCAGCTAACTAATACAAAAGCCGGAGCACTTCCACTTTATATTTATCCTTCGTACCTACCAAAGATTAAACCTACATGCTCCCTCGCCTCTCCTCTTTTCTCCGCACTCTCCCTTCCTTGACCGCTCCAATGGCGCGTATATTGTCACGCGCCACTCCTCTATCACTTACCCGTACCTCGTCAGCCGCCATTTCCTTCCTCAACTCATCTTCCATCTCTTACAAAACGCACCGTTTGGATGCATCTTCTCTATCGAATTCGTCGTCGCTATTCGGCCGGGGATTCCACGTCCTATGTAGAAGAGAAGAGGAAAGCGTGGTGCAATCGTCGAGGAAGCTCTTTGCTGAACAGAGAGGGTACCGCAAAGTGCGGAGACGAGTGGCGAAGAGCAAGCAGAAGCAATTGGAGCTCAATGTCAGTATTTGCATCGAAGACGAGTTGCCTGATGATCCCGAAGTATTGGTACATATTTTATTAATTTTACTTTAAGGAGAGAAAAAAAAAAACCACGTATTCATTGTTGTGTTTGTTCTTATAAATTTGAATTTCAATAGATTAAGCTCATGTTGCCGTATTTTCTGCTTAATCTTTTAAAACACAAGAATTAAAGTCCTACGTAAACACTCACCATTAGTATTAGCAGCTGCTACGTAAGTAATTTTACTGATTATGAAATTGAATGCCAAGTACGGACATGTTGGGTGTTCCCCTTCTAGAGAGTGGAGAGTGCGTTTGTGCATATTATACCATGTGTCAATGAGTCAAATTGTTACCTATTTTAATCGCAAATATTTGCTGTGAAGATTGGAAATTAAATGTTGATTTGTCTATAACCAGCAACCAAAACCATTGTTTAGGCATATTCTTTGTTGATTCATTTTGTCAATTGTACTTGTGTCTTAATCTGCAAAATATCTTTTTTCTTTTGTACATGCTGCAGAATATTGCAGAAATGCTTCGTCTTAATGCACCAACTTTAATGAAGTTAGCATTTGGTAGTTTGAAAGATCCAACATATGAAACAAGAGATACTGCCATAGAAGATGTTGGTGGGTTTGAAAGCATTGAGTTGTCTATACTCTTTTGCAACGATGAGTTCATTCGTAAACTTAACAAAGAATGGAGGGATGAGGACCATGCCACTGATGTTCTCTCCATGTCACAACATGTCCCTGAACTCAAACTTCCAATTGTAAGATGTCTATCTTTGATCAGAAAATCTATCGCCACTACCCGATTTTTACATACTTCGTTTCTTTTTCAGCTCATGTTAGGTGACATTGTCATTTCTGTTGAGACTGCTGCAAGACAAGCGGAGGAAAGAGGGCACTCGCTTCTTGATGAAATACGCATCCTTATGGTTAGTTAAGCAAATCTTTAATTCAGCGGCTTCTTTGTTTTCATTTTGCTGGTTTTGTCATGCTGGAAAGAGTTATCTTAAAGAATCGGTTTGTTGTTTGTTCAGCATATATCTTTTTTCAAAATGAACTGTTTTTTTTGCTGAGACAAAACCTAAATTTATCTATTGGTTTTTTCTTCATGCCATGCCAAAGATATTGACATATCAAAGTACTGTACTTTAATTGTCTCTGGTAATATTGCTTGTGTGGGTAACACGTCCCTTTACTCTTTGCAGGTTCATGGATTGTTGCATCTTTTGGGTTTTGATCATGAGATTAGCGAAGAAGCCGAAGCAGAGATGGAGAAGAATGAGCAGTTTCTTTTACAAAGTCTTGGGTGGAAAGGAAAAGGATTGATACAAAGTGCTTATGATTCTGAAACCAACGCAAATATTCAAGTTGAAAATTCAGATGGTAATTATATTTTATAGATCTTTCAGTTAGATGCATACTCTCTTTATTCAGTTAGTAGCTGTCTATGAGTTGTAGTGAGTTACTCTTACAGAGCAAAAGTTAAAAGACAGGAAAAAAGAAGGCAGCCTACGATTCTATAAACCAAAATTCAGCTATATCTTCTGCGATATGGATGGTGAGAGTGCACCTGCCAATCTTTGATTCTTTCTTCATTTTCCCTAATGCTTTTTACTGATTTATTATGTATTCAAATTAAAGGTACACTGCTGAACAGCCAAAGTCAAATTTCATTGACAACTGCAAAAGCTCTGAAGGAGGCACTGTCAAGGGGCCTGAAAGTGGTGATAGCCACTGGAAAAGTAAGCACACGTGGAATCTAATTCCCTTAATTTTTTTTCCTTGACAATTAGGTTTTCTAAAAGCATCTATATCTATTATTTGTGTTGAACCCAAATACATTTTAGTTTCTTTTTATTGTCACTTTTTCGATAAGTCTCGTTTTCTTTGGACAGCTGCTGCCTTTCTTCTTCTTCTTCTTTTTTATTTTGGGGGAGGGGAGGGGAGGAGGGGTGGGGCGGGTTGGGGGGCCTTTTTTCCTTCTTATGTTGAGTTGTTGCTTGTTTGATGAAGGTTCTGATTTTCCAATGTTGAATTGAAATTTTTAAAATAGACTCGTCCAGCTGTTATAAGTGCTCTGAAGAAGGTTGATTTAGTTGGTAGAGATGGCATTATTTCAGAATTCGCTCCAGGGGTTTTTATACAGGTTCTCTTTCTTGTATTTTGTGTTTTTCAGCATGAAGATGTTTGTGTACGTATATCTGTTACCATACGTTGTCTCTTGTTGGCTGTTTCAATTTGACTGCAGGGATTGCTCGTCTACGGTAGACAGGGTCGCGAAATTTTTAGAAGAAATTTAGATCGAGATTTCTGCAGAGAGGTAACATGTTAACATCTATGTGTCGTCCTAGTTGGGATTAGTTTCAACTTCGATAAAAGTTTGGCTAGCTTTTGCATTAACCTAGTCTAAGAAACTTGAACAGTCAAGTATACTTGTATGTGTGTTCTTCTGCATGTGCGTGATGAGTGATGAGTCTATGTTGTCTTTTTATCACGTTGACAGGATATGTTTCTGTATTACAATGGCAAGCAGTGGCCCCTTGCAACTTTGCAGTCAATTGTTCCAAACAATATTGATATTGTCATTTGAGGCCTTAGTTTATGTAATTTATTGAAATGCAGACTGCTTCATTGCCTGTAGTGATATCATGTTTCACATGGTGGTTGCCGGTTCAGTGCATTATTCATGAACTGGTTCTTCTTCTGACATTAACAGTTTCTGTATTTTTGTTGGCTGCAAATAACATTGGATGTGATTGCCTTTTGGCTTTAGCTTTAGTAGTATGAGTATAGGGTAGATTGGTCTTTTCCTAGTATCTTGTAAATATGAAGGGGAGAGAAAAGTTAAAAGCACCTTTTTTTTTTTTTTAATAAGAAACAAGAGAAAATTATTAGTGAAAGAAAAAAGAATTTACAAAAATTTGGACAAGTAGTAAAAGAGAAAAGTATAACTACATTTTACTGTTATTTTAAAAATAACTGCATTCCTGCCCATTTATATTGTAATCAACATGCTTTATCTTTCCCAGGAAGCAAGGGATCATGACCTTTAATATTCATTTATTGAAATCAACATTCTGTCAGTCCTTTAAAAATTTATACGAACTCATAAGCATCCTGTTTAACACTTGTGCTACTGTTTCGCCAAAAGAATTGGTGGATGGTGATTGACCATCAAGACTATTGATGCAAGATTCTTTAGCATAAATTGAAAGATAATTCTTACCAATATTAAGTGTAATTGCTTCGTTATCAAATGCAGGCGTATCAGTACTCTTGGGAGCATAAGGTTCCTCTTATCGCATTCTCTGGGAATCATTGTCTAACTCTATTTGATCATCCACTTGTTGATTCACTGCATACCACATATCATGAGCCAAAGGTACCTGACATTTCTTTCTCCCAATACAATTTTGCTTCTTATGAGCTACCTTTTCACAAAAGATGTTTACAGGCAGAGATCATACCTGCTATTGAGGATCTCTTGGCAGCTGCTGACATACAGGTATATCTGGATACAGAATCTCATGCTTATAGGCAACCTAATACTTCCTCTGCTAGGATGCACATATATTTTTAATTTGTTGTTTTCACTAAGCAATGCTGAGAAGAGAAAGGCAATCTACAGAATTGTTAAGGCTAAGCATCTTGCGAATAGTTGGTTATGTTGCTGGCATTGACTGATTAGTTACTTTCAGCCGTAAATAGATATTGATGTCAGTCTTTTAGTTTGAATGTAATGCTTCAAATGGTTAAGTTTCTCGGCGCACCACAAACATGCAAGTTTTCTTGCTGGCGCCTTTCTTTTTTCACTTATATTTTGGAATTGGAACAAATATCAGCCCTTGGATTGGCTTTTCAGATATGTTTGCCCGCAGGAATGTTTTTCTCCACATAAAAGAATATTATTTATTGGTGAAGACGTTCTAATGTTATTTTTCGCCTTAATAGTCTTTATTGGTTATTTTTGAGACATATCTTTTTGGCATTGCAGAAGCTTATCTTTCTAGACACAGCGGAGGGAGTTGCTACTACCATACGGCCATACTGGTCGGAGGCAACAAAAGATCGTGCCAATGTTGTCCAAGCCATTCCTGACATGCTTGAAATCGTTCCCCCTGGAACGTCAAAGGGAAGTGGGGTTAAGATGCTGCTTGATCATTTGGGTGTCAGTACAAAGGAGGTACGGCTTAATATAGTCTTCTTACATCTTTTACCCTTGTTTTTCCTCTTTGTTCTTTATTTTAGGGTCAACTTGATAATTCATTGGTAATAATCTCTCTCAGAAGGCATCAGTTTGAAGTATAGCATTTTTCTGTAGAATGCATGTTTCTGATTTTGTTGGATATAGCTTTCTAATCTTTATACTTTGAAGAAGCAATTCCAATACACTCACTGTTTTCTTTAATTTTGAAATCGTTCTAATTTTGGGCTTACAAATGAATTTAATTACTTGCATCCAGATAATGGCAATTGGTGATGGAGAAAATGATGTTGAGATGCTTGAGTTGGCTTCTCTAGGTATTGCTCTCAGTAATGGATCTGAGAAGGCAAAAGCTGTTGCCAATGTAATTGGTGCCAGCAATGACGAAGATGGTGTAGCCGATGCCATCTATCGGTATGCATTCTGAAGTTGGAGTTTGTGACCTTCAAATTCTGACATGCCATTTATTTGATATTTTTTCGCCCTTCGGCCCTAGAAATGGGAAAAATTTTGCGGTTTTGGTAAACCAAGAAACCAAGAAACACTTCATTTTACACGTTCTACTTATGTATTCCCGTTCATGCTGGTTGATGATCTCGAGTATATATAAAATTATTTTCAGATGCTGGTGGCCGCATGATTTTTTAGTGTGGACACATTTTTAAACAAAATAACTTTCTTAAATCCCATTGTCTAAAAAGCGTGTTTGTGTGGAAGAAAAAAAAAAAGGTTGAAAGCACGACACTTGATTGACAAATGCACGCGATGCTCTCATCTTTATCAAGTTGACAAGTACAAGGGTTTCATGAGATAAATTAACGGCGCGTTTATTAATTTGTAATTAGAAACAATTTGAATGAGAATAGAGAATATGAATTAAAATAAGTTATTTACTTGAAATTTAAGATTCAGATTAAGTTATATTTATGTTGATATGTTTATTTTGTTTTGAAATTAGAACTGACTGTCATGAACCATTAAAATGCCTTCAATCAATTATTGTCTTTAATATTATTCAGTAACAATAATGGTAACATTAAAAATACCATTAGATAATAATAATAGTATAAATTAAAATAACAATAAGAATACTAATTATTATCTCTTGAGAATTGAAGTTTCATTATTATTCTTAATAGTATGTGGGTCCTACAGTCGATTATCATTTTCCTAGCAAAATTTTTAACTAAATAAAAGAATAATTCCTATTTCTTATTTTCATTTTTGTTCCCTAGAACTTGTAAGCAAACACACCATCCTGGGTTTAATGGTGTTAATTCTTTTATCTATTTTATAAAAACAAAAATGAAAATTGATATCTTAAAAAAAAAAAAGGCCTTTATAGGGTTACTGAAAATCAGCTCTTTTTTTTAATATATATATATATATAAAAGCAAATTGCTATTGCTAATGAAAGGAAGTGGTTTTACTTTTGCAAAAATAAAAGAATTCTATGAACTGGGATTACCTAAACCATCCTTTTTTACAAATATTTTTATGGCTGGTCAAAGAAAAGAAAATAGTAATAGAATAAAGTCTTTTGATATTATTATTAACTTTTTCAACGAGATATATTTTGATATTCATAAGGGCAAGGGCTTGTATAACAAAAAAACTTTCTTCAATTTACTATTCTAGGTATTGAAAAGTTTAATGCGGCTCTGAAAAGTGTATTTGTTGACTGTTGTTGACTATTAAAAGTTATACAGCACAACCAAAACCGAACATAGTCTAAAATTTACAGTTAAAAAAAAAAATTAAAACTTAATATAAGAAATTATTCTCAATGAGAAATTCGAAATCCTCTATAAAATAAAGAAAAGGAGGTGCCGACCAAATTATTCTCCTTGAATACAACTGTACAACGCAATCTTAGAAATAAATTTTTAACAAAATAGAACAAATTTAAAATAATAAAAGCCAGTGTTATGACAAATGGCTGATATTAATGAAGTAATGGAACCATGTGCAGCGCCATTTCTCAAATTAGTAATAAACCCATGGATCAAAATTCTCTCCTGATCTGATCTCCTTCTGAGCAAAAGTACATATGGTGATTGGTAGTTAATAAATAAAGAAAATTAAGAAATTAAATTCTATCCATACACTATCATTTAAATACATATAGCACAAGATCTTTAAAAACTCATGAAAACTCAGATAAAGAGAGTATCTTTTTCCTAAACCCACAATCAAAGATTCCAACAAAATGGGGATGGCAGGGTTGTGAGGCCCGAGGCCCGAGTTTGAGCGAAGTGGGTAGGGATAACACAGAAGAGTTTTATTAGTTGTGCTTCTAACAATACTGTTAATCTATTATCATCTTAAAATCATCACAAGGGGGATAAAAATTCTGCTTTGACCATTTGGGTAGGGATAACACAGTCTGCCTCGAATACTCTTATTATTAGCTCTAAATTTGAAATCATTCCAACATTTAACTAATTGGTGATTTTTTATTTTTTATTTTTTTGAGGAGGGTGAATTTTGGTTACTTACAATCAAATAATGGGAATCAACGATGGAGAAAATGACGTGAATTTGCTTAAGTTGGCTTCAGTAATGGATCCAAGGAGGCGCCAGCAATGACCAACTGGATGTGGCCACGCCAACTAACGATATGAAACCTGAAAGATTCTTCTTGATTTAGAGAGAGAAAAAAAAAAATCGGATTATTGCTAAGTTACATAATATTTTAACATCAATTCAATTCATGAGTCGTACCTAATAACCCGAGTGTTATTTGATTAAATGTATATCTTGAGTTATTGAGTAAAACTCTCGAATTATATATAACTTATATAAATGCAACCTAACCAGTAACCACAACCATAATGATAACAAGAAAGCCCACAAAAGAATTTTTTTTTTTTTTTTGGCAGAGTGCTCATTAGGTTCTCATAATCGTATCAATAAGGATAAATTAGTGTAGAGATATCAGCCAAAGATAAAATGGGAGAGGATAAATTAGCATAGAGATATCAGCCAAAGATAAAATGGGAAAGGATAAATTAGCATAGAGATATCAGCCAAAGATAAAATGGGAAACTTATTGCACGAGAATTCCATCTTTTGCTCAAGTGGGGGAAAAAAATTGTCTCAATACATAAAAATATTCTCATATGAATCTGTAGCATTATGTGCTATGCACCATGCATATCATACGATCTTCATGGGGAATTGCTTCAGGTACAGAATCTCAAGTTGTTTTGTCATACTGGGCATTCCTCCTTGCACACTCCAAAATAGTCTTGTCAACAGTGATGAAGTAAGAAGCAATTGACACTGTAAACCATTAAAACAAGCTAAATGTTAGCTTTGTCACCCTAAAGATCTTATCCTACGCATCTACTGGCAGAAAAGCATGAACACATTGAGTAGCATAACATCAATGGCAAACCCATCGAATATTATTATACAGTGGTTCATGAATAGAGGAGAAATAAACCAAACAAGATGCTAAAGTGGAAGATCACATTTCTGTGAACTCAAAATATATTAAACATAAAACTAAGACAGTCACATGACTCACATTTCCGTAAATTTTCAGTTTAATCAAATAACTCTGTTTTTTATATATGAAAGACACAGTAAGGATTGAAAAATGAAAGAAGCTTAATAGGTGTAAGTTCAGCCAGTTGTGCCAGTTACCTCCAGATATGATAAGTGCCTGACCGGTATAATTCAGGTTTGCCTTTGCCCAGGGAATTTTTCGAGCTGCAACTAACTGATAACAAGAAGTAAATGAGAAAAGGACAGAAAAAAGCCAGATCTGCCATTTGATGCATGAATAGAGCAGATATGAACTAAACAGGGAATTCTGAAACAGAGACTCCAATTGTATACTTCTCAGCACTTTACTTCCTCACCAAACACACATAATATAGATAGTAGGGCAGTCTATCATGCAAAGGGCTCACATGCTTATTTTTTATTAATCTCAGAAGTGACCAAAGTATTTTAAGCACCAACCAAGGCAGTCACATTTTCTGTAATATTCAGCTTAAACCATATAATTTGCCGCCATGGCCATAACAAATGAAATATCGTTGGCAGCCATATAGGTTTTCAAATCAAGTGAAACTTGAGCTGAATAACACAGGACAGAAGATTAGGTAATAGAAGACAGGGCCACAGAACATAACACTAGAGATCTGTCATATTGAGGTCCTTTCCTAAAAATATACTCTTCAATTAGGCACAACAACAATAGAAACAAAGAAGAACAATCCATTTCAATTTTACAAAAATTTGAAAACATTACTCGCTGCTTCTACTAATGCAATAAATAAATAATAAGTCAACTAACAGGCACAATACAATAAAATACAATCGCTTAATTTCCAAAATTCAAATATAATCAAGATTAACAAATACGGATAAAACCTACCGTAGGCACAGCGGTGATAACACACATTACGGCAGCGGCCTTTAATCCAGCTCGAACGCCTTCTGCAAACAATTACTCAGAAAACTAAGCCACGTCAGCGAATATCTATCAACAGCTCACAACATATTACACAGTTTTTTTATTTTTCAAATACAAATTTTAGCCATTTTCTGACTAATTTGATAATTAATTTGGATAATAAAAGGTAAGAAATGAAAAGGAAAAAAGATAAATGAATGAAACCTTGAACGCAGTCGTTGGCGGCCTTTGCCTTTAGATCTTCAGCAGGAGAAGCAATCAGCACCGAGTTTTTTGACCTTCTGGTTGCAAAAAAATCTCTAACTTCCGACGGAAATCCCATTCCTTCTTCTTCTTCTTCTTCTTGTTCTTAATTAGAATAAGAAACTCAAAAATGGATGGCGGATTAAGATTTGAGGAGGACAGTGCATTGCAGTGCTCGTTTCGATTTTGATCTCCTTTTATGTGCTTCTGTTTTCTGAATCTTGAATACTTTGATGTCAGTCAAATCTGTGTGCGCCATCCCTCGTAATACCACGTGTTAGAATTTATATAATACACTTTCTAAGGGACGGGGGTTATGACCGTCTTTGCCCGTTCGTGGCGGGTTGTAAAATTCACGTGTAACGACAAAATGCGGGGACAACTGGACAAAATGCAAAGTTCATTGAATTTGAAAGTCGTCGGTCTTTATGGGCTGGCTTATGTATATACAGGCCCAATTTTGCTTCTTCAATTTGTTACGAGGCCCAAATTCGCAGGTGTGTTTGTGTGGAGTCCGAAAGGTACCAGCCATCATATTCATGTAATGAATAATGCTACACTACACATCACAAATTACTTATCTCAAAAAATTATTCGAATAATATGGTATTTATCAATTAATTAATAAAAATAATATTATTAATTTATTTTAATTTTATAAAAATTATCAGCTAATTAATGAATGATATATCATTTGGGATAGAATTTTAAAAAATTTAAAATGTCCATCATTATTTTGTGCAAATTTTTAATTTTTTTGTTTAAATTTTATTTTCACCAACCCTGCATCTTTTTTTATCTCTCTCACATTTTCATTTAGATAAATACTTCACATTTACGATGAATTTTTAGAATTTATAAAGATTAATTTGTGTGTGAGTGTGTATATATGGATTTCAAATTTTATCTAATTTACCAATCCAATGACTGAATTTTGACGAATTGAGTGGATTGTGTGGATTTAATTGGATTCTAAGTACCTTAGACTAGTATATATATACAAAAAAAAAAAAAAAAAACTATTCCATTGAATAGTTTGTGCCTTTGAAACTCTATTAACAACATGAGCACAAGTAATATAAACATTGTGGAAAAAAAAAAGGAAAAAAAACTTTGAGATGAGATAATTTTATTTTAATCTTAACAAATATACGTTAAAAAAAAAATCCAAATAGATGTGAAATTACATAGAGTTTGTCGTTGCCAAAGAAGCCATGGTTTTCTTTCATTTTCATTACGATTCACTAGATGCCTGCATCTCAAGGGCTCAATAGAGTGGGATGACATCATAAATAGCATTGTTGTAATTTACTGGAACTCTCACAGAGACAAAAAGATGTATGAGTTTAGTGATTTTAAAAAACTCATTTTTAGCCTAAGTTGTGAGGGAAGTGGTTCGAGCCTCCGCAGATATGTAGAGATTTTATTTATATTTTCTTTTTTGGAGCCTCAGAACTTGAGTGAAGGCATTCTTTTTCCTAATATAAGAGTTTGACGTCCCTCAAATATTTGAGAGGATTTAAAATCTGAGCAGAATATATCGTAATCAATAAACGATCGAATCAGAATATCAACAGAATCTCATATAATATGAACAGAATACGAAAGATTACGTAATTAAAAAAAAAAACTCATTTAAAAATAAAAAATAAAAAAACCCATAATTTTGCAATCACATTTCTTGTCATTGTGAAAAATTTTGTACAAATAAAAACATAGAATTACTTAGGAGCCCAAGTCGCAATAAAGAACATCGAGTTAATAAAGTCAACTAATCTAGCAATATCAATCATATATAAATATCAAACATCCATAATCTACCATAAGAAGACCAGAGTCATGTCTCAACGAAAACAAGATCCATAAAATTAATGAGATTTAATATTTGGAGAGATAGAGTGAATAGTAGGAACCCGATTCAACAATACTGGGACACAAACCCGATTCACAAGCAATCTGCAAGCCAAATCCAGCTTCCACCTCCACATTCTCGACACCCAAGAAAATGCAGATTTGGTCGCAGCCACAGCCATTACCTCGGTCTTACTATAGCACACCTAGAAGGCTACAGGACCTTCAAGGGCTGCCTTGTACTCTTGAAGGTCTTAAAGCCCACATCGAAGTAGCCATGAGCTATTAAGCTACTTCACTTTGCGATAAAATAAAACCACTGCTGGTTTCTGGACAAGATGCCAAATACCAAGCTTTCCGCACTGAGTCCACCGCTGTCAGAAAAGGAGTTTTCTGCAGCACCACCGTCGATATATTCATATATTTTAATTAAATAATGGTAGGTATACAATTTTGGGATCCACGTCCTGTGAAGTACCAAATTTGTGTTCCATGCAACTAAAGACTAATTTCACTATGAAATTGACTATTAAAAATTTTTTTTTTTTTTTTAATCATGAGGTATTTTGAGAAAGGTCTAAACCAAGACCTTTAACAGATCACACTTTAGACAAGTTCACGCTTGAATCAAGGATGCTCTCCCAAACCTTAAGTCCGCACTCACGATTTAGACAGTTCACGTCAATCAAGACAAGTCTCCCAATAAAAGCACTTCCCGCGACCAACCTGAAAGAAACCCAATCAAGACACTTAAGGAGCACTTTGTTAGTAACTATTGAAAATCTTTAATAAAAAAGTATTCAACATGGTTGAAATAATTAATGAAAGAATAACATTATGAAACTTATAGTTTTCTCACTAAAATATGCTTCAATAATTAAAACTTGAAACAATGCTGTTTCAGGCCAAAATTAAAAAGAAAAGAAAAATAATTAAAAAGCTCTTGACACCTTCTGGGCTTAGAAAGCATCAGCCCCTTCTCCTCCTTTCATCAGCGTGCTGAATACGATGATCAGCAACCCGAACACGAAGATCCGCAAGCTGAACGCGAATATCAGCACCCTGCCCACGAATATCAGCAAGCTGACGAAGAAGATCAGCATTCGCACTAGTCTGCACATCATCGGCAAGCTGACTGCGAAGATAAAGAAGCTGAGAATGGAGATAAGCAAGCTGACCACGAACATCCTCCACATTCACACCACTGCACACATTATTGGCAAGCTGACCACGAAGGCAAGCAAACTGGCCGCGAAGACAAGCAAGCTGACAGCGGATTTCCGCATTTACATTACCACGCACGTTTTCAGCAAGCGGACCGCGAAGGTCAGCATCAAGAGCACTCTGATAGTTATTAGCCCGCTGACTACAAAGATCAGTACGGGGACTAAAAAGATCAGCAAACTGATCACAAAGAAGATCAGCATCGACATCCGCACTCCTCTGGAAATTATAATCATGCCGACTACAAAGATCAGCAAGCTGAACACATAGATCAGCATGCTGATTGTGAAGATCAGCGAGCTCAGCGCGAAGATACGCATTCACTGCACTCTGCAAATTATCAGCACGACCAAGAAGATCAGCATTCACGTTATGGGCACGAATCCGAATACGACCAAGAAGATCAGCAGCTTGCTGGTCTAAGAACTTGAGCTTGGCACTATAACGCTCCCTCATACTAATTGTGCCAGCCATAACACCAGCGACCCTATGCCAGCCAAGATTTCTCTTAACGGCTTCAGCGTCGATCTTGATAAACCTCAACACTATATCTCTTTTCTTAGGTCCCACGCTTGTGAGCCATTCCACTATTTGATCCTTACTATAGACTTTCAACACTTTCTCCAAATCCTTTTCCTCCAAATAATTCTCCAACTCCATGGATGTAAGTGAATAATTAATTGACTGAAAAAGGATCGACGAAATTATAGATATGACAGAGTCAGAGGATCAGATTTGTCTTCAAAAACTCGCTTCTTTCTTTGTAAGGTATAGGTGGAGTTTCCGTGCTTTTAAAGAATGCGAAGATTACGACTAATTTTATTCTATAGCGGTACAAACTCTTCAAATAATGGAAGGATTAGTTCAAGCGATAAACCTAGTATTTGGATCCAATACTAATACTGAGCGCCTTTGTACATATCTTTGGAAAGTAAGTAGTGATTCATGCGTTTGGTTTTCCCTAGTTCACAAGGAGTCAGAATTTCCCTCCAGGTCACTAAACACTAATCGCGTTTTTGCCGGGTCCCTAACCGTTTCTTTTTTTTTCACGTAGGTCCGTGGTTGTTTTTAAATTAACCACTTAATGAAATTCTTTAAAATATTAGCAAAAAAGTACATTTCTGTTAAGTGGTAATACGAAAGAACCATCTGTCGATGGTTATGATTCACGTTCGACAAGAAATATTCTGCACAAGACAAAATGTATTCTCACCTTCAACGAAATTAACATTCATTGAAAACCTTCTGAATATAGTCAAGAGAAACAAAATACATACCCAAAAGTTATCCGAAAAGTGTGCTTGTAGCGAAGTCATATCTAGTTTCTGATATGTGCTCAAAATGCATGGGCACTACGTGCACGGTTTGCAAGCAAAAGTGGAAGACTTGTTGAAGTTAGTTATAATTCTATTAGTTGGTGGCCTTAGTGGGTTCGGTTGGATGAGCTTTTGTTGCTGATTTTCAGCATGAATCTAGTCATGTTCCAAATTATTTTACTATCATTTTGCTATTGTTGTTCTATTTCTTAGCTTAGTGTGTGTAGAGTTCAGAGGCTATATATGCGTAATATGGAATGATTGGAGGGGAATGGAAAGTGAAAAAGAAAACTACAATATTTCTTCTCTCTTTTCTTCTTAAATCTCAGTTTCACTTCTTGGGTACAAATTCCACATATCAGTTTCCACTGTATAAATTCCTTCTGAATGCAAAATATGTTTCTGAAAGAAAATGATTGACAAGAGGATTGATTCAGCGGATAACTCCTGCCTGAGAAAGCCCATCCAGCTCCCCCTTCTCGGTGGACGCTGGCTTTGGTTGGATATTCCAATCTCCAATGGGCCACAAGTTTATGCCTATTATGTTGAACAAGTTAAAGGAATTTCTAAATTAATCTTTGGTGTGAAGCATGTAAGGTTAATTAGGAAAGTCAAATCAGGAGTACTAGTCAGTGTAATTTTCAGACTGATTACTAGCTAACATAACCAAAAATGTTCTAAACAATAAATCTATGACTTCACACAAACAACAACAAAAATGAAGAAAGCCAAGAAACCGTATGTCCATATTCATAAAAAGAATAGGTTAAAAGGGGCTATTATACGAACATAAGAAGAAAATGAGGTAAAATGTTCATTGAATAAGAGTGTGGCTTGGATTGAGGTTATAGTCAGAGATGGGTAACTGTAGCTTTAGTTGCCAAAGATTAAATATTTGTGAACACCAATCACGAATCAAAATATGCTAATATGATTTTTGGCTTGTATGATGTAAAATCTATTGTATTTTTAATCATTGTCAAAATAATTATTTCTATTGTATCTTTAATAATTTTGTCAAAATTATTATTTAAAATTTATACATACTAAATATTATTAATTTTTATTTTATAGTTACAGTTTTTTTTCATAGCAGTTGTAGCTTAAAAATTACAGACCTCAATCCTAAACGTACCCTAAGTCTGGGGCAAACACTATTTGAATTTAAAATGCTCACCTGGACTCATTCATGAGAGTAAAAAATACGTGATACGAATAAACTAAGAGAAAATGTTTATCCTTATATATATACAAGAATCAAAAATCAAAATACCAGTACGTGCATGGACAACGATACACTGATTTTGTGGCTATCAATATGTTTCATGCACCGGCAAGAGGCTGCAACACTTTAATATAATGCCTTGATTGACCTGCAATCATGTAATTAATAAACTTGTCACTGATGTTGATTTCGCCACCTTTGCCCATTACTTAGCATGATTTTAAAATTCCATCTTTCTAATAAGGCAAGTCTTGCATGGATCTTAAAGGATAAATGCCAACATGGCACCTCGTCTGCGTACGACTTTCCTCCACAAAAACAAACAAAATGTAAGTTCATAGTACTGAACTGACAAAACAGGAGGTGTCTTGAAATCAGTAGATTGATGTTCAAAAGTTGGAAATTAGGCTTAAAAAATTGGGGATGAGAAATAGCATGAAGAGCAGCCAATGCAGTGGATTTCGGGATTTCTTGAATGCTCAAAACTTAGAAGATTGAATCTTGGGCTCCAAGATGCTATATAACTTGGAAATGAAATCTTGATCTCCTGGATGTTAAAACTTGAAGATTGAATCTTGATCTTTTGATTACGTATACTTGATGACTGAATTTGGGAGTCTCAATCCTAAAAATCTTCGAGTATGAATTTCATCTGTTTGAATATATTAATAAGTTTTGATTTTGTTTTAATTTCCTCCACACTCTTACTATACGTATGTGTTTGTGAAAAAACCTAAATAATAGTCACATAAATAATAGCATATAGAAATCTCTCACCAAAAGCATGACAATAAATATCGTACAAAATATATTAACATAAAATTATCATCTCATACATGGAGACGCTGCAAGCGCCTTTATTGTCATTGTGATGCTACCGGCTCTAAAATTCTTTTAACTTCTATTTAATTTTGTGTAACACAAACAGTCTCACAACAATCAGACTACGGTTCTTATTTCTCAAGTGGATGACCACTCTAATGGAAAGCTGTCATCCTGTCAACCTTATTGACTCATCAGAGGTGACAGCTGACTTGTGTTCAGACCCCTCATACTCACTGGTTTGATTTGGCACCAGCCATTGCTGCCTCAAGTGCATTGCAGAAAAATCATGTGTGAAACAGTCTGACATTGCTCTGCATGGGGTGAAGCAGTGGTCCACTGTGAGATACATCGATATTTTAGTACTGAATTATTGTGCTAAAGTGGCGGAATAGTTCCCGGACGAAGATTTTAACTTTAATCTCCAATTTGGTGAGTAAGTTTGCAAAATGAAATTTCGTTTTTATTTTCATTCTTTGGTTGGAGCAATGCCCTTAGCATGCAAGAACCTAATTTTGATCGATCAATAGAATTTGGACTCCTCTCCGGAGAATATGGAATTAAAATTTATTCTTTAATGAAATTTGCTTTTAGTAAAATATATAAATCTAAAAGTGTTAAAACACGGGAGAAGTAGACTAATCAAGACCGCAGAAAGTGAAATTTGAATCGAAAGTCAAAAAATGGCAAATGGGCGGCAGCATGGAATAGAAACTTGCTCAGCACTAATGTATCTTGAGTATCAAGGCTCAAGAGAGGTGATGAACTATGTAAGAAGCATAAAATTCACAGACAAAATTGAATCTTACATCATACTTACTGAAAATACTTTAATGTGATCCAGAGAAGCACGTAGTAAATACCTTTTATCTTTAATTCTGATCATATAGACAAATATGCTACAAGAAGCCCAAGCATTGTCAAAAATGTAATTTTATAGCTAAATTCTATATAGTTTTCTATGTATATTCTCTTCTTTACCTCAGGGTTCATAGCATCTAAACAATGATGTAAATACAAATTCTCTAGGATGACCACAAGTTTCTCGGAAAAAATGGTCGACTTGAGGATTGATTCAGCCGATAACTCCTGCCTGTAAAAGCCCCCCCAGCTCTCCTTCTAGTTGGACACTCGCATTTGTTGGATGTCCCAATCTCCAAAAGGCAACAAGTTTATGCCTGTGTTGCACAAGTTAAAGGAATTTGCATATTACAATACGTACACATGCATATCACAACGCGTACACATGCATATCGAACTGTAAGAGCATCATACACCAATATGAGCTGCAACAATTGATTTGTTATTTTTTATTTTTAAGAAAAAGAACATGAAAATGATACCGAATCTTTAATATGAAGCACGTAAGACTAGAAAACAAGAGTCAAGGCTAGTCAATGGAACTTTTAGACAGATGACTAGCTAGCATAAGAAAAAATATTGTAGACGAGTGCACAAAATGATGGGAAATAAATCTATGATTTCGAAACACAAACAAGAAAACATGAAGTAAGCTATGAGAGCATACGTCCATATTCATAAACAGAATAGATCAACAGAGGTTATATACAAGCTTCTCGTGCAAAAGTAAAACAAAAAGAAAAGAGAGGCAAGAACAAAGCAACATGGGTGTTGAGTTGTCTTAAACATCCAGGAAAAAGGCTGTATAAACAAGGATACACCTATCTTGGAGTTGCTAATATGTTTCTTCCACCAGCAAGAGGCTGTAGCACTGTCAGGAAGTAATATAGATGTCCTGCAATTATTCCAAGAAAGTTCAACATTAAAGGTGAACTGAATATAACATCCAAAGCTAGCATTGCCCATGGGAGATAAAATGCCTGCATTGGAGAAATTGATGCATATCAGTTATTCCGTATTCATCCAATCAGGCTCCCACACAGTAACAAAATATGTATGTTATCCACAAGACTAGAAAGAACCACATGACAAGATAGAAAACACCTGATTTTTTGTGCTTTTGGAAGAAACAGGCTTGAGAGAGTGTACCTTAAGAGTGACCAGCCCATATATGCTTATTTGGGCAGTTGGAAATTCTCTACTCCATACATATAGAAGCATGAACACTAATGAGACACCCAAAAAGGGAGTCCACAACATAGGAATGGCTGATAATGCCTTAATACCAAATGTCCATGTTGAGACAACTAAAATGCATTATTTTCTTATCAAAGATAACCAATAGTTCTAATAGAACATAGAAGTCCCAAAAAGGAAAAAAAAATTCTATAAACCATTAATACATTATAAGGATGAACACACACCAGCAGTGATATAGCTCCGAAAATCATCATCCATGGGAAATCTGATGTCCGCCTCTCAAATGCACTCTTTTCCAACTAAGCTCCATATCTAGCTCTATAACTAAAGTATGCCACCATATAAGTCGACACAATATTAAAGCTTTTAACCCTCAGTAGTTGAATAAAAATCCTAGAACAAGCTTCGTCACATATGTAGGCAGACAACACACAGATTTTGGTGTACACAGGGCTGATTATGTGATTATTACTTACAACATTAGCAGATGAATTCCAAAATTGACAGCAAACTTTCCGAGCAAGAAAAATGGCATAACAAGCCTTCGGACCTATAAAAGAGTAAAGGATTCAGCAATATTAGAAACGACATTTACATTCATTATTATGAAACATTTTCAATGCATAGTAATCATCAAAACAAATCTAACTACGACTTGGTAAGGCATAATTGCAGGCGCATGCACTTCACTCAAATTGTATTATAGGAGTGTACTTGACCTGAAAGTGTGAGAATACTGGTTCATAGAACAATGCAATACTCAGGGGACTATATAATCTCAAATGTAAAGCAGCAGTGGCCGCTACGTATATTGTCGCATGAAACAAATCAATTAATCAATTGAGTTACAGTTATCAGCATAAGGCACAACGAATTACCAAAATATCAAATTTTACTCGAGAAAGCATATATTTTATTTACAACATTCTTGCATTTACATCAATCTTCATAACATCAAACTGAATCAAATTTGCATCACATTCTCTTAGGTAAGAGATATTGTAGAAACAATAAAGATTGTGGACGCATGAAAAGTAAAGTTCTAGTCATCTGATCCAAAAGGAAAAGAATTTTTTTTTAAATAACAATATCATATCATGATTATTTGTAAGTATGTCTCATTTATGTCAATTGTTATTTTTTGTCCAAATTCAAACAACAATTTCTCGCATGATTATTCAAAAATAATACTTGACCAAAAAATTGTTTAATCAAGACCGTAGTATCTCATTTTATTATTTGTTTAATCAGTGATAGCTTGTTCTTTGATTGAAAAAAGAAATTATAATAATTGGAGTAAGGCTATAAAAGTTGGAGTAAGGCTACATTAATTCATAATTTACCATTGAGACTAACAGAGACAATACCAGTAATTCAGAATTTGACTAGAGTCCTAATTAAAAAGGGCAAAAGAAGAACAGACAAAACTAAGAAACTATAATAATATTGAAAATCATAACCAGGAAGATAATGTAGAAAATTACTCTGCTGGGGACGACATTTTATCGATGGGAAAACTCGAAGCAGACAATCTTCTTCAGAATCCAATTCGTCGATCAAGGAGTAACAGCAATTAAAATTAAACGGGTTGTCGTTTCAGCCTTTCAGGCAAACAACACTGTACGTAACTGCAATCCAATTACACTGTGGATATCGGACCACAACATCTTTTTATGGGGTCAGCGAACAGACGTGGGCGTATCAGAAGAAGAGAAGAGAGCGCGACAAGTGACAACGAAATTGATCCAATCTGGAGGCGCCAAATCATGGCGTGCATTCTTACTCTTATGAATTTTTTGGAGGAAAAAACTTAAGCTGAATTTTTTGGAGGAAAAAACTTAAGCAGCGTTTGTTTTTTTTATCTGAAATCTAAATAAACTTGAATTAATCTGAATTCTAAATAGAAATTAATATCGAATATAAATAAGACGTTTGCTTTTTCGTCAATCGTTAAAATAAAGATAAGTTGTTTGTTTTTTAAACTTAAAAAAATTTGAAATCCAATATTTTTACATCTATACCCTTACAAATTATCATATTAAACAATTAATAATATCTCAAATAATATAAATAAAATAATATATTTTTATAAGATAATCATACTCAATTGAGTACAACCATTTAATATTCTAAATTAGTATATTATAATCAATTTTATCATTGTCTAAGATGTTTTATACGAAAAATATTCATTAAAAATTATAAAGAAAAATAATACTAATTTGAAGAGAGAAAAAAAAACTTTACAACTATATTATCACAAGCTATAGAGATGGATAATAATGCTAATTATTAAACTTAATTAATTATGGATGAAATTTAATTAATTAGATGGAGAGATTTTAGAGAATGTTTTTTAATGATGTCATTCAGACTTTTTAGATTAAGTAAAAAGCTAAAAAAAATTAGCTTAATAACTTAATGACTTAATGACTGAAAATTTTGATTAAGTTGAAAAAACAAACAAACTTAATGACTTAACTAATTACAATTAAGTCAATTAAGTCATTAAGTCAAAAAAAAAAAAAACAGCCCCTTAGTTAAGATTATCTGAACCTGATAATTTTTTTTTATTAAACTAATTTTTTAATTAAGAGTTCTATTATCAAAATAATTTCTGAGAGAATTATTAAATTTACCTTTTCTTCTCTTTTTATTTTAATTCTTTAATTCTCATTAGTTTCTTCATATATTTTTTTAACTGCAAATAATTTGTTTCATTATCAATTATCATAAACAGTGAGGAGCAAAAGTCATCATCAAAGAATGAATATCAATAAAAAAAAGCCAATCATAAAAGTTAATGAATATTAATAAATTGATCTTTACGAACCATAAAAGCTAGTAAATATTAAGAAAAAAATTCTTGTAAATAAAAAGCGTGAAATAAAGACTATGATTTTCTAAGAAAGATAAAAAAAAGTGAATCCAAAAAAAAAGTTAAATTGAAGTTTTAATTTATATAATGTGAGAGTAGAGAGAAACTATGCAATTGTGACTAGAGAAAAAAAGATTAGTGAAAGGTAATTTTGAGATTTTGAGATTTTGAGATTTTTAATTTTTAATAATAAATTCATTTTTTTAAATGAGTATAGAGATGAATTTGGTGGGTTCAAATATAATTCTTAAATTTTTAGGACTTACAATTTATGGGTGTTTTATGTCTTTATTTTTTTTAATTCTAAATAAAAAAATCATCAAGAGTTAGAGTATATATTACTTTGTAGTATAGTTCCGATATCAGTCGAATATTAATTTCAGAATCTACTAGCCAATATACATAAATATATTTACCTATATAAAATTCAAAAATCAAAATTTTGAAGTCAAATCTTCGACATATATTAACAGACTCGAGTTATTACCGAACAACAACTAACTATTGCAAGAGATGTTAGGGCTATATTTCTTAAATGTCTGAAGTTTGAAATTTTACTAATTTCAAAATTCAAATCTTTTGAAACTTATTTGTTTTATTTTTGCAACTTTAGTCCGATTTTTAGATTTATAAATGATTAAAAAAAGTGAATTTTGTAACTTTCATCTAAGTGAGAAAATGTCTAAATAAGAAATAAATATTATAAATATTATATCTTAAAAATATGTCTATTAAATATATTTATTTCATAAGCTATAAATTATTTTTATTTTTATTTTCAATGACATAAATGCCAAATAACTATATTTAAACTATTTTTTATTTATAAAAAACAAACAAGATACTACTTATATTCAAATATTTAAAAAAACAAACAAACATGTGATTTAAACATTTATATTTAAACTCATTCAAGATTTTAAAAATATTTAAATCCATTCAAATTTCAAATGCAAAAACAAAAGCAAGCTACTTTAGTCTTCCATGGATAACAAATTTGCGATACCATTATTTCTTTAGTGTCTGTTAACGAACCAACATGATCTATGTTTTTCAAAATAATTACTACTCTAGTAGAGGTGAATATTTGACGAGGCGTGGGAATAACGGCCTGTTGTGTGATGCAGTACGTTACACTCACATGATGAAACTGCGGAAGAATTTTTGCAGGCGGACTGGCACGACGCCGCAAGCATCGACTTAGAATTTTAAAGATGGCGCCTTAAAAGATAACGATTAAAGGCTGCAAAAGCACGCCACAGTCTGTAATAAACAATGCGTTCATTTTTAATAAAAGTAAACTTAAAATTTTCTGATTTTAAAAATAACTTGAAATTGAATCTTTTAATATATTTTATTAGCTCAAGTTTTTTATTTTTATTTAATTCTTAGTTTCAAAAAAATTATAATTGATTTATGTTTATAATTTATTAAATAAATAATTGATATCATGATTTTAATAAATAAAATTATAAATATCATAATTTTATAAATATGTATTAATATTATTATAAACTATGATATATGACTCTACGTAATTCCAAATTAACAATTAAATTAACCCTTAAAAAATATTATTATTGTTGTTGTTAAGTACTAAAAAAGAATTATAACACCATGAGTCAAATTTAGTAATTAATATTACATTCTCTTATTATTATTAATTTATTATTATTGAGTATAGACTTGAGTTTTAAATTTTTTATTCAAATTAAATTTGAATAAAGGCACGTAGATCCAAAAAAGTACATACGCTTAAAAAAAATAAAACAACAATTTGGTATGTGCTCTTAAAAAAATAAAAAAAGAAAAAAACTTAGTGGACTTTTTTTCTTAGACACGGCACAGCACAAAACGCAGAGTGGGCACGACATGAAACGCATAATGGGCATGACATGGCACAAGAACGAGCAAACATAGGCTTCATCAAGCTTGGGCCGGCACGGCATAACCCATTAGTCATTTCTAACTCCAAGTAAGCAAGAGACAACAAATTCTAACTTTTCTTCAAAGATGATACTAATAGAGTAATCGGAGGGATGATTATACAATAAATGAGTAATTTCAAATTATTCCATCAAGAATTCATTATCTCTAAATTATTTCATTATTTTTAAAACTTCAATATACTCCTTTTTTTCCCAAAAAAGCCCCTATTTTTTCTTATATTTTAAATAAAAAATAAATTAACATTTTTAAATGATAAACTCAATTAGCAAATAATTAAATTAAGTGAGAGATAATCCAAAATTTATTGTAAAAGTTACCCTGGAAAATAGAAACCTGAAAAATGAAAAGTTTTTCAAAAAGTTAAGGGCCCGTTTGGTACCTTTTTTCAACACCTTTTTTATTTTTGTTTTCACAATACACATATAAAACTTGTTCGGTAGAATAAATTCAAAAAGCAAATTAGAAAACAATAAATCTGGATTCAACATTATAACTACAAATGTGAAAACATGTTTAACACGTTTTCTAAATATAACAAATTGAACAAAAAACAAAACCAAGCTCGTTATCTCATCTTCCATTTCTCTTCAGCAGCAACCTTCTCTCCCCTCTCATCTTCCTCGATCTAGACACGGCAACAATACTTTCTTTCTCCTTATCTCTCCCGATCTACTCTTTCTTATTGTGTCAGTCGTTGTTCTTCACACAGAACTTCATCTCAACACAGAACTCATCTTGTCACTGCTGTACTTTCTCCACACGTCACCGCCCATCTGCACGTAGCCACTTCATCTTAGCTGCTGTTGCAACTTTATCTCAGCTGCTGCTATTATTTCAGTAATTAAAGTAATAGTTTTGAGTGATTGTTTTTTAAAACATGTTAGATTGTGGATTCCCTTTATTCATGCCAAAATTTTGAAATGTTTGTGATGTAATTATGGAGGTGGGGAATTATTTCTCACGGGTTGACTTTTGCAGCTTTGCTACCCACTTTATGTCATTGCCAAATGCCAATTAATCTTTCATATATACTTTCAGCTATGATTTATAAGCTAATGTGATCTATCATGTAATTGTTTGCTAAAACATCATATAATTATACCTTTAATAATTTCTTTATAAATATATGTTGCAATAAATTCGCTTAATTTTCATGGTTAAAAATCTGTTTAAGAAATTGATCATCACAATAAATAAATCTACTCATGTCATTGAATTGCTATCTATATAAAGTTTTCTCCTGCAAAAGGGATGGAGTATGCTTTTATAAAGAAAGGGTTAGGAATAACAACTAGCATTGATAGCGTAACAATTTTTAAATTGTTAACTTATATAATTCATGTGCAAATGAAAGTAGTTGGGCAGCTTAGCTTGATTAGTTTCTTAATTAACAATTACTCCAGTATAGGTTTCCTTAATCAATTACTCTTTAAAAAATTGGGGGAAAAGAAAAACAAATATAAGGCTCCAGGATCTCTGTGGTCCTTAGTCATCTTCGTCTGTTAAATTTTTAATCTATGACATATTGCTGACATGGCTTTCATACTATGTTGAATTTGATTAATTTTAAAGATTTAAGTTATATATGTTTAGAAGTAGTTTATTTAATTTCATTAATATTTGATATATGTTTTTTTTTCTTCTAATTTTTATTAACAAGATATGGATCCACATGATGTTGATTATTTTTTTCTAATTTTGTATTTGTGTATGTATTAGATAAATAATTATTTTATGACTATATATATAATGTAAATGCTTAGTAAAAATTATTTTTGAAAAAAGTATTATTAAATAAATATTCTTTGTTTTTATCATTTTCAATCGTGTTTACCAAACGCATATTATTATTTTCATTTTTAAAATACAAGATACAAAAAATGATAGTAGATATATATTTAAATTTAAAATATAACAACTATAAAATATTATTATTATTATTTTTTATTCTTAAAAAATACAAATTCAAAAACAATACCAAACAGACCTTTTTTTTTAAGAAAGAAAGACAACTCATATTAGAGATTACAACCGATATTTACAAATCGTAATATTACGACTAATTTACATCAATTCTCCGAAGACGATATTTTCGACTCTAATATTCGGCGGACGTCTACTCCACTCATTTCGAAGTGATAAGACTACCTTCACCAAATTGAAGGAATTAAACCCCACAACGCGGGTTGTGACCTCACAATCATGGTGTGCACCACCCGCCAAATTTCAGTGGCTAATACCAAACACCAAACAGACCTTAAAACCGCTAAATCCGACAAACTAAGGCACTAAGCAAAACCGGTGAGTGAGCAACAGTAACCCGTAAAAACCCGCCACCTGTTTTAAAATATTCGAAAATTGGAATCTAATCCCACAACAACACAACTTTCCATTAATAAAACTGACAACTGACACGTGCTTTCAAGCCATACCGATACCGTATTGCCGATATTCTTTTTAAAACGATCCCCCCTCCCCCGTAAAACGGCACAGCAGCCCACCGCTCGTGGCATCAGTTAACGGCCGGAAATCGAGAGTACAACATTCTTCTAATTTTTAAATCACGTCATTGTATTCTAACGTTTAAGTTTACGTGAAGAGTGAAGAGAGGAAGGGATGGGGCATTCTGGTAATTTACAGCTAAAGGTGGTGAATGGCGATGCTGGCTATGTGCTCGAAGATGTTCCTCACTTGACTGATTACATTCCTGATCTCCCCGTACGTATTTCTTTTTCTCCGTATTTCTGTACGTATACGTATCTTTTGTGTATGCATGTACTTTTGCTTATAAGCAAAGATTTGATTCAATCGTGCTGGCTAAGTTTTTTTTTTTTTTTTTAGTATTCTGCTCTTCAAAAATGAAAAAAAAAAACCAAAAAAACTGTATTGTATTAGTATATATTTCAGGAATTAAGTATCTATTTATTTGGAAAAATTGTTCGTATTGCAGACCTATCCCAATCCATTGCAATTCAACGCTGCTTATTCAGTCGTTAAGTAAGTAATAGTGTGTTTTCTTCAACTTCAAGTCCACATGGGTGAAGTTACATTTGTTTATACTGCCTTTTATGTATTGTACGAGTCTTGATTTTGAAATGGATTCGTGATTGCAGGCAGTATTTTGTTAATGTAGATGATACTGTTGCTCAGAAGGTGAATTTAGGCTTAAACTTTCAGTTTGTTGAAGATTTTTCATATAGTTATTATCATTTTTTTATTTGTTCTGTATCTATTGTTTACTAGATTGTTGTGCACAAAGATAGTCCGAGAGGGACACATTTTCGACGTGCTGGACCTCGCCAAAAGGTGGTTTCTTATATTGTTTTAATGGTGGTGATTTGGTAGTGAAATATGTATATTTTTAATGAAGTTGTAATGATGTGTGGTTCAGGTGTATTTTGAATCAGATGAAGTGCATGCATGTATTGTAACATGTGGTGGGCTTTGTCCCGGGCTCAACACTGTGATCAGGGAAATTGTGTGTGGCCTTTATCACATGTATGGTGTCAGCAAAATCCTTGGAATAGATGTAAGTGACAGTTGTGTTATATGCCAAGGTCAATGTATGAGTTGATTAGTCTCATATATGAGCATTCATGCATACTATTTGTATGTGTCTTCTGGTAATAAGGGAATTTAAATTTAAGTACAACAGTCGCAATGCACATCATGGGAAACAATCCATGCATGTCCATACGGGAGATCATCAAAGCATTGTTCTATTTCTTTGAAACTATAAGAGTACTGCTCTCACTCTACATGCACACACATTCTTTCACCTGGCTCAGGTGCACAAATTCTGTTTTATTTGGTTTCCGACCCTTACAACATGTTGATCAAATGACCTGCAATGGACTTTATGAAAGACGGGAGGCTATTATTTACATTTGCTTTTCAACTTATGAAATGGCAATTAAAATCTAAAATTTGGCTGGAATAATGCTGATGGAAAAAATCAGGTTTCTAATCTTCAAGTAAATCAGTTATTGTGTCTGTCGTTGAAAAGGTTGCACATATGCAAGTCTAATGCATAATAGTATTACTCCCATTTTGTGATAAATTACTAACATTTATTAAGTCTACTACTCGATTAAAAAGTTATGAGACATACTCAGTTTTGGCTGTCACTCACCAGCGGATTATGTTTGATACATCTTCAGGGTGGATATAGGGGCTTCTATTCCAAAAATACCATCAATTTAACCCCTAAGGTTGTCGATGACATCCATAAACGTGGTGGTACCATCCTTGGGACATCACGAGGAGGCTATGATACTTCAAAGATAGTTGACAGCATTCAGGATCGTGGTATTAATCAGGTTTGTGAAGGGTAGGATTTTCCTTTTGGTGAATGTTTTTTACGTCATAATTATTTTTGAACGGCATATTTTGGTGGTTAATGAATTTTGTAGCTGCATTGGCACATTGATCCCGTCATAGGTTTTGATAAGACCTTTATGATGCAGGTTTATATAATTGGAGGCGATGGAACTCAAAAAGGAGCCGCAGTCATTTATGAGGTAATGTAGTTTGTGATGTTAGGAGTTGTTAATAACACTCAATTGTTGCTTACAGATTGATTAATTTATACAACAGCTTGTTAAAATGTTGCTATATGCATTATGTGATTTGTGCATTTGACTAATGGGGTCTCCCAATCACTGAGAAGTTTGCACCTTTACAAGGAGTTTAATTCTGTGATGTGCCAATTCGATTGTTTACTAGATCACTTTTGTCATCTGCTTACATGGTAACCACCCTTCTTAATCATCAGTTGGAGATATGCGTATGTACATATTCTTGCCTTTTGGATGTGCTCACCTTCTATTCCTTATTTTTCACTGTGCTGCTGAAGTCCATATATCCCTCCTTAAAAAGGTCACACTCCTTTACTTGGACTTATGTCCAATGTTGCTTACGAAATTTGAAGGACACAAAACTGCAGTATGTTGGAGGAATCTTCTGATTGTAGGTGATGACTTATGTACGCTTACAATGGTCATTGGCTACAAGGATGATACTAAGTGTCTGGGACAAATTTTATGTCGATAATACCTTTCTTTTTTATCATCTTGATCACAGATCGATTGATTGTTTTGATTGAATGCCAAACCAGGAAACTAATGATATTTTATCTGTTGGGCAATGTAAATTGATGCTATTCTCACTTTCCAGGAAATCAGACAGCGTGGTCTCAAGGTCGCAGTTGCTGGAATTCCGAAAACAATTGATAATGACATTCCGGTACATATTTCTGGCCCAGCTGTTCTAGTTTTGAATAAATTTGTTCCTCTTTATTCTTTATGTTGAAGGACTTTTGTATTCAGAACTTGATGTAGCTTCATGTGTAATTGTCATTGTCCTGATTCAGGTTATTGACAAATCATTTGGTTTTGATACTGCTGTTGAGGAGGCACAACGCGCCATTAATGCAGCGCATGTTGAAGCTGAAAGTATTGAGAATGGCATTGGAGTTGTGAAGCTCATGGGACGTTACAGTGGTAAGCTTTGCATCTATGTTTAAAGATTCTGATATGTTCAGAGTGATCTATGGATGGAAACATTATTGACCTGTCTATAGTAACTAGTTGAAATATTTATGTTCTCGTACCACATGTTCAGTGCTTAATCCTTTAGCACAAGTGCAGGTTTTATTGCTATGTATGCGACCCTTGCCAGCCGAGATGTAGACTGTTGTTTGATTCCAGAGTCACCTTTCTATCTCGAGGGAGAAGGTGGCCTTTATGAATTTATTGAAAAACGACTCAAAGAAAATGGACACATGGTTATTGTTATAGCCGAAGGAGCAGGACAGGATCTTCTTGCACAGAGTTTGCAGTCCATGAACCAGCAAGATGCTTCGGGAAACAAACTTCTTCAAGATGTTGGGCTATGGATATCTCACAAGATCAAGGTATCTCAAATTTTAATCATCAAGAATATCAGTGTGTTAGATATGGGCTATTTATGGAAAATCTATGTTTGTAAAAATAGCACTTGGCTTCTTTTACTGTAGGACCATTTTGCCAGACTACATAAGATGGCCATTAATCTGAAATACATAGGTCAGCTGTTCCCTTTTTATAGCAAGCTTCTTTTAAATTCATCCTAAGGAGGTATCTGTCAAAGACTCTGATATATCCAATTTGTCTTGCAGACCCTACATACATGATCCGGGCTATTCCAAGCAATGCATCTGACAATGTGTACTGCACACTGCTGGCTCAGAGTGCAGTTCATGGAGCAATGGCAGGGTATACAGGCTTCACAGTTGGTCCTGTTAATGGCAGACATGCTTACATTCCCTTCAATGTATGTTCTTCCACGTTCTTGATAAAATTATTGAAATTAATTTTCAGAAGTCTATGGTTTTACTTCTGTATTTTGACAACTAGAAACAGCCCAAAGTTGGCTACAGAGATTTGTTACTTCCTAATTCTTCTTGGAACTTTAACATATTCTTATTTATAACCTTTTTGTCACTAAGCAATTCAATTGTTCTTGCATGCAGCGAATCAACGAGAGACAGAACCAAGTTGTGATTACTGACAGGATGTGGGCAAGACTACTTTCTTCAACGAACCAGCCAAGCTTCTTAAGCGCCGATGAACTCGCCGAATTCAAGAGAGAGAAACCCTCCTGCCCAGTTGTTGGATAGGGAAAACTACAAAGGCGACAAATCCGAGTCCAAAGACATAACTATTAGGACATGAAAGAAAAACCATACTATCCTATCCAGTACTTTCTTGGTAGCTACTTGTAGTTGACGCCTTGCCACCTTTGATCTATGGTTGATAAAAATTTGGACACGGTTTTTAGTATTGTGTTTGAGAGGTATATGTGCTTGTTATATGAGCGGTGCCTCTTTTATTCTAGTTGTAGTTAGATTCTTTTTCTGGACTCATCACAGTTGGAAGATATTTCATTACTCTGCAATGTTGTTAAATGGCAACTAGTTTCTGTTTACAGTGTTCTTAAATTTCTCGGTTCGCAGATTGACATTTCTGATAAAAAGCAAGAGCAAAGCTTTTATTTTATATATGAACAGTTGGAAGAGTAAGCGGGAATATAGGGGGAATGAAGAGTAGGTTTTATCAAGGTTACTTTGAATTAAGAAAACCCGTTTCAAGACGACACATTGACATAATTAATAAAAGGTGCGTACCACTTTAATTTAAGAGCCAAAATAACAATGGAAACAAAACGGCACCATGGCATGCGTTTTGTTGCTCTTCTGCCGTGGTTGAGTTGTTAAATATAATTTCTTCTTTAATTTCTGTTGAGTGGAATAATAGGGACATTTTTACAAATTTCACATTAGCTAAAATCTTTTTTACAGACTAATTTTAAAAGAACCGACTCGGTTTTATAAAAACTGACATGACATACATGATATATTGGATTAATAGAAACATCACATAGTTCATATGATTTTTATTTTACTTTATTAATCATATTATATGCTATATTAATTTGTACAAAAATAATTGGAGCAAGAAATTGAGATTCTATTGTTACTCGTTTTTATTATTATCTCCAGCCATAGCCTAAACTTTTTGGCCGTAGAGAAAAAGCGTTAGTGGGTTGAGCTAGTCAGCAATTGTTGCATACTTCTACTTTCAAGTGGTTCACTGGGCGTGGCAACTGGCAGGGAAAGAAATTAAGAATATGTGAAGTATAAAGAATAAATTTGCTGCTCAAGGCAGGATACATCATAATAATCAAGATACAAAATGAATTTAAAACTTCAGCAAGTCCATGGTTTCAATTTCTACCGAGATTGGATTCGTAGCCCATTTCAGTCTTGTTGATTGTATTTCAAACAAGAAATCTCTGTCACAATGTCCGCCGAACAAGAACCGAGCAGAAAGTTCCTGCTAAAGTGCCAATCGGAAAATCTGCCCGCAATTAGAAAGAATCAGCGATGTTGACTCAACCCCTATAGACGCCAGAGGGATCAGAGTTTTGAATAATCCACGGATGCTCTAGAAGCTTGTGTAGTGGCAGGCGCTGTGAAGAATCCTTGACAAGCATCTGCTTTGAATTCAAAGAATAAAAATTTTGGGCATACCCCGTTAACAAAATATTAACAATGTTACAGCAAGAAGTCACATATCCTTATATGTAATTAAAATAAACTTGTGAGGTTTCAAGGCAGAGACTTCTAACCTGGCTAATGAGGTCCTTAGCAGCAGAAGACACAATTGGTTTAGGTGGGAACTTCAAATCCACTTGCACAATCCTGTAAATATGTGAGATTAATTATTACTAATATGAAACAGTGTATTTTAAGATATGCAAGAAAATCTTGCAGTTAGAAACCAAGTGATTGAAATCATTAGGAAGGATGAAACACCTCACTGTGAATGACTACATAGCGTAAACAATTACTTGCAAGTTATGCTTTACCTTCTATAAGTGTCAGAGTGTTCCTTGGCCTCAAAAGGAGGGACCCCATACAGAAACTCATAGCACAGAACACCAAGGCTCCAGATGTCCACATTAGCATCATGCTCGACACTTTCCACTGTTAAGAAATTAGATATTGTGTCTTAGAACTTCTAAATAACTAACCCACAAGGCCACCATATATCTATAATATTTTCTATTCAGGTTGCTTTGTACTGAATAAAACAAACAAATAATGTGAAGCAAGCCTTCGAATTTCCTTTTAACTGCAATGGCTGTTTCACATACCCATCTCCGGTGGGAGGTAATCCAGTGTGCCACACATGGTCCGCCTACGGTTAAATGTATGCACTGACCATCCAAAGTCTGCAATCTTAAGCTCACCCTGACAAAGCAAACCAGCATTGATAAGATAAGCCTCAGGCATGTTTCACTTTCAATTTAAAGTAAAAAGCAAGCAAGAGATAGTGCCATAAATGCTAATTATCACCTGTGCACCAATTAACAGGTTCTCTGGCTTGATATCTCGGTGTATTACGTGCTTCCCGTGACAATAGATGAGTGCCCGAGCTAATGATGCAACATACTGCCAATATATCACATGCACATACATTAAAATGATAAAATAGGGAGAGATTTTACACAAGTCCCCTGCTGCAGGAAACCTGAAAATCAGGTTACAGGGAGACAAAAGCCTCAGAGGTAGTTGCATAAGATTCAAGAGGCTCAAAATTTGTAGTAGGAGAAGTGAAACAAAAGTGAATAAGTATGGAATAGAAAGAACTTACAGTAGCAGCACGTCTCTCGCTAAAGTATTTACACTTCTGAAGTTCTTTGTAAAGTTCACCCTTTGCTGCATATTCTAGTATCAGATAAACTCGTTTCTGCAGCAATGCCATGAAAAGACGAATAAATAAGCAGTAAAATAATTTTGCCTAGGTAATTTCCCACTTGAACCACACACGCTGAAAATGTTCAAGAGAAAATTGTAAACCTGATCGTAGAAGTAACCATAAAGCCTTAATATATTGGGATGTCGAAGATGACTCTGTATTTCAACTTCTCGTCGCAGCTGATGTTCAACTTGAGACTGCTGCAACTGGCTCTTAAATAGTACTTTTAGAGCCACAATGTGATTGCTCTGATACAATTAAAAGAAAAGGAATCAGAATTGAGACACAAAACATTCCCTTTTTGCCTGTGCAGTCCTACAAAATACCAAAAAGGATGTAGCAGCAGAGCAGACACATTATGTAGATAATTTGAAAGGGAAAAAACATGACTCCATACTAACTGCGGATGCCAACAATATATAACCTTTCTCCTTTGGATCCTGATCTCCAATTTATCAAGAATAGAAAAACACCTAAATTATAAAAGGATGCTGCGCATTGAAGTATAATGAGCAAGACACAGAAAGAATGACATCTCAGCAACCAAATGCATGACACTTCAGTGACGAAAAAGTCACTCAACTTCATAAGCAAATTCTTTCACAACAGAAACACAATCATAGTTGACAGATATAATATCACAAAAGCAAGAAGCACAGTTTCTACCATCAAACAAGTTAAATGAATTAACCGTTTGTCTATCTATATGTGAAAATTACTATTGATTTCTGAAAAAAAACAAGCAAACTTACTCTTTTTTCTCTGGCTAAATACACATGACCAAACTTTCCTCTACCGAGAGGCTTTCCTATGTCAAAGTCATTAAGAGTCCATCTTTTTTTCTCCTTTGCCGAAACCTCTGAACAAGCCTGTGAAAAAATAGGCCACAAATCTAAAATCCTTAGTATAATCTAAAAATGATTTTACCTTTTTTATTTCCTATTTTTATTTTGAATGCAAGCTAATACATTAACTCAGATCGCCAAATTATCGAAATCAAAATAAATGAAAACCAACGTAAATTAAATGTTAAAACCCCATCAGAATCCAAGTCTTTGTATAAAATCAAAGCATACAGATCATGAATCAGCAGTCGTAATCCCAAAATCATAATTCAATCAATTCTGCAGAGAATCTTGCCTATGAACCCAATGTACGTAACATGAAAAAGGCAAACACTGTCTCAATTCAAGGAAAATAAAAGAAAAGAAACCCCATTAGATTTTCGAAAAATAAAACAGAAATTTCTCATTAAAAAATGCCAATTGGTTTAAGGAACGATAAAAATAATAACCCTAGATTTCAAGATAAGATGATTGAAGAACCCAAACACAATCAAAATTAAAAATTTTCCTCTAAGCAATTACATTAATCTACCTTCTCTTGCTCTGCAGCAATCGCCATTGAGAGAGACGAAGAAAGAGTGTGTGAGTGGGGGGATTTGATTGATCGGGTGGAGATGAAGAGGGACAAAGAAGGAAACGGATCTATTGAGGCATTTTTCAAAAGTCTTTACATACAACGGTCGAATTAGTACGGAAAGCCACGTGGGCCAATCCTGCACAAGATGCTTTTCAAAATTTTCATTTGTTTAGTGGAGCGTCTTCGCTGTCTTCGGCAAAAGAGTGATGCTATAGTGACTGACTGTTAGCTGTTTGTCAGAGTAGGTTATATCAAGGCCGCCTGATTCTCAAGGACCCATGTCCGTAGATTAGCAGATTTCATTTTTGTTTTGATCTGACGGTCAACCTGGGGCTGTGAGATAACAGTGAACTTGTGTAGTTGGGATTTGCAGCATGTCTTGCGCATTTCAGTGGGACCTTACATTATGGCGCACTTTCTGATTCCAAGTCAGTTGTTGCGTACAAATAATTGATCCGTTCATTCATCATCTGCTCGCGACAAGCGGGACTCGTCATCTAGATTCGATTCTATTGCACGACTTGTCGTTCACATGCAATCATGCGTCAAAAACTAAGGGAAAAGAATTTACCATCTTAAAATTGAATTCCTCGCTTGCAAATAATTATTGCATCAAATTTTTACAAGTAGCATAAGATAATTTCCTCCTCCTTTATTTGTGTTTGTGGGTTCAAACATCGAATAATATTATGTATTGTCATAAAATATTTTATTAGTTGGATCAGGTAATACCCCTCAAATATGCTTACTTAATCATAAATTTCAAATTATTTTCACATGAAGTCAAAAACTCTATCATGAGATGTTGCTATCATTTGTTTATATACTGTATATACCAAAAAAAAGAAAAACCCAACTTATACTACTTATTTACTCGAGTACAACACATTGTTGGCTGTTTATGTTAATTTGTTTAGATAAAATATATGGAAACATAATATTTACAATTAAGTAGTTTAAATATATGGAAACATAATATTTACAATTAAGTAGTTTATAACAATTGGCCAATTAAGTGTCCTCTTTAAATTGTTAAAATCTATAAATATTTTACAAAGAAAAATTTTGAGTTAACCAAGTGTTGATAAAATATTGATCAATTAAACTAGTGTATGACCTTGAGCGGGATTACAATATACGTAAATTAAGTGAGTGAATCCATCTAAATTATATATTTTTATCATTATTTTATTTTATTTTATTATTCTTTTGGGTCTAAATGGGTGTTCTCTTTTAAAATTGTGGGTGTACTAGGGTTTTGAAATTGTTATCTCTGCCGTCGCCGTGGTGGAGAGCCCAAAAGATTAGTGAGCCTCATATAAATCCCTGGGCTATATAGGCTTACAATCGAAGGCCACAGAACGCAAACGACCGTTGCACATTAGAAGGTCTGCAACGAGACAGTATCCGCCACGTGCTTCGACACTATGAATTCATACCCATGCAAAGTTGCCAACCAAAAAACACGCGCCAAAGCATACAAGCAGCTGCGCTTTCTTCTAGACACCATCTTCATCAATCCTGAGCACCATGCACATCACGAGAACATTGGCACTAAAATGCACCCACGTGTACTCTCCACGCCTTCTTATATGCCATGCAACCTAGGTTCCATCCCCTCACCTCAAATTCTTATCTCCTTACGAATCTTTAATTTCTTTCTCTATTGCTTTCCCGGCCCATTCTTCAGATCAGCATCATTCATCACCAATCAATTAATTAACAACAACAGTCGTCGATCATAATATCATATCATGTCCGATCAATCAAGACCGATGACCCAGGGGGTCTACGAGACAGCACCGTCTACGCGGCGGGCGGTGAAGTTCTTGACAGCAGCCACAATAGGCGGGACACTGTTATTCTTGTCCGGATTAACCTTAACCGGGACAGTGATAGCCCTGATCATGGCTACTCCAGTTCTAGTCCTGTTCAGCCCAATCTTAGTCCCAGCTGCAATAGCAGTGTTTTTGGCTACTGTCGGATTCTTGTTCTCCGGCGGGTGTGGCGTAACTGCAATAACTGTGTTGACGTGGATATATAGTTACGTGAAAGGAAAGCACCCACGTGGGGCGGACCATCTGGATTATGCGAGAGCCAAGATAGCTGACAAGGCTAGGGATATGACGGAGCGAGCTAAAGAGTATGGGCAGTATGTGCAGCAGAAGGCTCAGGAGGCTATTCAGGCTTCTTAAATATATGTTGTGGCTAATGTTACTGAGGTCATTAGGTGGTTATGGTTTGTTTAATTTCATGCGGTGATGCGTTTTAATTTGGCGACTTTTTTTTTTCCTCATGTCTGTGTTTATGCATGCATGCATGCTTGGGTATTGATGTGGTTCCGTCTCTAACTCGAGGATTAATTTTCTTGTTAACAAATGTGTGTGTCTGTGGCTTTTTTTTTTTTTTTTTTTTATAAATATTGATTAATAATTAAGCCTATAATGAATGACCCATAGTAGGAGAAAGAAACTGATCCAATTAATTCGTTGTTTTGCGCTCTAATTTATAAAAAAATGACTAATGAAAATGTTGTCCACAACAACACGTAGGCAGATGATCTGTCTCTGGAAGTCGACGTGGCATTCAGCCCATAAACCACGGTACACAAGGGCAAGGGCTCGCAAGCGCATATGCCCAAAACGGCAGCGTGTAACCAGGCTCCAAAGCCTCCAATGCTGGGAAAATGGCAATTATTTTACGTACTTTTATTTTAACTTTTAAATGCATCTCCAAGATTTGGAAACTAATGACTAATGAGGAGGCGGGCAACGCATGTAATGATTCTCGATATTTGAGATTGTATTAGTAGAGAAGTTAGAAAAGTCTCTTAGAGCATTATCAGAAGACTTTCTAAATAAGATTTTATTACTTATTTGAAGATTTAGAACTTCAAAAGACACTCTAATTAAAATTTTTTAAATAAGAAATAATTTTCTCTTTTCAAATTTAGAGAGTTATTTTCTCTCTCTTCAATTTATATTTTATTATTTTTTACTACAGAAATAAATAGAAATGTTTTAATTACTATTGATTTTTTCTTTTAAAAAATAATTATTTGATTATAATAATATTAACTTATTTCTATTTGAAGAGTATATTTTTCTTTTAGAAAATAATATATTTTTTCACTCTTTTATTTACCACATGGATAAGTAAATAGATATTTGAAGAATGAAATTTATAGAGCCTATTTGAAGAATGAGATTTATAGAGGCTTTTGGAGATGTTCTTCTTAAAATAGTCTCTATAAATTTTATTTTTCAAATATCTATTTACTTATCTTTATGGTAAATAGAAGAATGAAAAAATATACTATTCTCCAAAAAAAAAAATATACCCTTTAAATAGAAATAAGTTAATATTATTTTAATCAAATAATTATTTTTTAAAAAGAAAAGTCAATAACAATTAAAGTACTTTCATTTTTTTAATAAAAAGTAATAAAATATAAACTGAAGAGGGAAAAAGTAACTCTCTAAATTTGGAGAGAGAGAATTATTTTTTATTTAAAAAAATTTAATTGAAGTATTTTCTAAAACCTTAAATATTGATGTGACATTTCAAATAAGTAAAAGGAAAATTATCATTTATATATCTTATATTTGCTCTGTTATCAAAATACTATAACACTTTGAAGGTGTATCAATTATCCACTCTAAGTTGACAAAATGTATCAATCGACCACCAAACCGTTAGTCCCCGTTTGAAAGTTAACAGAATTACAGTGAATTGATGATTTTACCCTTAAAAATTATCACTTGTATACCCTTAAATTCTCTTATTATCACTTGTGTACCCTTAAATTATCACTTGTATTTATGAAAAGACCATATTACCCCTCTAACGTCATCATATTTAAACAAAGAACTAACTAGGTTTTCATTAACTTGGACGATCGATACACTCTCAAAGTCATTGAAGATTGACAATAAAATCTTAGTTGAAGAGATTTTTGACAATATAGTACATGCAATGAGCGTTCATCCTCACGAAACTAAACCAAAAGTAAAATGAAATGAGTAGGCCACTGCATGGTACACGCTGCAGCGACCTTTTGTAAGTGTGATTCATTGGCTAATAACAGTATACATATGCACCGTAGGACATGTACATCCCACTGTAGGCAGAGGTGCGACACAATCAGCAAATTGTTGCATGTACGTGTGAGCCATCGCAGAATTAATATTAGAGGGATATCTGCTTTGATAAATATCAAGAGTCTAATGTAATTGTGGCAGGGTTTCAAACCGATGCTACCATGGGCTTTAGCTGTTTGGCAATCTTCGTAAACAGTACGAATTTTGTTTATGTTGTGGGTTTTTTTAAAAAAAACACAAAGTAAAACCATTGTGGTGCTGATTTTGGCGGCGCATTGACTAAGTTTTGAAAGCTAATCCAGTTGTAGGCAATTAAAATATACACACATGCAGAGATCGATCGGTTTGGACGGGTGTTTAGCTATTCCGGCCGGAATTCGGTGGAGGTGGAGTTCTTTTAGGGATTCACGTAAAAATATAATTTGAGCAGATGTAAATGTTTTGTCCATTAATTTATGAATAGAGTAAAGTTGTTTCTCAAATATCGTGAGGGTAAACATTTGAACTATCGCATTGCAAAATACATGTAGTTAGTTTCCGTGAATAATTAAAGTAAACAGTAAGGGGTATTTCAGTCAGAATGAGTAAATTTATAGGTACTGTTTAAAAATATATGTATATATATGAATCGAAAAGGCTGTATTTCTCTCTATAAATGGCTAAATTAGGCTATTTTCCGAAAATCCTAAACCCCGCACAAAAAGAACAAGATAGCGGTTATAGTCTGTGCAACTGCAACCCGCCTAAGCTCTGAAGGGAAACAAACCAAATTAAGAAGAACGATTGCAGAAAGAAATCCAAAAATGGTATGATCATGAGTTCAGCTTTTTTTTCTGATTCCTTCAAATTTTAATGATTTCGTCTTCCGGATTTCGATTCAAACTGTTGTCGAATTTCATTCAGTTCTCAATCGCGGCTATCAACGATACCGATTCCACAGGTCAGTGGGAACCATTGGCTCCTACTAAAGAAGCTCAGGCACGTCTAGTTCTCCCTCTATTTCTTGTGCACGTTTTACGGTGCTTGTTTGTATCGATTACCCCTCGTCACGGTCTTCTTTTGGAGAAATTATGCTTGTTCTTAAATTTTCTATGTAAATGTTCTGGTCTGCTTGCTTTTAGGGTCTCTGAGACTAATGTAATTGAGCTTTAAAAAAAAAAAAGAGCACAATTGATGAGGTGTTATAATTTTTCAGGAATTTCATCTTACACAAACTTATCACGAAGGACTTCTCAAGTTACAGTCTAAAGAATATGACAAGGCTCAGGAATTGTTAGAATCTGTCTTGAAAGATCCTCTGATAGCAAATGCTCAAGTATTTCCTTTTCTTTTCGTGGGACTTTTATGTGCTACTGTGTTTGTTCTGTGATTGATACAAGTTTGTACTCATTTGACAATGGTTCTATTCAGGCGGCAGACGGTAAATCCAGTGACGGTCATCTATTGCAGCTCAGGTTAACCCACAATGCCCATACATTTGCTTTTTTTTTTTTTTTTTTCAGTTATAATTCTCATTATATATGCTCCCAGTGGGTTAATTACTCCTTTCTTATATCAGAATTTTGACAGTCACTCTCACCCTGTCACCTTTTAGACTGAATGATTTAGCTGTTGGTTTTAACATTAAAGAAATGATTATTACTTGTGGAGTTTCTTTTGTAGTGGGAATATCTATATCAATCATTTCTTTTTTGGTGTCTGTGTATGTATATATCTTTTCAGATTTTTGGCATTGAAGAACCTTGCCACTGTCTTCCTTCAACAAGGTTCTAGTCACCATGAAAGTGCTCTACGCTGTTATCTTCAAGCTGTAGAGATTGACACCAAGGACTCTGTTGTTTGGAACCAATTAGGAACATTAGCCTGTTCAATGGGTTTGTTGAGTATTTCACGTTGGGCATTTGAGCAGGGGCTTCTATGTAGCCCCAATAATTGTGAGCATTTATTTATTTCTTTCACTATTTAATAATCGTTAGCTTGTTTTATCAACGTCATTTACTGCTTTTTGGTTTCTACTTTTGCGTATGTGTCTATGTATTATCCTTATTTCCTGACTTACTGTGGACATTTTATCAATTCTTCTGGATGAATTGTACAGGGAATTGCATGGAGAAACTATTAGAAGTCCTCATTGCTATTGGTGATGAGGTTGCATGTCTTTCTGTTGCTGAGTTAATTTTGAGGCATTGGCCATCACATTCTCGTGCTTTGCATGTTAAAAATACTATTGAAGAGACAGAGCCAGTTCCATATGCACCAAGAGGTATCGATAAGCTGGAACCTAAACATGTTCGACTTAAATTTATTGACAAGAGAAAAGCAGCTGCTGAAATTCTTGATGAGGGTGTTGTTTATAAAAAGCTGAACCAGAACATAGAATTGTGTCTGGCAGAAAGTTCCTGGGCAGCTCTAGCTGACACACTCTTAGATATCTTGCGTCCATTAAATGGGTGTGGTTCTGAGGTGAGAGTTGAGAAAGCACCCAAATCTGGGGATGTCAGATTAGCTATTCGCTTGCCTACTAGCTCAGAAATGGTCAAGGGGTTTGGGGAAAAGAAAGGAACTAACTCATCTGGAATTGGGGAAATCATGCATGTAGGTGAGAGCGACTCTGATAGATGTATCATTAAAGAAAAGGAAACTAATATTTTTGAAGAACAACCACTGGAGAGGCGGAGTACTCGACTTGAAAGGCTTAGGAGTCGTAAACCCGGGAAAGAAGAAGAAGATTTTGCTAACGATAAGGATGTGCCGAAAAATGTACTTCAATTTCTTGAATCTTTTATCACTGGCTTGTCAGATAAAAAAGATTGTAATCATGCTGCTATTTCTTTCCTTTCATGTCCAGATCATGGTAATTCGTTGGATACAGAATGTTGTGATGTTACTAAATTTGTACGAGACTCTTCAAAAAACTATGGTGCATACCATATGGGTCACTTGCTTTTAGAACATGCCGCAAGAAGAAGCCTTACTTGCCACGATGCATTTCTCAAGTTCATGGAATTGGAGAAGTTGACCAGATATTCAGGCCTTGATAGGACCCCTGAATGTAGTCTATTTCTGTCTGAGTTGTATTATGACGTTGGGTCTTCTCCTTCTAATGTTTCTAAGCAGTCTGAATTCATGTCAGAGGCTTCCTATCATCTTTGTAAAATAATTGAATCGGTATCATTGGATTATCCATTTGACTTCACCTGTGCACCTGGTAATGCAAACTGCTCTTCAAAAGAGAGTTTCCAAGGTACAAATGGAGCATCAGCCAACAACACAATTTGCCATGATTCACTTTTGGACAGTTCCTTATTAACCAATAAGAGTTCCTTCTGGGTTAGGTACTTCTGGTTGAGTGGGAGATTATCTATTTTGGATGGTAACAAGTCAAAAGCTCATGAACAATTCTGTATTGCTTTGTCTCTGTTCGAGAAAAAGGAGAATATGAATGATTCTATAAGTTCAATCTGCCTGCCACACTGCAAAATTGTTAGAGAGATAACTATTGGAAGGATTCTTCATGAAATTAATTTATTAGAGATTGATTTCTTGCTGGAGAAGACACTAGATGAATTGATTGAGAAGGAAATGTATTCTGAATGCGTGACCCTGCTGGCTCCACTTCTATTTTCTACTAAAGATGTTCATCTTGATCTGTTGCCCTTACCTGGTGCTGATGAAAGTGAAGGAATTAAATCTGTTGAACTATTAGCTTTAGACATTTTAATCAAAGCTTGTGAGAAGACAGAACCAATGAACATTGAGATGTATCTCAGTTGTCACCGCCGTAAGCTACAAATACTCATGGCTGTTTCTGGAATGGATACCAGTCTTGCTTCTTGCAAAACCTTCTTCCAGAATTCAGGGTTGAAAATGCATTCTGCTTCTGATATGGTATCACCAGAAAACTCAAGCAAACAGTGGTATCACTTGGTTGCAGACGAAATAAAAGCAATCTTGCAATGCTTATCGCAAGTGAAGAACTTTATTGATCAGTCTAGAGATTATGTAAGTTAGTTTTTACTTTTAAGAATCAATGTTTTCTGTGAGACGTACTTTGAGGTATTACCCTTTTGCATATCAATTTGTTATTAAAAATAACTAATGCACATGATGTAGTCATTGATATTAATATCATTAATAATTATGACCGCTTATTGTCACTCCTTTTCATTTCATTTTTAAAAGACTATTACCCTTCTTTTTTACAGTATTAACTGCATTACAACTGAAATTTTATATCTTTCTTTGTAGATGCTTATCCGACTTGCTACATTTCCCTGAATTCATAACCAAAGTATAGGTTGAAATATGTTGGAAAGAGATCCTTTATTAAGAGTTATTTCTTTAGGAGAAGAGAGACTCTTGTTGTTTTTTGTTTTGAAATAGCCAGAGACTGCTACCGTAGATTTCCGGATCACCCAATTTGATGTTTGTTTGTCCTTTTTCCCCCCCTCCCCAGATGAACATCAACCATCGCAATGGGTAACGCTGCTTAAGATGTGCAAATTAGAATAATTCTTCCATCAGGCATTTTTGTGAATGGATCTTTTCACCACCAAGCAGGTGTGCTAATTTTGCATAATGCATATGTGACTTTGTCTTGTTTGTAACAATCTTTTTATGTGAATTGGAAGAGAAAACTTGGAATGTTATTTATCCTGGAGAGACATAACTATCTAAGTTATCAACTCACTTCTCCACACGATCAACTTTAGTCACTTGGAAACTAATAGTCTATCTAAAGTACTTTAGAATATTTTTCAGCTGTTAAGGTGTAGTGTTCAACCATCTGGTGCAGATGCCACATTGTGTTTTAGGTAAGTGTGGTAACACATTTTCGTATAGATTCTAATAATTTTCATTGGTTTGTGGTTGACATTCTTTGAAATTAATGATATTAAGTCATGATTTTGGGACTGGTATTGCATTACAGGTTTATATAATTTGGTTTTCTTGATTCATTTTCTCTCTTAACATACTGCTATTGAATTTAAAGATGTTATTACCTGAGTTATATTTGATTAATTTTCTGCTTGCAGAATGGTTTTAATGTTCTAGCGAGCAGCATTTGTGATATTCAATGTTTGCTGCTGGCAGTCATGTACAATGTGGCAAGCAATTTTCTCTCTAAAAAATTTTCTGGGCCTCTAAATGTTGATCAAACTGACCAGAAACTACAATGCTGCTTCGTTAATGCGGCCATTGCATTCTGCAAACTTCAACATCTTAACCCTACAGTACCTGTTAAAACTCAAGTGAATATCCTTAATCCTTTCTGTTGAACATTTAGTAAATAATTTTCTTTTTGCCTTTATCCTCTTTTTTTTTTCCCTTCTATTTTTGACTTTATTTTTTCTGGTTAGGTAACATTAATTGCAGCAATCCATGACTTGCTTTCTGAGTACGGACTCTGCTGTGCGGGCGAGGGTGATGGAGGGGAAGAAGGAACATTTCTGAAATTTGCAATAAAACATCTCTTGGCCTTGAACACGAAACTAAAATCTAATTTTAGCTCTTCAAACAAGGAAAATGCTGAATATGATAAGCAGCTTTCTCATGATGATCATGTCAAAGTATCTGAAGACGAAATAAGATCAGATACAATGGATTTGGAAATGGTAGGGGCTGAAACATGTGAAACTGTTGCTGGCAAGAAGGATGATTCTGAATGGACTACTTCTAATGGAATGCCATCTCATTTAGACCTAGAGAAAGAAAATTCACGAGTAGGGTCTGATGGGCACTGTGATCATGAGGACAATGATGACAAAGGAGAAAAGAATAGTAACCCATGCACTCAATGTGAAAATGAACTCTCAGAAGATGAACGGGAGGAACTTGAGCTCATAATAGATAATGCTTTAGACCAGTGCTTTTACTGTTTATATGGTCTAAATCTCAGATCTGATTCATCATATGAGGATGATTTAGTAACTCACAGGAATACTAGTCGAGGAGATTACCAGACCAAGGAACAATCTGCTGATGTTTTCCAGTATGTGCTGCCGTATGCCAAGGCTTCTTCTGTGAGTATTCTCATTCTTCCTCATTCACATGTTGTTTCAAGTTCTGTTGTATTTTGATGTGTGCTTTTCATATATGCTTTTGTTTCAGAAAACTGGATTGGTCAAACTCCGTCGAGTGTTAAGAGCTATACGCAAACACTTTCCACAACCACCCGAAGATGTCTTGGCTGGAAATGCAATAGACAAGTTCTTAGATGATCTTGATTTATGTGAAGACATACTCTCAGAGGAAGCTGGATCTGATGGCTATCTTGGAAACATAATGAAGATAATATTTCGTGATATAGTATGGGTCAAACAGTTTAAAGCACCATCATCTGGGAGGTATATGTTAGCTTATTCCTTTCATTCAAAATGTGGTTAAAATCATAAATCTTTTTATTTCTTTAGGAATAAGCCTGGTCTACTTGTGTAATGATAATATTACAGCTCTGAGCCATATCTTGAAGTATACCGCAACTTGTATTATTACCTAGCACAGGCAGAGGAAATGAGTACAACTGATAAATGGCCTGGCTTTGTACTCACCAAGGAAGGAGAAGAATTTGTACAGCAAAATGCTAATCTCTTTAAATTTGATCTGCTCTATAATCCTCTGCGCTTTGAGAGTTGGCAACGTCTTGCAAATATTTATGACGAGGCAAGATTTTGTTTGTATGTTGTTTCAAATATGATTGTGGCACAAATTATAAGTATCTTATTTTGGGATGTTGCGAAAACTTCCCTGGTCATTATGTGATTATTTTTTTTAATAATCAGTTTCACAAAAGCAGGAGGTCGATTTGTTGCTAAATGATGGCAGTAAGCACATAAATGTAACTGGATGGAGGAAGAATGTTACTTTACCTCAAAGAGTTGAGACAAGTCGAAGGAGGAGTAGGCGTTGTCTTTTAATGAGTTTGGCTCTAGCAAAAACACCAGAGCAGCAGGTTTCACACTCTATCTGTGCTTTTATCTGTGCTTTTGTAAACAGTTGCTTCTATGTTTATTGGTTTGGGACGGCAGAAACTATCCTTAGATATATGGGATGTACCAAAATAACACACGGGACAAGTGTGATATTGGAATTAGATTGTGTAAGACTGCCTCTTGATGCAATTTAATGCTAGATACATCCGTCTAATTACTCAAGTGATGATAATAAAGCTGAGGTGGCTATTTTGTAGTTGATTCGGTACCTATCTGAATTTGTACTGACTTCAGTGAGTTGTTCTATTATCTAGTGAAATGGTTTATATTCTCATATAGCATAACTAACCATTGTGATTCCAGTGCGAGATATTGGAGTTACTGGCATTAGTATACTATGACAGCCTGCAGAATGTGGTGCCTTTTTATGATCAGCGATCTGTTGTTCCGTCAAAGGATGCTGCATGGAAGATGTTTTGTGAGAACTCGTTGAAACATTTTAAGAAAGCCCTCTCCCACAAGTATATCTTCTTTTCTTAATTGATTTTCTGGACCTTTTTTTTTTCTTATTTATGTTGTGAAATTTTGATATAATTTCCATTTATTACAGGGAGGATTGGTCATACGCGTTTTATATGGGGAAGCTATGTGAAAAGCTGGGATACTCACATGAGACATCGTTATCGTACTATGATAAGGCTATTGGTTTGAATCAGTCAGCTGTAGATGCTCTTTATAGGATGCATGCTTCTCGCTTAAAGTTGCTTTGGACTTGTGGAAAACAGAATGTGGATGTTTTAAAGGTCCCTCTTGAAACATGTTGTGATTTTGAAAACCTCTTTATGATTAGTTTTCCTTTTTCCCTATAATCTTAAAATTAGGACATTTTTGTACCTGCTACTTAAGTTATAAATAATTAGCAACGTGTCTGCACGTGCGTCTGGTGTTTCCATTACTGTGAGTTATGTGTAATTCAGTGATTTTAATTCTCTAGTTTTTTTAATTTGGCCACCTCATGTTTTATCTTATTATTATTTGTTTCCTATTCTAGGTTCTTTCTGCATATTCCTATAATCAATCTACAGAGGATGCTGTTATGAACATCTTCAGCAAAATGGATTCTGAAATTTCTCATTCGCCTGAAGCTAAGGATGGAAGCCCTCGATTGCAAGCTGAGGAGAGAAGAGATAAGGAATCAGTTCGAGTTGAAGAGGTCTGGCACATGCTTTACAATGATTGCCTCTCTGCTCTGGAAGTTTGCATTGAAGGGGATCTCAAACATTTTCATAAGGCTAGATATATGCTTTCTCAAGGACTGTATAAGAGGGGCGAGGTGGGGGATCTGGAGAAGGCAAAGGAGGAACTTTCTTTTTGTTTCAAGTCTTCTAGGTCATCATTTACAATAAATATGTGGGAAATTGATGGATTGGTCAAAAAAGGAAGGTATAGTCATGGTCCCGAATTCCATTCTGTACTTAGAATTATGCAGGTTTTGAGTTGAAGGTACAAACACTGGATGCTAATAACTTAACAGAAGAAATTGGTCCTAGATGGAGCTGTCTGGAGTGCTCATAGTATTCCAGCAGTTCAGGCTTATGTCTGTCTTGATTTCTGTTGCTGTGAATATGCAGCAATAATGTGAGAGAATGTAAAATTAGTGCAGTGTAGAGAATGTAAACACTAAAAGTTATTCATAGGTTCGAGAACAACTTTAGAAATTCTAACTATAAAGGCGTGCAACAACATCTCCCTTATGATGATAATATCAGTAAAAATAGTAATAATTACTATGTCTGTCTTGATTTCTGTTGCTGTTAATATGCGGCAATGATGTGAGAGAATGTGATATTAGTGCAATGTAGAGAATGTAAACACTAAAAGTTATTCATAGGTTTGAGAACAACTTTAGAAATTCTAACTCTGTAAATGCATGCAACAACATCTCCCTTATGATGATAATATTAATAATAATAGTAATAATTATGACTGTTATATTATTCATAGTTTGGGTTGGGGGAAGCTCATTTTGATGCTATGTAAAACGAAATCGAGTTATTTCATTATTTTGCAGTGCCAATAATTCTGTTATTGACTATTGCTGTTCATGCTGTTTAATACTAGGCATCTAATTTCTTTCTTGCTTTGTATATCAGGCGCAAGACAGCAGGTTTGGCAGGGAATAAAAAAATTCTTGAAGTTAACTTGCCAGAAAGCTCCAGAAAATTTATTACTTGTATCAGGAAATACTTGTTGTTCTACTTGAAACTACTGGAAGAGACTGGAGATGTCTGTACTCTTGAACGTGCTTATGTTTCTCTACGGGCAGACAAAAGGGTAACAAATCAATCCCTTTAAATATTGGCTAAAGTTTTTGACATTTTATAGAAAACTTTATTATTATTTTATTAACAATGTATCAGTGATTGTAGCCTTTTGAGCTCATTATCATACTTCTGTTGACTACCTTCAAACAAACATACCCTAGATCCCTTATAGTAATAAAAAATATTCAATGAATATGAGTCAAGGAGCTCAAGCTTCATTGAACTGGAGAACTTAATTATTATGAAACTTTGTCGTCAAAAAAGGCCTGTGTATTTTGGCCAGGTTAAATGTTTTTGTGAATTTAAATATTATAATGGCAAGGCAGTGCTCCTCTGAATGTTGCATGCATTTTCCAGAAATTCAAGGGGCATCTAACTCATATTTTGAACCCAGTTTTCATTGTGCATTGAAGATCTTGTACCGGTGGCACTTGGGAGGCACATCAGGGCCCTGCTTTCTTCCATGCATCATTCTGAGGTCACTTACTCAGGTGCTGGAAGCAGTTCTGAGCTGGTACTGGAAAAGATATTTGCTTTGTTTATGGAACAGGGGAACCCGTGGCCTGAGATATGTGGTGCACCTGAGATAATGAGTCCAGAAATATCAGAGAGCAGCTTATACGGGTAATTTGCATTCTTCATAATTTCTGAAGTTGTTTTTGAGAAACCCTTCAATGTTATTCATAGTCAATATAATAAAAGAGCAATTTTACTGGAGTCAAATATCCCAAATTACTCAAATACTACTAAATATCTTAATCCAAATATCATTAGAATATTATCATTTTTTTCTTCCCAACTTGCACTGACCCATGCTCCACCTGGATAAAAGGGAAAAGAAAAAACATTTTCAATCTTGGGCAGATTTCCATAATTCCTTTTCCGCAATTTGTATTTGCTTCTCCTTTATCCTAACCAAGGATTCATTTCTTTCCACCAAGTCTTTCTAATATTTCAACCAAGGCTTTTTCTGTATAGCCACCAACATTGTTTGTTGGACATCTAATTCTCAAATTTTGAATTACCTGAGTTTTCAGCAATCTATAGTCCTGAGAGAGAATGGACATTACCTGAGTTTTCAGCAATCTATAGTCATGAGTGCAACTCATTTTTCTGATAGTTATTTATATAACCTTTGTTCCAGTTATCTCCATGAACATATTGTATCGTTGGAAAGCAAAGGCAAGTTGGAAACTCTTGAGGCAATAAATGAGAAGATTCGAAAGCGCTTCAAGAATCCAAAGTTGTCAAATAGCAATTGTGCAAGGGTCTGCAGGCATGCTTCAGTTGCTTGGTGTCGATCTCTTATAATTAGTTTGGCATCAATCACTCCCTTGCGTTCTCTGCCCCTAAGTGGGATTCAAGCTCCTCACTCCATGGATGGTGGTTTGGAAAATAGCCAGTTGCTTTGTGTTGATCTGCAGATAAATGAGATTTGGAATTCATCATTTGAAGACAAAATTCATTTGAAAACTCTTGAAAAAAAATGGAACCCAACATTGAGCAAAATTAAGAATATAATAATGAAGAAAGCTGCAGATGAAAATTTAGAGACTGCCTATGCTATGCTCAGAAGTTCTTACAATTTCTATCGGGAAAGCTCCTGTGTAACACTCCCATCTGGTGTCAGCCTCTATTTGGTGCCATCTCGGCTAGCATCGGAAGCTCAATTTCAACCAGGTATTGATGGGGTTGAAACTGTTGATCTTAGCATTCCGAGGAAACTTCTTTTGTGGTCTTACACGTTATTGCAAGGCCGCTGTGCAAGCATCTCGGCAGTTGTAAAGCACTGTGAAGAAAATGTGAAGGTATGAAAGCAAATGTCCATTGTTGTGGTTTTATTTACGTCCCAAAAGTATATAATTTCCTTTTTGGGGTATTTACTTTGCTCCAAAGATTGCTTCCCTGTTTCTTATAGTTCATTTGGAGCTAGAAGTAGAGAGGTCTTAAGACTTTGACCATTGAAAAAGAGGGAGGGCTTGCCACTTCAAACATACACATCATTAACATGAAAACATGAGCCAGGACACTTGGTTTGTTCTAATGTTATCATGTACTGGAAAACAGAGGATTAATATCATGGACTTATGGTGGTTCTTTGCAGTCAAAGATGAAAAAGGGAACCGGAACTTCACCTGTGCCCACAAATACAAGCATTCAGACTGCAACCATAACTCATACAGGTTAGACTTACTCCAGGATGGCGTTCTTTCTACATCTTCTTTTCATCCGCTGGTTTTGTAATTGGGTTCCCCAACGTTTCCCTTCCAAGAAAATAGACTTTACAAATGAATAGTTTTTGGTTTATGAGATTAGGAAACTGGATTTTCAAGATGTTAAGTTTCATAATTGTGGGCCCAGCGATCTTGTCTTGTCATGCCACACGAGAAATCTGCAGCCATTATCCCTCCGAACTTAGTTTCATCAGTATCAGGTTTATTGATTTTCGAATTTTGATGGTTGTTCTAAAATAATGTACTGCAGGTGGTGTTAAAGATGGAATGGGCTACACTGGAGGGAATGAAGCAGAGACAGCTTCTGTAACTGTAGTGGCACCTGCTTCACAGTCACAATCATCTGCAGAGATAACTCCAGTTACCATAGCACCTACTTCAGTGACTCCTGCTTCAGTTTCTCCAAGGGAGAATGCGGAATACGTCTTGGCACTTCCTTCTTCTGCTGAGTCTCAGAAGACCTTGATTACTGCTCCCCCGCTACAGCTATGTAGCGATGCTGCTGCAGAAAGGAGTCCTCAAGCGCAAGAATGGGATAATCAGGACAGAGACTGACTACTTTATCGTCTTTGATTGTTTTACTAACCATTTAAAGCTTTGCATATCAATCCTTCTCGTAATGGAAACATGACTGAATTTTGTAGAAAAAGGAAAAGAATATGTTTCGATGTGCAGGGAATTTTTAAGTTTTTGTGCAGTGAGGCAGCCACCCGTACAATACAAAAGTCAAAAGGGAGTATTACATCCGCTTTCCTGAGTTTTGACAAAATTCCTGATAAAGATAACAGCTTGAAATTTTTTGGCATTGGCCTTAATAATTAATGGGCTCTGAGCAGAGCTATCATTTCGCTCCCCAACCCAAATTAATCAACTGCCCAAACCAATCCCATTTTGATTGAGTTCGCCTTATAAATGGATTGGATTTGATTGGGTAAAGTCTAATTTCATTGAATTGTTTAGGGATTTATGTGTTAAATTTTAAGACACATCATTTTGACTTTAACAGGATTTATGTATCAGAATTATACATTATGAGTGAAGCTATAAACATACTGATACACATGTAATAACAATTGGTTATACATCAATTCAAATATAATATAAGTACCCTACTATGTAATTATAGTATTGCTCGTATATTATTGGTGAATTTTATGAATTAGGTGGGTTATAAGTTTCATCAATTAAGATTATTATATAGTACTTTGGTAATTTTATGTTGTTATGGTAGCAGGATATATATTCTTATCTTTGAATTTTAATGTATATTTGTAGGTTTCTATAATAATTAGATTAATTAAATTGGGTTGGTGTCAGTTTGTTTAATTAATAAAATTTCTCGAGTGGAAATAATAGATCTGTTATTTAAATTATGTTTTTGTGAAATGGAGAAAGAATTAGATTGCTTGCTATAACTAATTAGATTGAATCGAATTGAAAAAAAAAATTATAAAATCAATTTTAAGATTGAATCATATTGAATTTGACAAAAACAAACATTGGATTTAAACCAATAAACACTGCCATTAATAAGTAATGAGATTTACCAATGACCAACTCTCGGTGAGACCGTGAGAGGAGGAATAGAGGGAGACTTGGCCAATGGAAATTTTGCTAGTGATGGCCAGATCACTTACCACGGTGGCTTATTGAAGAGGTTAATATAAGTCTCCTTAATTGTGATTTAACTAAAATATAGGGAGCCAATGTTATTTTATTAACTTGAAATTGACGGGGAAAAAATATAAGCGATTTGTGTTGTGAAAGGGAAACTGAAATATCAAGATTTATTAAAAAAAAAAAAAAAGAGTCGGCAATTTTTTTTCCTTAGCATTTGAATTTAAACAGTCAAATAAATAAAATTGTTTTAGATTTAAATAACCAATTAAATCAAATTATTTTGAAAAACTACTGCTCAACTCTCTCCATCTTGTCAACTCAAAATAACCTTTAGGCTATGTTTATTAGTTAGGATTAAGTGTAGGATTGGACTAAAATTTTGAGACAAAATATTAATCTCATGTTTGGCATGTTCACTTGGATTGAATTAATGACTAAATTCAAATTTTAAACTTAAATTCATGGGATTACTAATCCCAATTTTCATATGGTTTGAGTTAGGATTAGATAATGAGAAGAAAAATATTCGTCCATTTATGATGTCTTCGATAATTTATTATGCTATTTTTATTTATAATTTGTTGGGGTTATGAGATGTGGGGAATAGCAAATGTAGAGAAATACAATATAATGATAGAACTTTATTGTGTAAAGTAATATGTTTACAACTATGTATGTAAGGGAAAAAAATAGTAATAGATAAACTGTAGAAAAGAATGTGTACTTCAAGGCACGTTACAAATGTCGCTTTCCTTAAGACGTTATTTGCCCCCACCAATTGAGTGATGCACATGAGTTAATCAAATACGCCTCCAGGATACAATAAAGCACTTGTTTGTTTGCTTGCATTGTGCATCAACGAAAGCAAACCAAAATACTCTTGTATGTTGCAAGCTTGCCAAGAAAACAATATATTAGATTTTTAATGCACAAAAGAAATAGATGTTTATGTTGAAATTCATTTTAGAAAAGATGGGTGAGAAAAGAGTAGTGTAGGATGATTAATTTCATATCTAAATAGCTTAAACATGACCCCTATTTATAGATATACTTGTGCCCCTTCATTTGGGTTGTCATCTTTCATGATACCCCTTTATTCATGGCCATTGGATCTAGATTTAATTTTAATCAATGGTCCGAATTAAACCATCACCATTTTAAATGAAATGTCACCATGAAATGATGCACCTTTAAGTGAAATGTTACCATGAAAAGTTATATCATTTAGTAAAAAGATACATTTTTTATAAGACACAATTAAATGAACATGTTCTTATAACAAGACATCATTCAATTAGACATGTTTTTAGTAAAAGGTATATTTTCTATAAGTCACAATTAATTGGACATGTCTTTGCCATAAGACACTATTTATTTTGAAAATTTTCCAACAATCCCCCACAATTTCCAAAATAAATGAATTTTGAAAAATTATCTCGCACATGCTTGAAATACTTATGCATAGATGAAGGTGTCTTTTGGACTTGAACATTCACTTAGTGACAATACATCAAAGCTAATCAAGGTGGCATGGTAGGCAAGCTTTGAACCAGGGATCTTATTCGACTAACCGGATATATCTCACACATAAGTTTTCAAATTCTCAAGTATTCTTTAGCCGACACGTGGATTGGCCCTATGTCTATATCCTGTTTTCATGAGCGCTTTAGTAACCAGCCAAGTTACTTAGGAAGCGGCACCACCTCCTACACTCATATAGGTAGACTTATCTAGAATGTTCCTGTAATTAAAACATTTATAAGCCCATATAGAGACGGCAACGGGCGGTAGGTAGAGCCGTAATAAGACGCAAGACGCACTGCCATATGCCAGCTTTAATTTGTGCACGCCTTTAAAGTATGGCACGATTGTAGATTACCAAAGCACTTTGACATTTAAAGACAGTAAATGCACAAAGCACGCTTTATTGGTAAAATATCTTTAAATATAAAATGTTATGAAATTAAAATAAAATATCTTAAAATTAAAATTTTAATATATTTTTTAGCATAGACTTTTAAAAATTAATTTAAATCTTAGTTTAAATAAATATTCTAATTTTTTATATTTATAATTTACTAAATGAATAAGTAAATATCATGATTTTAATAAATAAAATTATGAATAAAATCATAATTTTATTTATGATATTTATTAAATGAATAATTTTTATTTATAATATTTAATTTTACTTATGATATTTATTTAATTAATTTTTTATGTTTATAATGTATTAAATGAATAAGTAAATATCATAATTTTAATAAATAAAATTATAAATATCATAAATTTATAAATGATAAGTAAAAAGTTTTACAACTTTCATAATAAAAAATTATTCATACAAAATATTTTTCATATTAATATTAAATCATAACTTAATTAATATTTAATATAGATATGTTTCATTTATGAATGAAATATTTTTCATATTTATAAAAAGAATTATTATGAATGAAATATATTTATGATAAATTAAAAATGATATCTCGTAATTATGAGTTATGACTTATTGTAATTATTATTTGAGGATTGTATTTTTAATTTTAATTAATCATTATTATGAATTTATGATCTATAGAATTAAATTTAATTAAATTTATGTCTTGTTGTGTTATGAATGATTGGTTATTTTGAAATTAAATATATAGTTGTGAAATTCTGATAAACTGATAATAAAATATTAATTGCTCTTTTAATAAAAATTAATATGATTATGAATTTATTATTATTATTATTATTTTAGTTACTGATAGGTTTAAAAAAGCACACCAAGCACGTGGGTTTAAATAAAGCACGCTAAGCACGTGCGCTTTTTTAAGCACACTGGGCACGTTGGCTTAAGGGAGGAAAAAATAAAAAATTTGGTGGGTTTTTTTTAGGCACCGCCCAAGGCACGGCACGAGTGGGCTCGTGCCGGGCCCAGCTAAAAAAAATTGGGCACGGCACGGCACGTCGTGGGCCGAAGGTTGATAGGTCGTGCCGTGCTGGCCATAGTTAATTACAAGTTAAGTTATGTTACAAGTATCAAGCACTGACCTTTGGGACGTATCTAAGAATATTATAGTGCTTGCTATTACAACATATGATGTACTTTTGCTCATTGAACCCAAGATCTTGATATTTCAAGTGTTGGGTTGAGTTTCCATCATTGGTGATAAGACGATGTTGGCTTCAGTCCCATCCCCTTAGAAGTTTTTAATACAATATCCCTTGCAAGCCCTTTAGTTAAGGGGTCCACTAAATTTGACGCGATTTCACAAAGTCAATTGTGATTACTCCATATACAAGTAGTTGTCTCACATAACTATATCTTATACCAATGTGTCTAAACTTTCCATTATAGATTTGACTATATGCCCTTGATAAAGTTGCCTTACTATCACAGTGAATGGATACAGGAGGTATTAGTTTAGGCCAAATAGGAATTTCTATAAGCAAATTCCTTAACTATTCAGCTTCCTTGCAACATGAAGCCAAAGCTACAAATTCTGCAGCCACAGTGGAGTTTGCTACACAAGTTTGCTTCTTTGAGCCGCATGAAATAGTTCCTTCACCAAGATTAAAAATCCAACCACTCATGGATTTATGATCATCTCAATCAGTAATCCAACTAGCATAAAAAAATCCTTCCAAAACTGAAGAATATCCAGTGTAGTATATACCATAATCCATTGTATGTTTTAAATATTTTAAAATTTTATAATAGCAAAGCAATGAAGACTCTAATAATAGCAATTCCTGCAATAGGTGCACAAGTATGGAAATAATCAAGGCCTTCTTTTTGTGTAAAGCCTTTTGCTACTAGTCTTGCTTTGAATATTTCAATTGTTCTATCAACTTTCTTCTTCTTTTTGAAAATCCATTTACAACCTATAGGATTAGAGTCAGGTGGTAAATCAACTAATTTCCAAGTCTTATTACCCATAACAGACTTTATTTCATCATTAATGGCCTCTTTCCAAAAAGCAGCATCTTGAGACTTCATTGCTTCTTTATAGGTGAGGGGATCAGACTCTATAGTAGGTGTGATCATGGTCTGTCTTGATTGTGAGTCTCTTGTCTCTTCAACTAAATAGACTATGAAATCTGGTCCAAATGATTTAACTGTCCTTATTCTTTTACTTTTTCTCAAATGATTTTGCTCATTATTAGCATCACGCTTTTGACCAATTTCTATTGGTTCATCATTATTTTGAGAGTCAATACTTTTTGGTATAGTGGAAAATCTATTTTCATAGAATATTGCATCTCTAGATTTCACTATAGTACTGATCTCAACAAAGCTATTAAGTTCTGTTACAAGAAACCTATAAGCTTTACTATGCTCAACATATCCCAAGAATATTCATTCAATGCCCATTTCTCCTAATTTTTTTAATCTTAGGTTCAGGTAGTCTTACAATAGCTCGACAACCCCAAACTCTTAGATAAAAAAGATTAGACTCTCTCTTTTTCCATAATTCATATGGGGTCACCTTTGTTTTCTTATTAGGCACTCTATTTAAGATATGACATGCACTTAAAATAGTTTTACCCCAAAAACCTTCACCTAGCCCAGTATTAAAAAGTAGGGAAATTATCAGCCATATACCCTTAAGTGTCACCGGTATCAAACGTACTACAACACTTTTCACTTGTATCACTCGTATACCCTAAGTTGACAAAACACTTCTGCCGTCCACCATTCTGTTAACTGCAAGCGACATCATAAGGGTAATTTAGTCTTTTTAAACTTTGATTAAATAAACGACATGTCATTCCATTTACCTATTAAAAAATGACATGTCATATAATATATATTGATAAAAATGACATGTCATCCCATTTATCTAATAATTGTTAATAATTACTTAAAAAAATACTTTACAACCGAATCTACTCCTCTAAAATTTAACCTAATTTTTGAAGATCTACTCCTCCAAGCTCCAACTGAAATTTTTTATGATATAATATGTATAATTGTAAATAATATCTTGTTAACAAAATTTTTATGGTATAATATGGATATTTTTATAGATAATTATTAATAATATGTACCATTAATAATTTATATTTTTTAATAAAAAATATATTGTTAATAAAAAAATTTAAAAAAATTGTGTATTGAAAATTTATGTTAATTTTTAAGGTACATTTATTTTTTTACTTCATTTTGAGTTTTAAGGACAAAATAGTCAATGTACCATAATTCTGTTAACTTTCTAACGGCAATTAACGGAAGAGTGGACGACAGAAGTGTTTTGTCAACTTAGGGTATACGAGTGATACAACTGAAAAGTGTTGTAGTACGTTTGATACCAGTGACACTTAAGGGTATATGATTGATAATTTCCCTAAAAAGTATAACATTAACCATTCCTATTAATGTCCTATTTTTCTTTTCAGCTACACTATTTTGTTGTGAGGTATATACAATGCTAGTTTCATGTACAATGCCAACAGATTCACAAAATTCAGAAAAAGCATATTCATCTCCTTTATCACTTTTAAGGCATTTAATTTTAATGTCACAAAAATTCTGAACTTCATTTTTGTAAATTTTAAATTTCTCTAACACTTGATCTTTGAAATGTAATAAATACACATAGCAATATTTTGAAAAATCATCAATAAATGTTACAAAATATTTATTTACCACCTTTGGTAGGATTACTATGCACATCACATATATCACTATGAATTAAATGCAATAAAGAAGATGTTTTTTCAATTTTTGGAAATGAAGTTCTTGTGATTTTAGTTTGTGCACATACTTTATATTTTTCATGCATATCATTCTCATGCTTAGGAATCAATTCTAAATTAGTCATATCATGCAATCTTCTAATATTAACATGTCCTAATCAATTATGCCACAAAGATAATGAGTCAACCATATAAGCAAAAGAAACATTCATATTATTGATATTGAGTTTAAATATTCCTTCATACATATATACCCTTTCCCAACAAAGGTATCACCCTTAAATAATATAAATTTGTTTGACTCAAAAACAAGTTTAAAGCCAAACTTATTAAGAATACTACCAGATACAATGTTTTTCCTAACTTCAGGAACATGATAAACATCAATAAGAGTTAAAGTTTTTCCAGAAGTAAACTCTAGTTACACATTGCATTTTTCTTTAACTATTGTAGTGGAGGAATTTCCCATGTAAAGAATATTTCCATCATCCATTGCTTTATAAGATTTGAAAAGGCTACGATCCTTGCATACATGTTTGGTTGCACCAGAATCTATCCACCATGCATTATCATCTTCAAGAATATTAATCTCAGATATCATGGCCACAAAATTTGTGTTCGAAACTTCCTTTTGTTTCTTCAGAAGTCGACAATCTTTTTTGAAGTAGTCAGGTTTTCCTCAATGGTGGCATGTACCATTCTTTTTCTTCTTGTTGTTTTGATTCTCTTTGGAATCAAACTTTCTCTTTTGGTTATTCTTAGGGTGATTAAAATGTTTAAACTCATTCCTCTCCTCTACAACATTAATTTTAGAGGACATAGTAGTCTGGTCCTCAAGACTATTAAGCTTGAGTGCCTCTTCAATACGAAGACTTTGGCCTAAGCCATCCAGACTAATTTCCTCTTTGCTATGTTTAAGACTTTTCTTATAGTCTTTTCAAGAGGGAGGGAGTTTATCAATAATTGAAGAGACAATAATAGACTCATCTATTTTCATGTTATATTGGTTGAATTGATCAAGAATATGCAAAATCTCATTATATTGTTCAACCACAAGTCTATTATCAATCATTTTATAATTAAAAAATTTAAAAGCCAAGAATTTCTTACTTATGGCATCTTCCATCATGTACTTAGCTTTTAATGAGTCTCATATCTCTTTTTTTGTAAGTTTGTTATGGTATTGATCAAACAAAGTATCGAACATGGCATTGCAAATGTGTCCCTTGCACACGTAGTCATCTTGCTCCCACTTCTGCCACACTCTGGTTTCCGCTAATGTCTCATTTTCACATTCTTGAGGCTTTGGTCTTGTGAGAACATAGACTACCTTGAGGCTTGTCAACAAGAAATACAACTTTTTCTACCAACGAATAAAGTTGCCATCATCAAACCTCTCTAATTTGACAAAATCTACTGTGAATTGTCGAAGAGATGAACTTGGTGCCATTGTTGCAGAAATAACGTCTTAAGATTGTTGGTGTTATGAGATGTGGGGAATAGCAAATGTAGAGAAATACAACAATAATGATGGAACTTTTTGTGTAAAGTAATGTATTTACAACTATGTATGTAAGGAAAAAAATAATAATAGATAAACTGTAGAAAAGAATGTGTATTATAAGACATGTTACAAATGTCGCTTTTCTTAATATGTTATTTGCCCCACCAATTGAGTGATGCATATGAGTTAAGCAAATACCCCTTAAGAATACAATGAAACACTTGTTTATTTACTTGCATTGTGCATCAACGAAAGCAAAGCAGAATACTCTTATATGTTGCAAGCCTGCCAAGAAACAATATATTGTTCTTGTAGAAAATAATATATTTGATTTTTAATGCACAAAAGAAATAGATGTTTATGTTGAAATTCGTTCTAGAAAAGAGGGGTGAGAAAAGAGTGGTGTAGGATAATTAATTTTATGTCTAAATGACTTAAACATGACCCCTATTTATAGGTATACTTGTGCCCCTTCATTTGAGTTGTCATCTTTCATGATACCCCTTTATTCATGGCCATTGGATCTAGATTTAATTTTAATCAATGGTCCAAATTGAACCATCACCATTTCAAATGAAATGTTACTATGGAATGATGCATCTGTAAGAGAAATGTTACCATGAAAAGTTATATTATTTAATAAAAAGATACATTTTTTATAAGACACAATTAAATGAACACGTCCTTACAACAAGACATCATCCAATTAGACATGTCTTTAGTCAAAGGTACCATTTCTATAGGGTACAATTAATTGGACATGTCTTTACCATAAGATACTATTTATTTTGAAAATTTTCTAACATAATTGAAATTTATTTATTTATTTATCTATTTATTGTTACTAATTAAATAATTTATTTTTTCTTATCCATGATTTACTTAAAAATTATTAGTTAATTAATTGGTTGAATAGTTTCATTTAATTTATTTAATGATATGATATAACCTTTAATTAAATCATTATTATTAATTGTGACTACCCAATAACTAATTGAATATGTATGTATGTATAATTTTCTTACTAGTTTTATTTTTTATTAATTATAGTACTTTTTAATTAAATATTTATAAATAGTGGATATTTAAATTCAATTATTAACTTAAATGTTATTTAACTTTATTTAAATTAAATATAATATAATCCAATTTAATATTGTATCAAACATTAGTGAACACTATATAATCCGATCTAATACAGTACAATCGTAATAGTTAGTTCAATCTGAACTAGTATGCCAAACGCAGCCTTAGAGGATAATTTAGTCTATTCCACAGTTGTTTAGGTTACATTTCAAAGTAACTTTCGATGCAGTGCTTACCTGTGGGATTAGGATAAGAGTTTGAAGAAGAAGAGAGAAAGCTGAAAGCAAAACTCAAAGCAGAAAGAAGTACGAAAAATGGGGAGCAGGGGTTTGCTTCTGCTGAAAGGAGCACCGCCAAAGCATCACATTTTTAACAACACAAAAGGGAGTATTTTAATGCCCATTCGTTGTTATTATTATTATTATTATTATTATTATAACAGAACCAGAAACTGCTCAACAACAACCACAAGGTCCTCTCTTGAACCTCCAGATGTGCCTCGTTTGGCGCAAACGGCTCGGATCTCTCTCACCCCTCATGAGGTTTTCGTTTTTCTTTTCTCCCATGCCTCCATCACTTTTCATTTTAACTTTTCTTCTCCACTCATTAGTTTTGAAGTTGTTTAATTATGTTTTTTTAATAAGAATAAATACATAGATTCCAATGGCAGGCTGAAGAATTTGCTCCCAAAATTCGACAAGTTATAGACTGGTGAGTTGGGCCGGCGGCTTGAAGTTTTGTCTCTATTGTTGTGTTTTGGTGTGACTGTAACTTTACTATTTTGTTCAGCGGTTTTACATTTACTTGTTTGTTTCAAGCTTTCTTGAATGGTTTGGGTTTTTTTGTTTTCTTTTTGGGCAGGTTTGGACAACTCCAAGATGTTGATCTCGACAGTGTCGATCCCGCCGTTCGAGCAGGTTTTAAGAACCCTTTTCAACCTCTCTTTTTTCTTTTTTTTTTTTGGGTTGAAAAATTTTTCTTCTGTTTTTTTTTTTTTTTTTTTAATCCCCTTTTCGTATTTGTCAAATAATATTATCTGGTGGTAGTAAACTAAATTATGGTCGACTGGAAGTGATAGTTGCATCTCTTATTCCTATGAAACCAATTTGATTTGCAAGATTAAGAATTTAAAAATATGCAAAATTTCTTTTACATAGTCAGCGCTCAACAAATGGTAGTTATATAGACTTACCATAAGATTGCTTGATGTTGGCAAATCACCCATTAATACCATCTGTGTTCTCTTTATATGAATTCTAGCATAATGTGCTTTTGTGATATTGTAACTAGTATTAGTCTTCTTAGTGAAGTACTAGTGGTACATACTGAACTGAGGACATGTGTAGAGATATGTGGCTTTCTTGATTGCCCATACATTGTGCAGAGTTTTTTATTTCTTTCTGTTTCAAACATGTTATGTTAGGCTCAAAAAACACCTTGTGTTATTATCCCGGAATTTGTGCCGGTCGAACTTCTTTGATTATTCAATTATTCTGCCTTCTGTCAGTAAGAGTGTACTGTAAATGGAATGTGTCTGGCAGAACGCATTAGCTGGTGTGTAATGTATAGCTTCACCAACTTATATGCCTGCTTGATATTCGAAAACTATGCAGAAGAGATTTGTTATTGTACCAAACTATTATTTTTCGCATATTTACGGATTTGTTGGCATTAATTCAAAGACAGGAGGAAAACAAGCTTTCCTAGTTGATGACAGTCGTCAAGTGGTGTAGCTTAGATCTGCAGTTCCAAAATATTTTGACATTCTCTGTTAAATTTACAGATACTGAGACTGGCTATTTGAGGGAAGACATTCCCGAAACATTCAAGAACAGGTGAGATGGTTTTCTTCTTCAAGGCTATTGCTCTGTTGTGTCTGGAGCACGAAGTCTGATCAGATTAAAATTTGTGTAGGGAATCCATGATAGCTGCTGTTCCAAGCTATGAGGAGCCTTATATCAAAGTGCCTAAAGTCTTAAACAAAGAGTAATGCCGTATAGGGAGTTGGTTTCTCTTTTCTTGGGGTGCTTAGCTAATCCAGTTGGGAAAGGCCAAGAAGACTGCTCTCATAGCCTCTCCTGTTCCACCACCCCACAACCACCACCCCCCACCCCACCCCAAAACCAACACCAAAGAGAAAAATGCAAGAACAAAAGAACAAAATTGTACTCATTATTCATCAATATTTTGTGAACTCCGTTGAACCTATCATCGAAAAATTTTGTCGCCTTCGTAATACAATCGATCAGATTCTGATCTCACGGGACCAACTTTAACAGGATATGGTGTTAGAATTATCACAAATGCAATAGGACTTGCAACCATATAAAGTGAAGGGGAGGGGACAGCTTTGAACAGATACTGATCATGGGATGGGCTGCATAGAGTCGCTGAAAATTTAACCCAACATATTACTGAATGAGTTGATTCAATCTAGTTAAATAAATAAGTTTAATTTAATTTAATTCAACTTTTAAATTATCAAGTTGGATTGGGTTGAAAGTTAAATCAAAATTTAAAAAAAAATGAAACATAAAATGAGATTTATTAAAATAAAATATAAATCTATGATAACATAAAAATTGGCGTACTAATTTCAACAATGAACTTCTAGACATGGATGTGAAAATAAATAAACCGATTTAATATTATAAATTAAAAATATAATTAAAAAAAAAATAAGAATGAATACATCAAAGAAATACTTTGTTTGAGAATTTATATTTGAGAAACTTGTTTTAATTTTAGAATTAAAATCTATAACAATAGATACGATAATTAAATGATTATTTTATAAAAGAACATAAAAGATTTAGGTCATCAAAATTTTGTAATTGAGAATGAACATATTTTCATTTTATTATTATTTATATAAGTTATATTAAATGTGTTCATCATAATTAATCCAATTCAATCAATTATTAATTAAGTTGACATTTTTTTTAATTTGAAATCTAAATAAATCTAAATTAGTATAAATTTTAAATAAAACTAAATGTTTGAATCTGAATAATATTTTTGTTCTTTTGTCTAAATAACTAAAAATAAATATTAAGTCATTTATTTTTTAATTTAAAAATCTTAAAACTAATATTTTTTATATTTACACATTTACTAATTATAAATATTAAATAAATAATATAAATCTTAAATAATATAAATAAAATAATAAATTATTATAACATAAATCATATTCAATTAAATACAACTCTTTATTATTCTACAATATATATGACAAGTATTCATTAAAAATTATGAAAATGAATAATACTAATTTGAAGAAAATAATAATAATAATAATCTATCACTATATATTATTATAAGTTAAATAGAGATGAATAATAATACTCATTAAATTTTATTTAAGTAAAAATAAAAATTCATTAATTAAATAAAAATATTTTAGAAAACATTTTTTTTATTAATATCATTCACATTTTAAATTACGCAAAAAATTAAAAAAATTAATTTAATAATTTAATCACTTGAAAATTTTCATTAAATTAAAAAAATATAAAAATTTAATGGCTTAATTAATTAAAATTAGTTCAATTAAGTCATTAAGTCAAAAAAAAAAAAAAAAACCAACAGCCCTAAGTTCTAAAAATTGACACAATGACTCATTCACCCCATAATTGAGTTGCATCACATCCAAACATGCCCGACAATAGATAATGGTACAGAGGAAGCCGTGAAGAAAAATTCAACATCCTATTATCAGAATTATCAAACTCCCTAGACGCTCACGACAAGCTTTTAGAATTTGCATCAGGACAAAATGAGAAAAAGCCCCCTTAACAAAATGATGATAGATCTCCATAAATCACTTTTTTTTTTTCCCTCCCCCTTTTTCAACATTTAAACCCGTCTGTTCCTCTCAATGCACAAAAACAAATTCACCTTTAGAATGATTAAAATAATGAAGATCAGGTTGCATGGAGAAAATACAGTCAAATAAATGAAATGAACTCTCTAAACATGGGTATTCCCTCCCATTTCTATATTTACATTGCATTTAGAAACAAAATGGTAAAGAAGAAAAAGCAAAACGCTACAATCAAAAGAAATTACATGAATGAATGCCTCACGCTAGTTATATTCTTTTTTTTTTGGGTGTTCTTTTACTTTCTTCTATTTCTACGTCCCTGTGTTAACCACTCAGCTAGTACTCTCAAAACATATTGGACCATAATGTTGAAGTATCATCATGACTGCCAGAAGAGCTCAAAATCATTACTGTACAATGAGCGATCCTGAATCTCCAAATTTGCAACATGCCAATTAACAAGTTGGGATTGGAAAATCTTACACAGAACCAGTCCAGCAGGAAAAATCCACCATTCACTTTCATCCCTACACAAACAAAGAAAATGGATACATGACTATATTAGTCTGCTGCAGTGATTCCATGTCAGAATAAACTTCTTATAGAAGCAAAAGATCATCTCACATGCTAAAATTCCAAGGCTGAAAGTTCGGAACTTTTTTATTAGACGATGATCCACTGCTATAGTGAACATATCCACAGAGGAATGCAACTCCCTGGCAACAGATCAAAAGGAGATTAAACAAGATTCTGTAGTTTCAAAGAACGAAGAAAATTCCACTACCATCCAATTAAGAGTATAGCAGAGAGAAAAGGATTTTTTTTTCTGTGTGATAAATAATATTATTTGAACCCAAGCAAATAGAAATCTCTAATTTTTCTTACTCTCTCCCCACCCAAAAAAAAAAAAAAAAAAAAAAAAACTGCATAACAGTTATAGTCATAAAAACAAGATATAGAGCATTTTAAACAGTCACTTAGGTAATGGTTGGGGAAAACATAAAATATGGTTGGTGACCAAAAAAATGAAATAATAGTGACTTCTTGTCCTGGTGATACAATGAACTATACAGCAGTAGTAGTGCCATCATATGATGTCCGGTGGTCGGGACACAATAGCAGAACGACTTCATAAAATTAGTGTTTCACCTACGCCTAAATTTTTAACTAGATATGAATTATGATTCCTGTGCTCTTTCCTAGGTCTTCTCATCCAAAAAATTAAAAAAAAATCCAATTTAATAGAAATGAATCAGTGCAAGCACACGGTGACTTACAACATTAATCAAGGATGTAACATTCCACAAAGCATAAACACGTGCAAGACCAACAGAACGCCTCGGTCCATGGCTGAACAAAGCATTGATTCCAGCAGGAAATGGAAGAAGAATGCCAAGGGGCAAAATAAACAAAACAAGAAAAACATCCACCAAAGAAATTGAATACAACTGGAGCAACGTAAGCAGCACTAAGCTAAAATCTCCTAGAAGTAGCACTGAGATGACCAACCCAACAAGATCCTGCAATCAAACAAAAAAGATGATAAAAGATAGTTAGAAAATTGTAAATTCATAGTAAAAAATGTTACCAAATATACCCATATCAAAAGCACAAGGATACCTGGTGGCCAACAGGTTTAGTATTATGAACAATAAAAGAGAGAAAATAAAATATATCTCTCTTCTCCTCAAGCATTTGCACATTGTTAGTATCTATAATCCCTCCATGACTCCTTTTACGCTTCATGTAACTTTCACTGCTTCTTTGGGCTCGGGTCAAGAGCATATCTTCTCTCAAACGACCAGATGGATTTTCCGTGTCTATGCTCTTCACACTGTAAAGGCAAAATAAAATTATCAAAGACAAACTTAGTGTACTATGGATGCGAGCATGAATAGGGCACAATCATTTGTATATATAGATGCAGTATAATTAACAGTCTGCTGAAGGCTCATTGCGGTCACATGCATGTGTTATAAACCACAACAAAGTGGTGTGCTCATGAGCTTTTATATCCCTATTTTGTTTTAAAAATCCACTCGATGATCCCTCATGCCAAAGTGTTTCTGATACAATGTTATTAGTTCCCAAATTTCAATTTTAAAAATTTCAAGTATTGAAATTTTTACCACCATTACTATCTTCTGCGAACTCAACATGGATTATGGTGCTCTCGTAGCAAAATACCCTACATTTCTACACAGGTTTGCATCATTATCTCAAGAACAGCGATTAAAAAACCAGCGTAACCCAGAAAAGGGCAATGACGACAAATAGATATTAGCACACAGAAACATCCAACAACATTACCGTGACTCTCTCTCAATTAGTCTTCCTCTGTCAAAACTTTCAATCGAAGTCGGTTCATTTTCTCCTCCCACAGCATACACTAAAAGTCCATACTGACAATACCCACAAGCTGTAGCCTGAAACCAGGCAAGATCAACACGTAGCCCATGCAATTGTAACGTAGGATTGGCGTGAGTTTCAAGCCACCTAAGCACAGGTTGAAATGTTGCTCTCAGCCTTCCACGACGAACCAGGCGTAACTGTGCATTTAAGCCAGCTACCAGTCTATACCAAATGGTTGGTGGGACCGACTGCATCCAGACAAATAAAGATTAACTAGAGAAGAATTTACAATATTAAAAATGTTGACTCAGCCAGATCCATCTCAAAAAAGTATATGCGAAAATTATTGACCAAGAATTATCATACAGCAAACCTGGCTCATCAGGCTAGTTAGAATATTGTCATTTTGGAGTGAGAAAGGTGCCATGTAACTTCCATCACCACCAAATATTAAAGACATTGGAAATCTGTGATGTAGGCGAGGTGGCAGATCCGACCTCTTCTCGTCTCCACCAAGGAAAAAGTCCAAGTATGCTAGCATTAGATCAGGTGTTGCAGCTACCTACAGAAATAGAAAACAGCACTTCAGACAGAGACAAAAAGTATGAATTAATATCTCATGAATCAAGAGTGCCAAATTCATCAAGCCCAAATGTTACACTCTGGCAACATCAGAAGTTACTGCTATTCAAAAGAGGAATATAACTGTATAAAAGGACATTCATGAAGCTGAATGAACGGACACCAAGAGTTTTAACAATGTCAATGCAAGCAATTAGTGAGGAACTCTTAACGCTCTCCACACCCCAAGAAAAATAATTAGTACATTGCACTTAAAACATACTTTTGAGTAGACAATATGTTCAACATCAGAATCAGATAAGCAGGCAGTAAGTATTTCACAAGTTACCGTTGCAGTATCCAAACCAACATAAATAGCATCATACCCAAACCAGAATTGATTTTGCATAGTTAAAGAATCTAAACAAATAATTCTGTGATTCCTTTATGTACTCAACATGCACAAATACAACATACATGCTAAGTATCTACAGAACGGAGCTGTTTCTAATTGTAGATACATAAACACCATGCACAAGATCCTGCGACAAACCTCCCAAACAACCCATAATCTGGGATATACTTCTGTACAATTAACACATACAGAATGTACTAGGAACGATGGAGCATGCTACAAAAGACCACTGTTTTAAAGGCCGTCTAAAACCATAGTACTAGAACTGATTAGAAAATAAGTTCTCTAAGACTAACCTTAAGCCCTTCATAGAGAGCCCGAGAACGACATGAACGCAAGCAAGCATGGTCATATTCTGATCGTACATACTCACGCAGTCGTTGCAATTTCATCCTCCGGCGCCATTGCTGCCATGACCATGCTAGGGGATATGCAAGAATGGCAAGAATACTGTAGAGTGCACCCTCCCACCAGTGATAAGTTGCAATAGCATTTATCTCATCCACAAATGAATTAAATGCACCCTCATATCTACAGGATAAAAAATATCAGGTGAGCAATTAAAACCTAGCAAAATATGTCATGAAAGGCAAGAAGCCAAATAACCAGATTTCAATTATAAAATCAATAACAATATAACCATGATGATAATTTAAGAAACCCGAACAGCCAGAGATAATAAATGTTTTAACTTACACTATCTCTTTTATTTGTTCTGGAGGAGTATGGGGGAGGTGCCAAGGTTCACTGAAAGTATTGGGGCCCATAAAGTACATCCTATGTACATGACTATGGGACTCCTCAGCTCTATTCGTCTCCAAAACCTGAAAAAAATTGGACAGCATCTTCTCAACTTCCAATCACAAAAAGAAAAATGGATATGAAAACAACAAGGAAGAAAGTGAAGTTCTAAAGATAGATTCTACCTTAATACAGTAAATCATAAGCCATAGAATTTACCTCATTCAGTGACTCCAGGAAAGGAAATGAGTGATCAATTTGAGAGCCATGTTGAGTGGGAGCTGGGCCTGGTAATTCATCAACCCCAACAAATTTCATCCGAGCAACACTAAGCACCAGCGCCAAGAGGATAAGGAGACCAACAAGGAGAAGACAAAATAACCAGGGCCCACCAAACGTGTAAATCAACTCCTCAAGGGCTGTGTAACAGTGTGGCATGTGATATCTTTCAGAAATGCATTTGTAAGGACAAGGTGTTTCAGCAATACCACCTGTTATGACAGACAACAAAGATCAACTTATAGAAGTTAAAAATTATATGACATTGGTTTTCAACATTGATTTTCAACAGACATAAAAAATTGGCCGCATAAAATGACAAATGGAAGTAGCATTTCAAGTATTAAACAGATAACCATAAGAGCTACCATGTTTTCTATAGTGGACAACCATCCACAAGCTTTTTAACATGTAACACAGATACTGACTGAAAGAAGAAATACCTCGGACGGAAATATAAATGGCACGGTGGGGAAGCTCTTGAGGAGGGCACTGACGACACAGAGATTTATCAGATCCAGTAACGTTTTTATATGAGCCAACAGGACATTCCTGAAGAATTAAAAACAGATAATTTAGAAACATTATAAAGGTTCTAGTAAGGGCTACTAGGACATGATTGAAAAGAATACAAACAATGAAAAATAAAAACTTTAATGGTAATGTATTTGAGCTGCAGTATAGTAACTTATTAACAAGGGATTAAAGGGGGGACGCAGGGGTAGAAAAACTAGATATACAGACAGTGTTCATATTTTGTAAGAGATATATAGCATCCAACCTTCTTTTTTCTTTTTCTTTTTTTGTTTTTTTTTTTGGGGGGGGGGGGGGGGGCGCTTACAAGTCACATGTTCACCCCCCCCCCCTTTTTTTTCCATTCAAAACTAACACGAAAGAAATAGAATAAAATTGCAACATCACCTCACAAAATATCCCATAAAGCCCCTTTGGGCAGGCTTTGCCGGTCGTCGTTCCATTTTCTCCAGCACCAAGCTCATGTCCACCCAGGCCACCCCTAAAATAATGGCAGACAACATCAATAAGATTTTTATTTTATTTTATTTTGGTGCTAAGAAACAAAAGATTATATAAACAACCGTATGAGATATGTACAAAGGATTGGTGGGACATCAGCATCAATAAGATATGAACAATAAAATACCACATGTGAACCCAACGGAGAACAGTAGCGTGACCTTGAACATTTAATATTCATGATATCATTACAATGCATATGAAATACACGAATAGATGCAAGAATTATTTAACAGTATCATTAGAGATGTATAGTACTTGGAAGATTCAACTATATACTAACCCAATGTGGATGCTTCCTCTCACACTAGCAATGGGCTGGTAGACGTCTCCTGTAGGAATGTCTGACCAATGAAAGTGAATCCTCCCACCACCACCTCCACCACCCCCCATACGACTACCATATCCTCCGACACTAGAAAGAACCGCAGAGTCGCCAATATCCAGTGTACGCAAAAACAGAAGTATTGTTCCACCGGAACCACCTCCAGCACCTCCAATTGAACCATTTCTAACAACATAGTTTTTCTTTGTTGAAAGGTCTTCAAAACTTTGTCCATCAGCTTTTACAGAGCCTTCAACAGACAAACTCGACAAAGGATGCTCGAAGGAACCCATCACTGCTCAGACACACAGAATGAATAAAAATAAGTAATTCAGGGGGGTTGGGCGGTTTTTTGAAGGGGGGTGGGGGGGAGAAGGAACTAGAATCAGTTGGCTCCAAATGATGTTTAAAAGTCAAACAGACCAGTTTTATTCACATATAAGAAGTTAATTTGGCCATATATAAATCTGATGACCAGATATACAATTCCCACTCCTGGGAACAGAACGGATAATATGATGCGAACATAACCAATACAATAGCAGCATACACTCATGATAGTCTTTCACACTTCAATTATTCAGAAAGTCAAAAACATGACTAAAAAAGACTTAATCTTTATGTTTCACAAGAGTTCTGAAAGCATTTGTCCAAAGAATAGGCGCGAACATACCTATGATACCGCCACCTGCAGTCGAATTACCAGAGGTATCATTTCCACTTCCACTGCCAAGTTCACAGGGTAAGTTTGCATTTCCATAGGAAATTCCTCCTTCAACGCAGCTATTATTGAAACATCCAAGCCCACCTTTACCACCATGTCCCCCACCACTGCCTACACCATTGCCTATAACTTTACCTCTACCCACACCACCTGTGCAACCTGCAAAACAGAAAAAAAGCAGGTCCATCATGATCTTTAACCATGCTATGTTTTCTTTCCTTCAAGACCGCAAATGAACTATAAATTGTGTGCAAATGTTTGCACCTAAGAAAATGATAAGAGTGAAAGAGGGAAAGCAAATTATTAGTGGCAAAAGTGAAAATAAAGGAAAAATAATGTGTACCCATTCCAGATGCACTTATAGCTCCAGAAGACTGGACAGATATAGTTCTTGCACGGTGGAAATGGACGACTGATCCTTCTACCAGGCCATCAACAACAATATCTTCAACTCGACATATCTAAAACATAAACTAATGAAACCGTTAGATAGATTGAAAAGATTCAAGTCATGTAACAGCATAAACTATATTTAATGAACACCTGAAGAGTAAATGATAGAGATGAGTTCACGTTGCAATCCTCAGGGGGATGGAGCAGTTCAACTGGGCAATCTTGGATTTCGCAATAGAGCCTTGGTGTGCTACAGAGTATAAACAAAGAAAAAAGCAGTTTAACATAACCATAGAGCACAAGAGACCTGAATAAACGTATGACCAAGCAATCCAAACTTACACTGCATCAATAGTCGCATTCTCTAAAGGACCACGCAAAACAGATCCAGGTCCGACCTTCACAAACAAAATGAGTGTCACTTAATAATCATGTATGACTAGAAGCATAAACTAGCTAAATACACAGCACGGACATTCTGTCACTATTACTCATAGAGGTCTAGTACTAATGTTCATCACTTTGGAATTTCATAGTTTGTACATGCCTTTACATCGAAATAGTAGTCAATCATTCTGTAAACAGAAGCATCATGCTTAATATGTGTTTGCAGGCGCTGCTGTTGTATAATTGTAGGCGGTAACAGTAGAACTGGCATCATGAACCATTAAAAGTATGTACAACCACATGACCTGAACTATTGATAAACGCATTCATAAGATTAGAATGCTACTATGGACTATAACTGACCAAACCCAAGCTCAAGTAAGAGGGTACAAATGTTGATAAGTTACTCAGCGACTGTTCAAGCAATTTGAAAATCACATAAGCATTAAACATACTTAAAACAAAACAATAACAGAATACTACAGAGTACAACAACAGAATGAATATCCTAGAGTTTGAAACTCAGAAATGATAAGGAAACATTAACAGAATGCCAAAACGACTGAAAATGAGTAACAAAGATAAAACATAATCAATAGCAAGCTTGCTTTCTTATAATCTTGTCTCCTTAACAGAATGCCAAAAGGACTCACAATGAGTAACAAAGATAAAACATAATCAATAACAAGCTTGCTTTCTTATAATCTCATTCAAGAATGGAACAAATATTGTCCTGCTATGACATAAAAGATATTTAAAAGCCACGGATATATTATTTGAGCTGGTTAAGAGAAACACAAGGCAAAACTTTAGGCAAAATCCACGACCACTTAATGGTACTGACATTATAAAAGCATACTATTTCAAATGAATAAGCACCACATGCACACTTTAGAGTTCTATATCACAAATTATTACGTCAAAGTAGCTAATTAATAGTACAAACTCTAAGAATAATATTACTCATACATCCGAACAGCCATATGGGAAACAGAAAAAATATATATACTGCCAAAATTCCGATATCCATCCCACTGTTATAAGACTTATACCAAACACCAACTCTTGGTCAGTACATACAAACATAAACAGAAGCTTACATGGATACTGTAGAACAATGACAGAACCAGACGTTGTGCTTCAATTCTATCCCCTGGGCCTGACAAATTTAGCAAACCTTGTCCATGAACTCCCAGATTTGCATTGGAATGTATGATAGAAAATTCCTGTTCAGAAAAAGACGGCGTGTCATACGTGAGCGCATCCCAAATTCATTAAAAGAGTGGAAAAGGTATAAGATGACATACCTTGAGAACAATTAAGTTGCTAGCCTCAAGCACGGAAGTCGCAACTGTTGCATCTCCACCCCCATCTACGAGCATTTTGGAATTCCACATTAAGAATATTTTAACATTCATGCGCAGAGCTCCATAAACCTAGAGTTTTAAAAGCACAATGATCAATCAGCTCACTATAACATATTCTGAGGGTGATATTAATGTGGTGGTGTTCGTGTAAAGAAACATCTGATAGGGCAAATAAACTTTGCATCTCTGAATGAAGAATAAAAGGAAAAGAAAGTAAGTAAAAACATGATTTTTTGCAAGATTAAGTTGGGCCGTGTGTTTAGAGATGGCACGATTTAGTTGGGCCATGTGTTTAGAGTGTAACAATGGCATTCATACTGAACACATAACAAAAGAAAAAGAAAACAAAGTAGACAACATTCTTTTGGCTGTAAGAAATTCTGTCATGTTTGGTAACAAACAAACAGCACCCATAAAACATATAGTTTTTATTAACATATAGATTCAAAAATTGGCAATTGCAAGTGGAAATAACAAAAAAATTGAGAAAAAGTAAGCAACATGGAGACCATAAAGAAACTGAATCATATTGTTTCAAATATATTTGAAGCAAAGAACGAAATGCAATTTTATACATAAATAAGTATATTTATGATCTGAGCGTAACTATATGCATCAGAAGAAAGAGACAAAATTGAGTGCAACAAACTGTAGATAAAATTCCCAAGTACCAACTGCCAAGCAAAGACTGATAATCATGGACATGAATATAGCATCATTAACCCATAAACTGCAGCACGAGATGTAAATTTCCAGTCACCTTAATTACGGAGTCACTCATCAACAATTCTTCTGCCAATAATTCAAACTCTGACGACGCGTAATGAGCTAAACCAAAGCTCAGAACTCCACCACATGAAAGACTTATTTGTCCCTGGACCTAAAAAGAGCATGAAATAGAAAACCGAAATAAATTCCAAATGCATATCATGATTTTCCCAAACTCACATACTAGGAATAACAATAAAATAATAAGAATAATGACTATGACAACAAGAACAACAACAACAACTATAATGATGATAATAATAAAGAAGAGAACATTACCGAGCAAAAAGAAATACTCAACTTCATAATACTGTGAGAAAAAATAATTATGATGAACTGATTAAATATTTAGTACACTTTCCCAAAATGCTCTACTGAAAAGATACATACCGAACGGCAAAGAAAATAACAATGAAATAAAAGACCTAGAGAAGAGCAGCTACGCTCCAAGGCTACCCCACCAGAAATATCAGACTTATACTGAAACACTATAAGATAAATTAATAAATGAAAAATGGTGAACGAGTAAACAAGAAATATAGCATTATGGCATAATAAATATAAGTACAGATGGTAGACAAAAACGTTCACGGAAGCAATGATCATTCCTTTATGAATGCTTTTTAAACAATAAAATATCAATTTGAATGGTCAAAAAAGGGGGTTTGCAGCTAAGGCCAGAACTAACCTCTCCCCATCCCAACCAACAAGATAACAGAGAGATAAAAAGAGAGAAAACCAATAAAGAAGCATAACAAATAGAAAATTTTAGTTGGCATAATAGTAACTCAGTTCCACAAACCTGGACACGACTCCAAAGCAAGGGAACAGTAGCCCTGGCACAATTTTGGACATAAACATTAGTCCAAAGAGGTTGATTAGGAAACTCTAGAAGAAGTGTCTCTGTATCTGTTGACATATTGTAATTGTTAACAGTAAGAGTTCGCGGAACAGCATCATACAAAGTCCCAGCACCTCCGGCATTGTCCGGACAGGCAAAACTGTTTCCTCCTGCAAATATAATAAAGCAACAGCTGAATATTTCTACAAGCAAAGGATGATAGAGCAAAGGCCCACCAGATAATGTGCAGAACCACTTGAAAAACGGCTAGCGCTTAAGCCCCAATGAACACTTATCAAAACGTAAGTCACTAGCATCACCAATAAAGACGGTGCATTAGAATTCCAATTGTCAAACATAACACAGTAGACCTGCAAAGGCGCCTTAAAGTGAAATTTCAAAAAACTGAATTGTTGCAAAGATGCTAAAATGGCACTCATATTTAATACATTAGATAAATATTACCAAATGAAGACCTAACAACTAAAAGATTAAATCAATGAAAGATTAAAAGAATAAGTAGCAACCAGGAATTCTTTATTAAACAAAGTGACTATCTTTCTCCTAAGATTTATTCAAGGATTAGAAAGGAACCAACCATCACACTATAAATTACAAGGCTCACCATGCACAAAAATTTTTGGCTCATCATGTCTGCTGAATATATCAACTGAAACTCTTCCACCACCACCACCCGCATAGCCATTACCACCACAAGCACTAATCAAGCCACTTCCTGTCCTGCTCTTCACAGAAAAATAACCCTGACATCAAAGACTAAGAGCGAGCAAATTCTAGAAAAATCAAAGAATTTACAAGAATTCAATTCATTTCTACAAGCAAAATACAGTCTAAAGTTGCTGTAGTCTAATAACTCCATTAAACATCCAACATCAATACCACTAATAAAGAATACATCTTATACACAGATAAAAAATGACAACAAACATCTTTAAGTCTTCCCACAGACATCATAACAGAATGAAGAAGGGAAAGAAAGTGGACACTGAAAACTACTCTCTCCATCCTCAAGCCATTATACACTGAAAAAAAAAAAAAAAAAAAAAATCTTAAATAAGAACCATTAAGTGGCTACAGCGCTGATATTCTTATAGAGAGCCCTTGGACAAGTATAACTAATTGTAAAGTTAGAGTACATTTATCAGCATGCGGCCAGTGATAATTGATAGCAACTTTTAGCATCTTTGAAAGAAAATTTGCACAAGACAGAGAAGCATGCTTTATTGATCGAAATTTATCTAATTTCAGCACAATGAATATTTCATTTTTTAACAGAAAACACATAATTTAGAATGTATTCTATCAATGTCTGTAACATTAGTAGGAAACTAGATTTCAGGACTCCAAAGAGCATTTTCCAAGAAAATCATTTTCTGCTCTCTCTTAAGTCTAACAGTTAACTGCTTAAGAAAGCAATACCCTGACCTCTTTTAGAAAAATAATAAGAATCATGTGCCTCCTTTCAATGAGCATCAAAGGCGATGGACAATCTTACAAAACTCCATTGAATTTAACAAATGACCGTATGTTCCAGCAAAGATGACTCCGAGCATAGCAATAGTTTTAGTCTCTTCAAAGTGACTGAGATGAAAGGTGATTCCCTCCAAAGTCCTTCCAGTTAGGACCAACAAAGTATCATGGCATAGAACAATTAAAAGGACAAATTCCTACAGATTTTAAGATCCATTGTTGAACAAGATCACTGATCAAACTATTTCAAGCAAGCTCACTCAATACCCACTAGCTTACATATCCTAATACTGGGACACTTAATGCTCAACACCCACATTAAACTCTAGGAAAAGTAAGTATAACATATCAGTCGAGTGAAGCTTACCACACCAAAATAAGTAACTAAGGGCAAAATCAAATCTGAATTTCATTTTTTTTAGCTATATTTAAAGAAAAACTATTCCAAAGCACAAAAATAGAACGCCAGGGAAAAAAACGAAATAACTAGATAAAGAAATTAATTACATTTTATAGGCTTTAAGATAAATGCTACCACCAGAACCACCTCCACCTTTGTGCCCTCCATCACCTCCATCAGCCCAAATGCTGCCGTCTAACACCACATACCCATCAATTACCATTTTGATTCGACCGCCGCCGCCGCCGCCATAGTCGAACTCCTGGCTGGTGGTCCCTCCTCTACTCCCATAACTCCAAGGCTTCTGCAACGACGACCATGAGTAGGCATCTCCACCCCAAACGTCCTCAGGCAACTTGCTTTCATCCACCAAGCAACTCGCGCCTCTCCCTCCATGTCCTCCACCACCCCCCTCTATCCCCTGCGGCGTCCCACTCGTCTGGGGCGGGGGGTCACCCGCCAAACCAGTTGTGTTCACTACCGAGCCGTTCAAAAATGACGCGTTTTGAGCTACGAGCTCAAAAGTGCCGGAAACAATAGAGGAATTCACACCTAATGTGAAATTACCGGAAATGTTAACGGTAATTGAACAGCCAGAGATAGAGCAATAGAATTTGATGCCTGTTAAAATCTCAAAATTGCCTTTGCCAGAAATGTATACGTCACGCGTGAGGTTCAAGTCGTTCACAATCTGACACGTGGAATCGAGCGTGCCGATACCATCGAGATCGTCTGTGCACGAAACTGACGGCGGATGCGGAGGCGGCGGCGGAGGCGACGGCGGGGAGTAATCTTGGTGGAAAAGATTGGAATCGAAATCGATTATCGAGAAATCGTCGTGATAGGTTGAAGATAAAACGAAGTTAGGGTTTGTTAAGAAGATAAACAGAGTAAAAAGAAAGGCGAAATGGAGAGAGTAGTGGTGGGGGTGAGAGTGAAATCGAGCCATTCACTGAATGCAAAAGTCATTAGAATCAAAGGTTACGATTGAATTTGCAGCGAATTTTAACTGACACCATGCCGTCGTAATCTTAGACGCCGCCACCATCAGATGTTTAATTTGCTTCGTAACTTGTGATTACAGTAAATTCTTCAGCACTGAAAATAAAAACCCTAGCTAGAAGTATCTTTCTCTCTGCAACGAAAAAGTTTTAGAGAGAGGTTGAAGAGCGCAATTGCAAATGAGAATAAGGTTTTATTGGGTAAGATAACAGAAAAATAATAAAAATAATAATCGGACGTGGTCTGCTTCATGTGAGATTGAGATATTATTGGCTAATTTTCCTGACATCTTGTCATTTGTTAGTAGGATACTGCCACGTGCGGCCTTGAGCATGCTTGAACTGCTGTTTAATAAATCCCAGCCCCGAATTCTTATTTCCATGCTCCAGTATTAGAAACGCGAATTAACGAAGGTTGAAGAAACAACGTCGTTTTACGAGTGGAAGGAGCGCAGTGGCGAGACGTGGACGAGCCATACGCCAGTGTTTTTCCACTTTTGGAAAGTTATGATCGGTGACAACAATTTTTTTTTTTTCACATCATTAACTCGACTGTAATCCGGTATGGATTAATGAATTTGGATAGTTCATTGAATAATTTAGGTACAGAATACTGGTTTATTTATTTATGATCGTGCAAGTCCGAGTTTAGAATTTCTTAATACACTGGAAGTAATTTTTGAAATAGGACATAAATTTATGCTAAACAATTTAATTCTTTTAAAAAGTAAATTATGTAAAACAAGCAGCAGAATTGATACATAAAACATGTTTTGCGTGGAATCAAATTGGATACACGCCCGCCAATGAACATGGCCCGTTAACGTGACCCTCAGCTTGAGGCGGGTTCAATCGTGCGTAAGTGCAGTGAGGCTTTCTCACGAAATATAATGGGGTGGTATGTCGGTAGAATCAATCTCCCTCCAACTAATGTGAGGGTGAATATATGGACGACGCTGGAATAGAATTATCCGGATATGTCTCATGATTGTGGATTATAAATATCAACAGAACTAAGTGTAATATATAAAAAAAAAAAAAAAAAATTGGATACACGCCCAACACGTCAATTTTAAATTGTGACATTTGAAAATGAGTGCACACTGCACGGCGAGGGATAATTTGCAGCGAGCTTTTGACAATTGGTGTTGGCGCCTCGGGCTGAAGAATGAAGATGCTATTGCTACTTTGCTAGGCGGGACACGTGTGATGAAGGCAAGCCAGTGAAGGGTGACTCGCGTTAGCTAATTTTGGGTGACCTGCTGCTTTGCTGTTATGTCGATTTGTTCATTAACAATTTCTCGTTATTGTTTAAACATGCACGTAGCTCGGGGCGATTGGAAAACCGTTTGTTACTTATGAATTATGTACGAACGCGTTGCTTAAAACGACATCCACGATTAGAAAGGGGTTCAATGAATGACGTGTTGTGAGAGTGAAACGATGGTTACAGTTAAATGGCTGATGTGTTAAACATTGCCAATTGTCATGTTCACAAGGGTCCGGTGTAAATTCAGCTTGTGCTTAACACTAAGTTAACGGTTATAATTTGTCCAACATAAATATTATATGGGTCCCAAACAATTCATGAGAGCTAAGCTTAATACTTGGCACATATTAAATTAGGCACCAAATCCCATCATTAGTGCGCTCATCCAATAATGTTTTAACATAAATATACTCATTTCGAAATTAACTAATCACATCGGAGGGAGAAGAAAATAATTTGATTATGTATTTATTGGACTGAATTTTTCTCCTAAATTGAGTTGCAATGCGTTGATAATTTACGAAACACTATAGAAGCTTTGATTTAGAAGCATAACTACTAAACAACAATTCGAAATGAAGCCTAAGAATAATTATTGGGAAGCTTTTACAAAACTATTGTTTGTGGGCAATAGATAAAGGAATGAAATTTGTAATAGTTCAGGTGGTAAAGTATACAGAGTACAGAAGAACTCCAAAATCTCAGTCATGTATGAAATGTATAATGATGCATAACGGTATACTATATGCCATAAAATTCATTTCCGAAACTTAGTTTCATAGGAAATTGTACAATAATTCATTATAGAATAATTCCGAGCTGACCGGAAAATAAGAGAAGAGATGCACCTTAGCATTAACTGTTGGGTAGGTTAGCTCAGTGGGTACTCTGATGGAAAGTCATGCAGCCTGCTTTGCATTGGGCAAGTTAAACTGCCTCTTATTTCCAAGCTCAAATCCTCTGATTTTCTTTTTCCTTTTAATATATAACAAGGAGCTTCTCTGGTTTAATTTAACTACAAATCCAAAAAATGGCTTAAATCTCTGCAGGTTTTATTATCCCTCAGTTTGGTCATAGCTTTCTTCTCTAATTTTCTTATCCACTCTTTGCTCACATGGAAAAGCCTCCCAATCTCCTCAAGTGACTTGGGTCGATGGTCATTAAGCCCATATCTCAGCACCAACACTAGCCTCTGTCTTGAATCCAAACTTTCCAAAATACGAAAGACGTCTTTCTTCATGTGTTGCCTCATCACAATTTCTTCAGGACTCTTTACTGATCTATCCGGTGCAAATTCCTGCACCATCACAACACACCTTGCTCAATTAAACCATCTCCAGATGAGTTTCCAAAAGATTTAAATTGTCACCATCAATTGCGAATAAATAAGATAGCACCTCTAGTGCTGTTTTATATTAAACTTGCATCAGTATTCTTCACATTCCCTTATGGCAAGGAAAAAAGGGATATTCTAAGATCACCAGGAGGAAACAGACAAGAACATGAACATGAAGATTCTGGCAAACCCGAAAGATTTTAACGGAATAAAGTAGGCAGATTTTCTGAAAACCGGAATGCAAACTTCATTACTATGGTCCAACTTCAGTGAGCCAGAATAGACCGACCACCTACAGATAATTGTTTGTTGTATTTAACATGCATGAAAAAAACAGTTGAAATCATACCAAATATTTAGCATTAAGACAATCCCCAATTTTCTGATCAATTGAACCCACAATTCTTAGGCATTCGCTAGCTGATCTGATTTCAGCCAAAGAAAGACCCGTGTACTTGGCAATTTCAATCTCTTCTGGGTATTTCCCATGGCTGTTGGTCAGGGCTTTTCGAGCTTTCTGAATCTTACTTATTTCCCTGTTTAATTTGCACTGCAAAGAATAATGAATAAGAAGAAATTTGTGGATCAAGCTTGGCTCTGATTAAGAACTATAATTGTACTAAAAAGACAATCTACCAAATAAGAAAGAGAGGTACAGGAATTTTGATTCCTCTAGCATGCCTTGCCACCATCTTTGATATTGACTTCCTTATCCAGTAGTGGACATAAGTTGAGAATTTGTATCCCCTTGTGTGGTCGAACCTCTCTGCACCTTGTAGAACACCAACATTTCCAGCCTGCCAATATGCATACACAAAGTTGCATGACGGTCTGTTTTGAGATCGATTCATCCACAATATTTTCCAACAGAAAATTCATATGCTTAACAATCATGATAATCATGGCTAAATTTGTTTACATTCTTGAGAATGACTAGTTCAAGACACCAAGGCCACGTTTGGCACACCTCACTACACTGTATTAAGACTCCTCACTGCATTACAATTATACAATACAATGTTTGGCAAATATTTTGGCTTAACCGTGAATGTAGTCAAAAAAAATTCTAATGCGGTCAAACACGCATAAATCAAACCCATGTGAGAGTCGGGTTTATGCTTGTAAACAAAAAAAAAAAATGGGATCGTTTTCTTTCTTCTGATTTTCTTTGTGGCTCTTCCTCCATCTCCATAGATCGTTTTAGCTCAACACCACCATCGTGCAGCACTAGTGCCTCCGCGCGATCTGCCTCCACAGCCACTGTCACACGACACCGGCAGCACTTCCAGGTCCACTGTTGTGCAGCATCTGCTCTGCCACCTGCGATTTGCCTCCAAGCGATCTGCCTCCACGCGATCTGCCACCGGCAGCACTTCGAGCTCCACCGTCGTGCAGCACCTGCTCTGCCACCTGCGATTTGCCTCTATGCGATCTGCCTCCACGCGATCTGTCACTGGCAGCACTTCCAACTCCACTGTCCAGCTTCACCGTCGTGCAACGCCAGTTCTACCACCACTCGATTTGCCTCCACGTGATTTGTCTCCACACCAGAAGTTGTGAAAGAGAAAAGAGAGGGTTTGAGTGCAAAACACTAACACCAGCTTGGGATTTCAAAAAATCTGTAAGAATTTGGTTCTCAAACTGTTTTGTTCATTCAAATTTATAACAAATTTATTTTCCACTGCTGGTTGTCGAAATGGTTTGTTCTATCCGATTGCTTGCTCTTGTTGTAACTACTTGTTAATTGGATAATTAATTCCTCTTGTCATGTGTATGAAGCTTGATTTGTGTTGGCTGATTATTCTAGTTCAAATGCAAAGAAAGCTTGATTTGTGTTGGCTAACCGGTTGTCCGATTGTGCCCAGAAAAGAGAGAACTGAAAACCGGTTTACCGGTTGAGCTAACCGGTTAGCCGAATAAAGTCAGTAAGTGAACAGCACGTAACCGGTTTGCCGGTTTCCATTATCCGGCTGTCCGAATAAGAGTCAGAAAGATAACAAAGCACAACCGGTTTTCCGGATTCCTTATCCGGTTAGCCGGATAACTCCCAGAATTCTTCAAGCAATAAACGGTTATCCGGTTTGAAAATCCGGTTATCCGGTTTGAGGCAGTGAGCGTTTTCAAAAAATTAAATTTCTAAAATTATGATTTTTTTAACTTAAACTAAAAAAATTAAATTTCTAAAATTTTCGAATTCTTTATTTAAAATTTCAAAAAAATTTAAATACTATTAAATTTCATTTTGTAAACATATAAAATGTAAATTTCCCATATAAAAATAAAAAATTAGTACAATACAGTGTAGTACCAAACATAGTATAACTAAAAATTAATACAATACGATTATGGCATGACATTTGTCTGATATTATTATAATCTTGTCTAATGCAATCTGACATGTCTGATATAATAATAAAAATAATGCTGATACATGTCTGATCTGATGTGTCAAAACACTTTAAGATACCACTACTAATGAAAAAGCAAACAGAAACCAAAGTCTATTATTCAGGCAGCTTCTATTTTGAAACTTCTCATGCATTTTAACAAAATTAACATAAAAGAATTAGTAATGGAGGGCACAGCAACTGTCAATAAAAGCCAGAGCATGTCTGCTAACCTGGAGCAAGTCTGAAAACGGTATTCCTAGACCCCTGTAGTTTCTTGCAAGGAATAACACTAAGGGGCGAGTACTCTTTATCAGCTCTTCTCTGCAATACCAACCAAAAGCCAGATGCTGTTTCAGCACCCTCTCACTGACTCCAGCTGCTTGAGCCCAGCGCTCCAAGCTGACTGCTTTCCCACTTTCTTTTTCCAGAGTTGTTTTTATCCTCTCCAGGTTGGTAACCACCTGTAACAACCCGAAAGTAGAACTGTCAGAGATATCTCCAAGATGTTACCCAACAAAAGCCATATCTCCTTGAAGTTAAAAACGACCTGAACTCCCTTTGACATTTCTGCCTCGTTTCTGGCAATCATCAATGGCCTACCTCTACGGTTCAATGCTCTTTCTGCTGAAAAGGTAGTGGGCTGCTTTAAACCGTCTTGCAAGGCTTCTGAAGGCAAAGACAGCAAAGAAGTTTCAATGGATTTTTCTGATACCCTTGCTGTCTTCAATTTTCTTTTTCCCTTTCTTTTAGAGGGAACAAGAATTTTTCCTATATGATAATCCCCAAAGCCATTCATCTTTTGCTCTTCAGTAGGAACATCAGACAAGTCAAGAGCAGTAGAGGTCTTAACTATCCTAGATAGACGGCTATTGAATAATTTTAGTGCTCCAAGCTTTCCGAGTTGTTGCAGAATCTCTCTTTCCATCCTTAATGCATCTGAATCAGCAAATGTCGACTCTAAAACATCAAGATTTTCCATTAGTAATCTAAAATCTGATCTCCTGTTTGCATCTTGGCCAATGCAAGAAGCGGATTTCTGCCTAATTTCTTCTGTTTCTGAATAATCATTTTCTACGGTCTGAGTATTCACAAATGAACAAGTATATGCTTTAACAGGATCCTGAAAATAAGAGGCACTGTCCTCAGAAATTGTGGACAAAAAGGACAGCCTTGCCAAGTTGAACGAACCCTCCCTGCCTCTAACTGCATAAATTTAGAAGCAAACAATCCTTCATTTAAATCCAGCCAAATAAATTAACCAAAATCCAAAAATCCTTACTATTTATATCTGTGGACTATAAAACACAAATGAATAATTCACTCGATCCATCCATTTTCTGTTAAAGTAGAAAGTTAACTGCATAAAGTTAATCAGTTAAACCAACTTTAAGCCCCAAATTTCATATACCATGCTGAGAGAGGTTACCTGTTGAAACAACTAGGAACCACCACTTAAACAAACCTCGATATCTTATGTGTCAGTTTAGATTAAACTTAGATCATGATTGGCTTCCCAACTGAACCAGTTTGGTGTGAAATTTAGCAACTCAATAGGATACACAACATTCTTTAACAGAAGTATCGACTTTGGTTGACAGTAATATTTAATTCACTTTCAAGTTTTGGCTAAAATATAAGTAAGAGATTCCAAAACAAGCTAAGAAGTTTCTATTTACTTGTATGATCATAAGCAAACTTGACATTCTGAAAACTTCTGAAATTTGAGCAAACGAACTCACCAGAAGTAGAAGAAAGCCTCCAAGAGGAAGTGGTGAAGAAATGAGACTGAACTGGGGACACCCACTTGAGGTTCAATCTGAAACCCATGCCCATACTTGTGATGAAAGCAGAGAAACGGTGTCCATTAAATTTTCGCATGCATGTTTCTTTAAAAACTTAAGTTGATGATAACATAAAGAAGAGGTGTTAAGCACGGTTGCACATACTGGCCTTGTCACATCTCCACCACTGGTTCTTCATCCCTATCATTTTTGCCTCAACAAATTTTATAATTCGCCCTCTTGCGTCGCTAAGCAAGCATCTAAATTTACCAATATACATAAAAGTTGCCAACATTGAATATTCCTTTGCCCACCACACAAATATCTCGAATAACTGTCTGTCTGATTCATTTGTGCCAAGTGGTGCAAGGGACCAAATGGTCTAGGCCAGGTGTATGAGACAATGGGTTTCCACTTGAGGCCAACAATGAAGCTGAGCCCAAAATGTGATAGCCATCTGATTTTTTATAATAATATAATTTATTGACATCGAATAAGTCCATTGATCATGGTTAGAAAATCTACGCTAAAAAAGTTAAAAAATTTAACGCACCCTTATAAATATTTATAAGTGAGATTCAAAGTCTTCCTAGTGTTTTACCCCCAGACAATGATTTGGGTGGTAATCTTTTAGAACTTAGATCGATTAGATTCACATATAATTATTTTAAACAAGAAAATCCCACCTTAAGTTTTTTATGTACCCAATTCCCAAAGTCTCGACCGATTACCAGTTAGTTTAGAGTTCTTCTTGGTCAAGGCCAGTGATCTTATTTTAAATTTAAAAGGGCCACGCTGTTCATTTCCTAGCAACATGTGGGGAAAGAACTCAAGAAGGGAAAATAACTTACCATACAAGTATCATGTGTTTTAGCTGGAGACAAAAAGAAAAAAAAAGTGTCCTATTTGCTCAGATGCTGGGAATTTCTGCTTTGAAGTTGAGTTTATTTCATTGTTGCGTGCCTGCATGGACTTCTATATTGAGATAAAATTGGAAGTTCCCCAAAGTGTCCTTGCAGAATCGAAACATCAATGTTCCTGGAACCAGCTATTATTAAAAAAACCCATCAAATCTTGGACTTCAATAAAGGGCATAAGTGACTAAGTGTATTCCCATCGATGACCAAGACTATCCCACCCCTTTTCTAAGTGGCCTTGAATTTAAATGAATTGGAATGGGGGCGTCTTAGCCAATCTAATGACCCGAACAAGCAGCCCAAAGCATCAAAGACTCATCAAATGAATAAGCAAGTCCGTAATTTCGGTAACTCGGTCAAAACCGAAAAGCCGTACCCTGCTACTTTAGTTATGTTGACATTGTGTTACCGTGTTGCGTTTTTGGGTATCATGAAGACAAAAGACCAGAAAACACGGTCCAAAAGTCTGCATGCGAACAACTCCGTGAAATCTCGATCATTTTCATTACACAACCTCATCAAAATGTTTCCAGATTACTGTTAGGAGGTGTTTGGTTGGAAGGTGAGGAAGGGAGAAAGAGAAGTAATTTAAATTCCTTATTTATTTTCTTTGTTTGATTTACCATAATTTATAGGAATTTAATTTTCATAAGAATTTAATATACATCATAATGTGGAATTTAGATTCCACCAAAAGAAATGATAATTTGAATTCCTCCTCTATTGGAAGCCAAAATATCGAAAATTACCCTTTCAATTTTTATTAACTTGTTTAATATTATCAAATTATTATTATTTATAATTTTATTTTATTAATTTAATATTATAGATAATTAATTTTATATTAGTAAAAGTTAAAGTAATGGTTTAAATAATTTAATAAAATCACTTTATTTATTTATTTAACTGTAAAAAAATAAAAATACAAATTTAAACACTCACCGGACCACCACATTGCCGCCGCCGGACCGACACCTCCGCTGCCGGAACTCGCGCGTGGACATCACCGTCTGCATGGCGTCGCCCGACGCTAAACGCCATATACCATAACACAAGTGAAAAATTAATATATCTTCCTCAATCCGGTTAAAAGAAATTGGAAAACTTTCTAACAATCTCGGATCCGGACAAACATCAAGTATTTTGGTAAATAAGTTGTTTCAATCCATGATCGTCAAGTTAAGGTATTTTCATTCTGAGTTGAAATGACATGGTGGAGTGGTGAAAGTGGCCGGGTGCGGCTATATGGCCATTTTCAAATAAAATTTTAAAATTATAATATATTAATTAAGAAATTATTTGTATTATGTCATAATTTATTTAGAAATAAATTAAATTAAACTAATTTTAAAATAAAATTATGTTAATAAACTTTTAAATGGAGTTTAATTATAAATATAATGATATTATCTAAAATAAATTTTTATTAGGTATTTATATAATATATTAAATATAAATTTATTGTTTAATTTTTTAATTATATTTATGCTAAATATTAAAAGTTTAACACTAAAGGGTGAAAATGTCCAAATAAAAATTAGACATTTCATTTTCAGATAATTTTAATCAAACATTAAAATAATTTGATATCTCCTATATTTCCTTTCTATATATCTCCTTCTAAACCAAACATTCCTTGATTATTAACCAAACAGACAAGTAGATAGAATAATTAAGATTATCTAGGACTTCAATTTAAAAAAAAAAATCAAGTAGGACCGCAATTAAATCTAAATCGTATTCTGTTTGATGAAATCACTTGAAGCTCAAGCATGAGCGTGCATGATCCGTATGTAGACATTCACACACAGACACACGTGTGTGTATGCAGCCGCCCTTATATTTTTTAGGGTAGATACATTTAATGGTGGATTTAGAAAAATAATTTACCGGAGGCTAAATTAAATAACAGCAAGACATAAAAATTGAAAACTTAAATATATAAACTTACTGGGGGCTAAATTAAATAACAACAAAACATAAAAATTGAAAACTTAAATATATAAACTTGAAATTTTTTTAATTTAACGTAATCTCTAGTTAAAATGTGGCACCCAAAATCTAATAATTAGGAAGTATAAATATTTTGGGATATGAAATTTGATTTTAAGTCAGGATAACTTTTGCAATTAATAAAATAATAATTTAAATTTAAAGGATGTGACTATTTTGACAGGAATTATTTAAAAATATGTTTTTTTTTTATTAAATAGAGGTATTTTCTTTTTTTCAGTGGGGGCTTGAGCCCCCAATTGTCCTACAGTGAATCCACCACTGGATACATTCTTAAACCATCTCAAAAATTAATTTTTTTAAATTTTATTATTTAAAAGCGTGTTTACATGAAAAATAAAAAAAATAAGGGTGCCTGTATTAGAAAAAGATTGCGTCTTTGTGTGTGTATACATATATATATTTGTTCCTCTATGAATAGCCTATAGAACTTATCAAAACAATGTGCTCCCAACTTCCTCATATGACATATATATCATGCAAATTGCATTATTTAAAATCATTATTTCCCTCGTAAAGAAGACCATCCAGCTATCAAAACAATATGTTCCTTCAAATATTGCAACTTGCATAATTTAAAATCATGACCGTGAAAAAGATTATTAATTTAAACTTTGTAGATATTGAGGTGTTGTAATTTTTAAATTATAATTATCATAAAAAAAATTATAATTATAAAATAAAAATTAATAGTGGGTAGAAAAATGTAATAAATTTTTTAATATATAAAAGTATAATTAAATTAACTTAACTTTCGAATTACAATAATTAATATTTACTAAATATTTTACTGTTTTAACTTAAAAGATATAACTGTCTAATTTCGATCCCAAATAAATCTTTAATTTAATAAATATTAGTCTCAAATAAAATAAGAAACCAATAGTCCCTTGATTTTTCAGGACTCTTAACATCAAGATTTTAATCAAACTATGCTTGGTCAAGTTTTGGTGGTACCAAAGAGATAAATAAAACAGACAAGGACGGGTTTATCTCTTCAACACCCACCACGTCATGCCTTCATCCCAAATTTGTCAAACACTAGATGACCCCAATAATTCTCTTGAAAAAAAAAAAGAAGATGAATATAAGATAACTCTGAAGTAGCATTAGTTGCCAGATTCTTGATGAAAAAAATAAATGTTTATAACAAAATAGGGATCTCAAATTCAGAGAATCCCTAATCTTTCCTCAAGTGTCATAACTCCATAATAGTAATTTATTCTTATTTGAAAAGTGTTTCAAAACAAAACTTATTTTTCTATTCTTCTATTTGCTATATAAATAAACAAATAAGCTATAACTTTGAAATTTGAAAATTTGTTTGAAGCAGGGAATGGGAAAAATCCAAATTAAAATTTTTAATTCTCTACCTCTTCTTGAACCTAAACAATTGGTTAGTCAAATAAAATTGTTTGAAAACTAGTGGGTCAAACACATTTAGGGGCCTTTAGAATATGAACTTAATAAAACCAATTATAACCATTATAAATATATACAATTGAGGAATTTTGATTCTCCTCTACAAGAAATTGGACCTCTTTATTGGAAAAAATTTTTTTACCACTCAATTAATAGCCTTAGTCAGAGGTGGACCAAGCCAACTTTTATTATAGGGGTCAAATAATTTATACAAAAATACTCAATGAATTTCATTTCGATCGTTCATTGTAAAAAGTTTAGATTATCATTTTTTCTAAATTTAATTTATAGAGATTTAGGGAGATAATACTCTTCGTCAACAATTAAAGGTTCAACATTAGTTGGATTCAAAGTTAAAGAAGTTAGATTTTTTGATACACCTTTTCTCTTGAAAAATGTATTTAGAATCTTTTGTGACTTAACTATAATCTAAGAAAAAAAATTATTTTCATAAATAAAGGTTACTGAACCACTAACATTGCAATCACAAAGAATTATTATTTATAAAAATAAGTGGATTTTTAACTACTTTTTAATTTCCAGTAAGTAGAAGGAGATTTTTTTTTAATTTCTGATTTGGCTAGCTATTAACTATTTGCTAATGGAGAAAAACTAGAAATTGATTGTTCTAGAATCAAGATAATCATAAACTAATATTAACAGAATCAAGATTTACCTTCAAATTGAGAAGTTATGTTAATTTGTCAGTGAGCAAAGCATCATCCATGGATAAGAAAGTTGATCTTGTTTATTTAAGCTTTGGATAAGAAATATTCAATTTAGTATTTCTTCATTAACGATGAATTTCTATTTAGGTTTTCTTCTTTTTTTTTTTTAATTATATGACTGAACAACAATGTATAAGTCTACCAGGTGTGTATTTTATTGATATAAATTTTTTTAATAAAAAAATATTGAATGTTTTAATTTTTTTAAGGGGCTGTAGCCCATGTTGGTCCCTTAAAAGATTCGTCCCTGTCCGAAGTGAATCTAATTATGGGTAGATAATTCCATACTCAATTTTCTTTTATTTCTCAATTTTTGTTGAAGATTCGGCTCGAACCAAAATCTATTGAGTCAAAAAATTATAGATGAATCTATAATTGATCCATGAGAATCAATTTAAATTGGTTTAGTACAGTTTGGGCAATTTATAAACTCATAATTCCAACCCCAATAATAGTTGTACATTAACAAATAATTGATATGCTTCGTTACAAAATACCCATATACACACAAAACTACTTTACAACTGTGGTACTAAACACTCAATTTTAGTATTTTCTTTAGCCGTCCTTATTATTTTTATAAATAATAAAAATTATAGGTTTAAAAAATTTTATACAATAAACCCCAATTAAAATGTAATAATTTTCAAATTCTAAAAAATTTATTCTCTCTATCGCCCTCTCAATTAATTTGTCGTACTTTAAATCTTAATTTATTCATTATTAAATATATAATTCTTCTAAAACATAAAAAAAAAATAAGAGTCTTCTTTTTTTTTTTTGAAATGCTGGTTATACACCAGAATACTTACATTATACAGATTTATAACTGCTATTAAAGCAGACACAACACTGATATTTACAATCAGACATATATAACTAGGACTTATATTATTACATTAAATTCTATGAAGTACATGTTCAGACAAATAAATCTCGCAGAGGAGGGACGCTCCTGCTCCACTCGCATTTCACGAGGGAGAAGAACTTATAAATGTTTAGCCCCCACAATGCTTTTGTGGGGGCTTGAATTACTGCCCTCACGCTTGTGAGGCGATCGCGCCACAAGCCCTTCAGTAAAAGAAAAAGAAAAAATAAAATTAATTTCTTGAACACAAAACCTCGGAAAAATAATGCTTGCATTTTCTCAAAAGACTTATCTTGTGTTTATGTTTTCTTTTTGCCACTATATAAAACAAGGAGTTACATATTATTTTCTATAACAAGATCTAATTAATTAGGGCTTGCTGAATGCAGTTAAAAATGGTGGGATGGGTTTACTTCACTAAAATTTAATCTCAATATGATGTTTGGCGTGAATAATTAAACTAAAAATAATAAAGCTTGGGCTACCAAATTATCATGTGATAATGATTTTTTCACCCTAAGGAGACCCTAGAATAAGACTTTTAGAGTAAATTTTTGTCCTATGTTAACAACAGAAAATAAAAAGGTTACGTTAGAAACCTTAAAAGTTAGTTAATCTTAATTTTTTTTAATGGTATTCTCCCATGATTTATTAATTTAAGTTATCATTCATTCTTTACAATTTTAAATTTAAGTTTCATTCTTTATAATTTTAAATTTAAGTAATAGAATAAATAATATACAATTTGTTTGTTTTCATATTAAATAAATAATTGATCAACTTCATACATGTGATAAGGTGTAAGTAATTTTACATAATTTTAAATTTACATATATAAATTTATTATTTTAAAAATATTATTTATAAACTCTATAATGAAATTTAAACAGCCATCCAAGCATTTATTTAATATTTATTTATTTATTATTTTAATATTGTCAAAATTCATATAAAACCTTGTCCAATCTTGTATTACACTAAACACAAGATAATATTATTATAATCCAATTGGTATTTTAAGTAGACGAGAGTGGAGAGTATTTTAGCAAGTTAAAATAATCCATCCATATTTTTAATATATAAATATGTTCATTTACTAAATTACATTTAACCCATATAATAAAGTATTTTAACCGACTAATGTGTCAAAATTTTAAAACTTAATCTTTCCTTACTTTTTCAGTTAACAGAAGGGACTGCATCATTAATAATCAAGTAGTTACATCCATGCCGTTTGCATTGTAGCTGGACCCATACACTCTGTGTGTGTGTGTGTGTTTATTTGATACCATATGCAAAAACACAACTTTTCATGATGGTGAGAAATTTTAGAATATTTTTGAAGTATTATTTTAGTCATATAATAAATAAATAATATTATAACATGTATGTATGATTATATTCACTTTGAAGAACCAAAAAGCAATTCATAATTACGTGAATTAATAGTAGCATCCAATTATCATATGTTTAGACTAATGTTATAGTGGATGATGTTGCCTGTGTATAATGAGTAATAATGTAATAATATCTTATAAATTTAGGGTTTTAAATGCTACTTATGGATAGTTAAAATTGTGTCCAAGTGTTAAGTTTACTCAGTAAAGGACAAGCAAAGTTGCTCGTTAAGTCATTCCTTGCGTTAGGCCAGCACTGAATCCGTCTTAACTTTGTCTGGTTACATGGAATGTTGGTACAATCAATCCAACTAACAAATCCACAAGGGCTATTTTCAGAAACCTCCCCTGAGGTTTGATATAATTTCACTTAGATGGCGAGATTGATTGTATTCTCACTTACCTCCCCTGCCGTTAGTATACATATATTATAACGTTAGTAATTGAGGGTAAAAATGCAAAAAACAAGCTGAAATTCTAAAAAAATCAAATAATAATAAAAAATAATTTAAAATCTATTGGATAATTGTATTAACCAATTACACACAAAATCTATTGGGTAAAAGAGTGCATTTCTTTTTCGCCAGTACAAAAACCAACAGAGATAACATTTTTTCACAATTTTCACTCCACTCCCCTACTGTCATTTGCTGGAATAAAAAGAAATAAACACTAAGAGCATATATAACCCATGAAGAAGAAGAACATGGATGGTTGGAGAAGGCCACCGACCGGTGACAATTGACGGCGGCCGGAATATACCACCGATATTGGAGTTTGTAAGAGGTTAGTTGCTTTATCAAAGTTTAAAATTTTTAAATACCTTTGATTTTCTTGTTTTTGGAGATTTTATAAGTGGTTGTTGGTTGTGTTTGATTTGTCTTGTTCATGGGTTGGTGGTGGAAAATTTGATTAAAAGGAGAATGAGTTCAGCTTTATATGGCAATGAGTTAAAAAAACTAATTATTGGTTATTTTATATTTGTGATCTACACATACATAGTGTAATACATAGTGTAATAAGGCGTATAGAAAGCCAATAATTTGTTATTCTTATGCAAATGTGTGTGTAAAATAGTAGTCTTAACTGTAATTTTTTCTTCCGGCCAAAGTTTGCTAAAGTTGATCTCTTTATGAATTTACAGTGTTTGTGTGTGCCTGTCACACAAACATAGTTCCTGTGTTTTTGGGAGACTAGGCTTGTCTCTTGTGCGACAAGGCCCCGTCGCACAAAAACAGTTTCTGTGTTTTTGGGTGACTGGGCCTGTCTCCCATACGACGGTCCTCGTCCCACGAACATAGTTTTTATGTTTTTGGACGACTAGCTTGTCTCCCATGCGACAAGCCTCCGTCGCACGAACACAGTTTCTGTGTTTTTAGGCAATAAGGGTTGTAGCACATGCGACAACCCTTATCGTCCAAAAATACTATTTTGTGTAATGGGCGGCGACATGTTCTTGTCGCACATACAGACATTCTGTATTTTTGGGCGACAAGTATGTCTCCCGTTCGACATACCTTGTCGCATAATACCACAGTTTTGTGTTTTGGACGGCGACATGCTCTTGTCACACATACAGACATTCTGTAATTTTAGGCGACATGTGGCTCCCGTATGACAAGCCTTGTCGCACAAAAACACAGTTTTGTGTCTTGGATGGCGACATACTCTTGTCACGTAATGTTATTATTACGTTGTGTTTTTGACAAGGCCTGTCGCATAAAAACACAGTTGTGTTTTGGACGGCGACATGCTCTTGTCCTACATATAAGTATTCTGTATTTATGGGCGACATGTGATGTCTCCCGTGCGACATATTTGTCGCACGAACGTTGCTCTTATTTTTTAGGCGAGAGGCATGTCACATGGAAAACATTAAAATATATTACTATTATCATTTATTTTCTTTATTATTGTAACTTTTGTTGTCGTTATTTAGTAATGTCATTATTATTATTATTCATAATTATTACTTTGCTTTCACTTATTAACGTGTGCTTATTAACATATGATAGGGACAAAAGGCCATTTGAACCGTCTGCTGTTCCACTGGAACCTGTAGCACAAATGGACTGGTTTGACATACAGGACGAGAATGAGTTTGCTCTCCCTGATTTGAATGATGAGGTTCACATTGAGCAGGAGACGACAATAGAAGCTTCTCTTGAGAGGATGACAGCAAATGACGATGGAGATGTCTATGGGGATAAACCTACAGAAAATAATATTGAAAATGATTTGGCTCACGCTAATAGCGAAGGAGAGGTTAATGAAGTTGTTGGCGCTGCACTTGATGCTGGGTTGGATGATCAATCTGATGATGACAGTGGTTGTGATTCAGATGAGACCGATTATGAGGCTGCACACAAAGCTTGTTGTCGGTAAAAGACAAACTCAGGTGGTTTTCAGTTTGCATTCGATGGTGAAAATATTGAACTTAAACCAGGTCAGTTGTTCAAGGATGTAGATGAATTCAGGAAGGTTGTGAAGGTGTATGCAATAAAAAAAAGCATTCAGATTAGAAATAGTGAAGAATGAAAAGTCAAGAGTTACACTTAGGTGTGCTGTTATAGGATATACTTGGAGGCTGCATGCTAGTCCTAACTGGAATAAGGGCCATTTTTAGATTAATACATACTGTTCAGAGCATACTTGTGCAAGAAATAGCGAGAACTACGAAGCAACATCAACATGGATAGCTATTTCCTTTCTTCATCTGTTCAGGGCTAATACTCAACTGCCAATTGATGTCATTGCATCAGAACTGTTCAGAAGATATGGGATAACTTGCTGCAATCAAAGTCTATATCGGACAAGAAACAATGCATTATAACTGTTGGGACAAGACCATAAAGCAAGCTACAGTAAACTATTCAGGTATATGCATGCCACACTTGCTTCGAATCCTGGATCCACTGTATCATTAGATAAAGATTGGTTAGGGGGTGGTGTGGATCCTCATTTTAAGAGATTCTTTGTGTTTTTTGATGCAAGCAGAAGGGGATTCTTTGGCGGTTGTAGACAATTCATAGGCATTGATGGTTGTTTTCTAAAAGGACCTTATGAGGGAGTGTTGTTGTCTGCAGTTAGTGTAGATGCCAATTATGACATTTACCCATTGGCTGTATGTGGAGTAGAAAATGAAAATACAGAGTCTTGGGTGTATTTTATTGAGAAGTTGTATGAACAAATAGGCTGCAATGATAGGGAGGGTTTGTGTTTTATGAGTGACAGACAAAAGGGGATATTGAATGCATTAGAAAATGTCTTTACTCAAGCTTTAAAGAGATACTGCTGTAGACACATTTATGCTAACTTCAAGGAAAAATTTCTCGGTGTTTTGCTTAGAAAACCATTCTGGCTAGTGTGTAGAAGTGCAAATGTTTCTGATTTCAGGAGACACATGGTTGAGTTGAATGAAATAAGCCCCATTGGACATGATTGGTTGATGCAAATACTAGTGGTTTGTTGGGCGAAGCATTCTTTTCCTGCCCATACTAAAAGTAACCATGTCACCAATAACATGTCCGAGTCTTCCCGGCCATTAATGTAGTTGTTAAGCCTGGTATAATCTAATGAATCTATATCACAATCACAGTTATTTCACTGAGCCTTCATAAAAACCTATTCAATTTATTGCAATCAAATAAATAAATGTTATATTTTAGTATAGGATAGTAAATCGACGAATATAACTTCAAGTCTCTTACCCAAAAAAAAGACATCTGTATGCGTGCAATGTTGATACAAGGCATTTGGATATTGCTTCTGCTTATCACTTATTAACCGGTAGTATTCATGGATATGCTGTACGTGGCAAATACACATATCGATCAACCAAAAAATTTAATTAGAAGTAAATTAAATAAAAATTAGCAATAATTACCTCGTCACCTAGCCACCCCATTGAGTCTTTCCCCAACAGTGTTCTATAAAATTGCATTGATTGATGGATCTTGCGATCAACTGCGATGTTACCAACAAGCCATTGCTCGAGATCATGAGATAGTATCGGATCATCTAATCCTCTAAGTGGATTGATATCGACAGCCGTCCTTGCGTCAATCTCGCATTTTGTTGGCTCTATGGTGGGGAGACATTTAATGCCCCTTACTCGCTTGTAAGTGTGTAAGTATGGACTTCTAAGGACATGTGACGTCCTATATGGATGACCAAATTTGCTAATGTCGGGATGTGGTTCTTTAAGGATCTACACACTGTCATCGTTTAAGTCCTCATATAAATTATACAATGACAACGGGGTGTGCTCATAATCATCTCCAACATCATTGGGGGCCTGTCAATGATGATAATTGCTGTTGTCAAGCACTTTAGTTACAATGTAGTTAACACAAAGAAACAACTATTTAAATAGCTTACCGTGTAAGAGCTACTCATTGGGGTATTACTGTAGGTGCGATTGAATGAATTATCGGTATGTGAATTCATAAACCCCATTACAGATTTTGCAAACTCTCTTTGCTCTTGCCTAAACTCTCTCTATTCTTTTCTAAACTTTCTCTGCTCCTTACGCTCAGCCTAAACTTCCGACAATATGTTATTCATCATTTGTTTCATGTCAATAATCGAACGATCAATCTTCTCTATTCGACAGATGACATTATCACGGGAAAGCTTCATTTTTGTCTGTGACCATAGAGAAAAAAAAAACCTTTACGTATAATTTATTAAATCATATATTTTCGTGAAAAAAACATTTAAAATGCTGAAAATAGCATATAACCTCTACATCACGCGAGTCGTCGACTTTATATTTGTCATGAACAGGTGGCTCAACATTCGCTTCATATTCATCACCAACTGGTGTCTTATTTTTGTCCTCTTCGATGAGTGGCGCGCACATGTTTGGTTGATGCTGCAACAAAAATAACGAAACAAATTATACAACTTGTAGTTGTTCGAGATTGGCGACATAACATTATAACTAAATTCAACAATTTAGTTACATTTTACACCCAATGTGGGATTCATTTCGTGTAATCCTTCACACTTTTCCACAATAGTATGTCCTTCTCGTACGTGGTTGGATTGAGAGTTTGTTTAACAACTCCCTATGCATAAAGAAATCAAAATTTCTTGTAAACCAAACTATCTATAATTTAAGAAATCTTCGCAGCCAATGTAAAAATATATGTAATACTTACAATACGATTTTTGTCATTGAAAAACTTATACACCTCAGTAAAACATATTCTCGTGGATGAAACGCCTTCCCACTTCAATATACGTGGACTCTTCTTTTTAGTTTTGATGGCCCACTTTTCATTTAGAAACTCTCTACTTCGAACAACCAAGCCTGTACCAAGCGAAAACCCTTATGATTATAAAATACATAACAAAACAAGCATAATTTTTTATTTTTTCAACGCACCTGCACTCCAGGACAAAAGCCATAAATGTTGTACTTAACTTCTTGAAGACTAAAATCCTGAAAAGCTCTGATTTTTAATTCAATGCAGTATCCAAACTGTCGTATATAGTTTGCCAAGAAGAACGACCCCATGGAAGACTTCTAAAGTACTCAAGATCATCGACTTCATTTAGCAGCACTGAATTTGGTTTACGCTAATCTTTTCTTCCATTGAGCACTCTATCCCCAAAATAATACAGCGCGATCTTTAGCGCATCAACATCGTCTATATCATTAAATTTTAAATCCTCAAATCTTGCGTCAAATTGCTTAAGATTTACTCCTAGATCACCATCAAAGTACAAATCACGTAACATGTGCATAGCCTCAACATTTGCTTCTATGTGTATATCGTATACACCATATTTAAGTCTGGTAACTAAGTACTACTCAGCGATCGAAAATCGTGCTAATTGGCCACAAAATTCAAACCATAATTGATCTTTATCATGCTTATCATGTGCTACTTGCCTAATTAATGCGTTGTGCACAATTGCACCACTGAAGATGTAGGCATCCATCTTTGCGAACTGGCCAAATATGTCTTTCTTAAATAATTTTAATTGTTGTCTCGTCAATTTCCTCTTGATGGTTTCCATGACATTTCCAAATTTAGATGTATTTGTAATATGCCTGGGGAAATGTTCCGATGCCACAATCTTCATCGTGCCTGGTTCCTTTCTTGGACCGGGTGGATTACGCTTAGACCGCGGCTTCTTGGCCATTGTATCTGCAAATCTAATATTTTTTCATTAATTAGAAGCATAGTTCAAAATATTAAAAATAAACACATATACTTCTTTCTACAATTTTGTATGATCAGCTTGTCGCACAGGAGACAAGAAGCTGTCGCACAAAATTATAGACACCAATTTCATGCAACAAATTAAAATACTACCATTAAAATCCATCACTGCTTTAAAAGAAACTTAAACAAAAAATAAGGAAAAAAAGAAACGTAAACAAAATCAATGGAGGCATGTCACATGCGCGACTGGCAGGCACTGGTCGCGTGCGCGAAGTGCGCTAGTCGTGTGCGCATTTCTGTGCTGGTCGCACCCGCAACGTGCCCTGGTCGCGCGGCGGGCGTATGTCGCCGCATGGCGACACCACGTGATGTCGTGATGTCGCTGACGTGAATCGGTTGCCGCGTGACGTGCCACTCGGTCGCGCGCCTTCAACGCCGACGACAATGTAAATGCGCCGCCAGCCAAGAACCACTTGGCGTGCGCGATTCTGCAGAATTTATATTTGCCATTTTAAGCTTCTTCTCGCATCCTTGTTGTGCTACATGATGAGCTTACAAAAGGGAATGTGCCATTCTACTTAATCTACTTTAAATGAGACAAAAAAACTCTAATAGGCCTTTTGTCGAGCACCTCATGTGATATTTATTACCTACCAATTTTATTAAACGTTTTTAATATTTACGCAACAATCAATCCTAATACTCATCTATAATCATTTATACACTCATTTATTATCAATCAATCTTACGCAAACAAAAAAAAAGACATTTCTTCAAACAATCAAGACAAGATTACCCGTAATTAGAGAGAAATATTGTGGCCAAAATGGTGGAAGTAGAACCACGTGCTGCCGGAGATTAACTTGCTGTCAAAAGCCTATCGGCCCGCCGTCGTTTGTCACCGGAAAAGTTAAGATCTAGGTTGAATTTGGAGAGAAGAGAAGATAAATGTTTGTTGCTTTATTTTCATGCATAAACACGCATGACTTTTGTTGGCGCCAAAAATCGGAGTTTATTTAATAGGTTTGGTCATTTTTATCATTTCGCAAGTCAACTAATAGTCAACCCGTATGTATACTAACGACAGAGGAGGTAAGTGAGAATACAATCAATCTCGCCATCTAAGTGAAATTATATCAAATCTCAGGGGAGGTTTCTGAAAATAGCCCAAATCGACAATGGTAATTGTGTACTTGGAAATTATTAAGGTGTATTTAAAACATTGAAATTCTGCTTTGGGCTTTTCAAACAAATCCACTAGAAAAAATAATTGGGCTTCCATTGGGTCTACTTATGACCTGGGAAACAGATGATTACTGGGATAAAATTGGACAAAATTGACTTGTAGACATGGTTTTACCATCGGGCTTCAAATTTTCTTCCAACTTCCTTGCGAAAACTACCGTTACTCCTTGCTAATTTATAATAAATTAGGCTAAGCTAATTGGTTGTCATCATAAAATTCACTTTCTTTAAGTCTTGTTTAGTATTAAAATTAGTTAGTTGTAACTTTAAGTTATCACACTAAAATATTTAGTAAATATTAACTGTTGGTTTTTAGAAACTAAATTGAATTGATCCACCATTTATGTAATGAAAAACCAATTTAATTCTTTATTATTTTTGTCAAATTTATTATTTAAAATTTATATTTTCTACACACTATCAACTTTTATTTTATGATTATAACTTTTTTACATACCAACTATAACTTAAAAGGTAGATCGTCTCAATACCAAATAAAACCTTAATTACATTATAACTCACTGATATTAGAATCATGACTCAACTAGAAGCTCAAGTGCATATTTAGAATTGTGGTAGATTGTCAAATAAATTTTTGACACTTTACCTTCTAACCATTACTATTATTATTATTTGATTTGAAATAACCTTCAAAATTATGTTTGATAATACTTATTTAATGAATGCTAGTGTATTGGGTTGAAAACAAGAAGTGAAATCATGTACGCTAATTTTAAAAAAAATTCCACCACCAATCCCAAACATACATTAACTCCGTACAATTATTGCATTGTACGTGGATCGATTCAGCGCAGCCGGTAAAGCCCTAATACGCGCAGTACACCGACCGTTGATTAATATTCACAAAGAAAGATAAGCACCCACGTGGAACTTGAAGTCATTTCTTCGATGATCAAAAGAATAGCCCTGACGATCCACTCAATGGGTTTGGTGGTGGTTAGTAAGAATTGACTTTGAGTGAAATTTTATGAACTTAAATCCGACATATATCTAAACGTTATGGATGATTATCACTTTTGAGGAAATAACTAAAATAGATCTTATTTCGATTAATTAATAGCGACGAAAACAAAGACGCCCATGCCACAACACTCTGGAGAGAAAAACGCATTAAAGACTTACCATTTAAGCTCTAATTTTGAACTTACTGGTAGCTTTAGTTTTCTATTTTGAAAGAAAACTTTTCCCAAATGGCGTCTACAAATTAACATGCATGAATATCACAGAGAGAATCGTGCGAGACTGAAAGTTTGTATCCATTTTTGATTCCTTGTGCTCACCAAAAAGGCATCATTTTTGCCACTGACAAGCATGCAACATGCATAATGCCCAATCTGGTTTTAGTCTGAGAGTCAACTGGACTCTGCAATGGCCACTGGGTCCAAACGACAGCAACATTAAGGGTCAAAAAGCAACCAACGACAGTCCCCCCCTGCGCTTATTAAACAGATGACCCAAACGCCAATGGTGTAAAAATCATTTTGAACGAGTCACAGCTGTTTTTTATTTTATTTTTTTGACTGTTCTACTATTAACTTGGTCCATGCATGATGCAATGCATGCAATTAATTCATCTAGCCCCAGCTTTTTCACTTTCAACAGAATAATATATTTTTAAATCCCAAAGGTGAAAGCTTTCTCCCATGTGCGCTTGACCCTTTGTTAATCACCGTCTCATTAAATATATCAGAAATATCAGGAATTGTTTCGCAAATTTTAAGAGATTTTGCAAATATATACACATTCTTTGTAAATCTACTAATTATCGTAGTGGTTGAAAAAGTAAGGCATAAGGTTTGAAATACAAGACTCAATTTTGTAGTACGCATGGTAGTATTTGACAAAGTTTACATCAAATAGCTAGCGTATAGCAGAGCCAAATATTTTGCTTGACGTTTTCATTGATGTTGATTTGGCAACTGATAGTGTGAACTCCATTGACATCAATTAATCTTCTGTATATAAATAACCCTGCATTAAATAAAAGTCAGATGTTTTCTAATAATGACCTTAATCATTTAATATTAAGGACTAATTAGAAGAGAAGCATACAATATTGTTTACTAAAACGGGAACAAATAATTATTAATTAGCACCGCCAACGGCTGCTTAATTGCTGATAATTGATACCATTTTCACACGATGGCCTTTTTTTTTTTTTTTCTCTTTTTTCTGTTTGTCTTTAAAGCAAAATTATTTATTTATTTATATAATTTATATGAATAAAGAAGTGAACCGGCGCTTGGTCTCTGTTCTTTTTTGAACCGTTTGCTCACGGGAACAGCAACTTTCCCGAGAATCACCGGTTTGATCAGTGAAATTTCAGAATAATTTAAAAAAAACTTCTGATCAAAATGAAATCAATGTCACGTGGCGCAATTTTTGACCGGGTCATACTATCTTAACAGCCAAGAAACAAACCATATATAAAAGAAAAAATAAATTTAAAAAGGTAAATTTATGAAGTGGTCCAACATTATGGTTAATTTATAAAAATATCTCAACATAAGTCATTTTGAACAATAAAGTAAAACTTTAATTTTTTGAGAAAAAATAATAATCCTACTTAAAACGGTATTAATAGTCACAACGGGCTGCATTCATAAATTATGATACAAGAAAAATTATGTATATTAATTTGTAATAAATAAAATATTCATTGTTAGCATCGATTGTAATAAATTGACTATTTAATTTATTATTATATTTAGAGGTATTATCGTCTAAAATGATTTTTTTTAATATATAAAAATAAGAATTTAGTTTAAGTCCTGTCATTTTTATAAAATGACTAAATATCTCTGTCATTTCCACAAAGTTCCCAAAATAAAGAAGTAAAAAGTAATTGAAAAAGGGCGATGTATTCATGTAATAGTTAAAAAGAGAGTCTTGCAAAATGAAGCCCTCAAAGGCGCCATCGACTTTATACATTTATATAAACCCTTAAACCAGAAACTAGCCCATTGTTTGCTTTTCTTGATTAAAGAAGCTAGAATCTTGGCTCTTGTTGCGTGCCTCATTTTACCTTCTTAAAGTTGATCTCTTTTGCTGTGTGGGTTCTGGTCAGTGTGCACTGAGCAGCGACAGCAGCCATGGGGAGAGCTCCATGTTGTGACAAAGCCAACGTGAAGAGAGGACCTTGGTCTCCCGAAGAAGATGCCACTCTTAAGCGTTATGTTGAGAGTCATGGCACTGGCGGTAACTGGATTGCTTTGCCTCAAAAAGCTGGTATCTTTTAATTTTCCTCTCTCTCTCACACACAGTACCCAGTAGGCAGTATCACCACCAACCAAAAAAAAAAAAAATCACTTTCTTTTCTTATAAGTTATAATCAAGTTTACTCAATACCCATTTCAAGTTTCTTTATCTTTGTTGGTTTAGTTCAAGCTGATCATGAAATGTAATGTAACCAAAGGAGAGTGTTTTCTTTTCTTTTCTTTTCTTTTTTACTTTTAAAAAATTTTCCTCTAAATTTATTGTTATTGTCCTATTATTTTTCCTTTAAAAAATTTGACAGATTCCTTCACTTCAGCTCATTCATTTATTCTCTGAAGGGTTTGTTTTCGTCTTTGCTTTTCAGTTTTGTATTTAGTACACACGTTATAAACAGTACAAGAAAAAATTAGACTTGCCAGAGGAATTTGTTTGTCTTCTTGTTAGAGATAACATTTTTCTTCTGGCCTCTGGGGACCATCATAAAAGAAGCTATACGGCTATACAATTGAAACTTTCATGTGAAATCATATTATTGATCACTGATCAATGATCAATACTTCGGCTTTAAGCACATCACATCTATACATCTTATAAGCAACAATTTCTCTTTGTCTTATGTTACGTTATTTTCAATGCTGTAACTTATGTATTTGGTTCATTTTAATCTCTTTGGCTGTTAAATTTTCAGGCCTCAAGAGATGTGGCAAGAGTTGTCGTTTAAGGTGGCTAAATTACCTGAGGCCAGACATCAAACATGGGAATTTCACTGAAGATGAAGATCATGTTATATGTACCCTCTACAGTCAAATAGGAAGCAGGTGATTAATTTTGCTACTGATCGTATATAGAGTTAATAAACTGCGCCTTATCTTTATATTTATATTGTTTGATTTTGTGGTTATAATAAGTTAATTTCCCACTTGTCGTTTTTTTATTAGATGGTCCATAATAGCTTCTCATCTACCTAGAAGAACTGACAATGATGTGAAGAATTATTGGAACACCAAGTTGAAGAAGAAGTTACTTGCTGGGAAAGTAAGCCTGCTCACGAGCAACGATGCTAACAATTCCCCAATTATTAGCGGCAGCAATCCAACTGATACTAATCATCTTCATGACTCAACTCCTTCAATATCACTGCCAAAATCTGAAGCCTGTGATCCCCAATATCCAGCTTCACCTACTCAACTCTCTTCTTCGCCATCAATGCCGTTGCTAACTGATCATCATCATCATCATATTGCTTATGGATTAAGTACTGTAAATCATCATCACTTTATTCCCCCTCACTCTGCTGGACTGAGTTTTACTACCACTACTTTTTCTCATCAATTGGGTACGAGCTTGAAGAATAGTCCTGTTCTCACATCTTCTCAAGAGGGCTCAAGTGCTACACTGCCTGCTGGCAACAACGTTAATGGTGGTGTTGTAGATGGCGATCAGATTCTAATGGATTTCGGCTTCGGAATCGGAGACCCTTGTGATCAATATTATGTCAACAACAATGGCACTCTTTGGTATAATCATCAAGAGAAAGCTACTAGTCATCATGATGATCTGAGTAATTGGTATCCAAGTTTATTAGCTGCTGATTCTTCTTATGCTGACATTAAGCCACAAGGACTGAATCAAAGTGTGATTAACCAATATTAACACATCATCAGTTATCATCACATTCAAGTTACCGAAACATAAGACTTAGTTAGATGGTTGATTTTTAGACATTGTTACCTGAATTTGGACCTGGTCCTAATTTGTTTATTCTACGTTACCTAGTGTCTGTAGCCAGCTAGGAACATATAATGTAAATCAAATCTAAGTCATTGGGTTAATTTGTGAATGGGAATTTGTTTACTTTTCCAAAGGAGATAGAGATGAATGTGAAACAGAGATGGCATCAGCATGTCTGCTTCTGCTTCTTGTTTTGTCAGAGACCATGAAAGTTACATGAGACTCATGTAATCCACTTTTCAAATCATAACGTCCCCTTCAATCCCTTCATATATTAACCATAAAAGACTGGCTCTCTCTCTCTCTCTCAAAAGATTGCTTTGCCGACGCCTACTACTTTTTCGCCTTGAATAGACATCTCAGTATGTTTTTTATGACCTAAAGAGATGAATAGGAGGTTACAACTGTGACCTCTGATGCTGAAATTTGAATACTCCCACAAGTAGCTATTAATAAATCAATATTTAATCCATACAAGTCTCAAATGAATTGTCCCTACACTGTCTACTAAATTGCTTAATATAATGAGGAAAACTTAAAGTTGGTGTCTCTTTTAAGTAAGACAATAGCGCACCACAGTCATATGTCGAATGCAAAAACTCTTCCTTTGTCGAGTTATATACAGTACTTTGACAAATCACCGGGTAATATTAGAAGAGGACATGAGTGATGCACATCTCCAATTTTATCTCAATTGATATGTCATTCGTTCACTAATTAGTAAGTTAGTATAACTAATTCTCTTAAAATTTATAAAAAAAATTATCAATCATTTAATAAATAACATATTATATGTAATATTATGTAAATAAAATTTGAGATAAAATTTTAAGATATGTCTATCATTACTCATATTAGATTGATCATAAATAATGCAATTCAGATAATCAAAGACAACGTGCAGATTTTGCCATCAATCATGCCTATTTAAATTCAATCACTCCAATTTCAACTTTCGTTTAAAATTAAGGTAGCGTGACTCTTAATCCACAGCTATTTTGAAATAAAATTACTAACGTGCAACTATTTCCCTCCCTCGGTCACATCATAATCCACCGGAGATAGGGCCATTATTATAAGCACATTAAAAGAATCACAGGAACTAATTACTGGATAACTTTGGATTAAACATTAACTATTTCGATAAAGGCTCATGTTTTTAGTCAAAAGACTTAGAGCCAGGCGGCCTAGAATGGGCAATTAAATGTGCTATCGCCCTACGACCACGGTGGCTGTTATATATAATTATTATATTGCACGACCAGAAATCTCTACCAGAATTTAAAGCTAGTTTGGGTTTCTTCATTTGCAGGATGGCTCTATTGAATAAACTAGCTAGAATTAAAGTAGAAAGCTGGCCAGTCATTTGTTTCCTTTAATGTCCGCACGTTGGACTTTTTGACAATTAAATGAATCACGATGCATCCTTCATCTTGTTATTGCTGGCATTATTTGGAGGTGAATATTCCCTTCATTTCACTTATCCATGTTTGACAAGACAACCTCATCGACATTTTGAGATAAAACTCTATTTTCATTCTATTTCCTTCATTAGTTAGAGGTTTTTTTTTTTTTATGTATATATTATCATCAGAATTCAACTAATATCTTACACTTAGATGTTAGTCAGAACTCTTCAGTATTACTCTGTTATATCACAGTCCTGAGAACCTACCCTACCCAGATGTAGGGAGCTAATTACCTCCCCTATTGAGAGAAGATGTGAGTCGTGATACAGGAATAGCTGATTCAATTAGCTGTTAGAATTATTATTGAATCAAATTGGTACCATTAGGGGTTTATATTTTTAGTCATAAAAATGGAATAATCGACAAGAGAAGACTCTTTAATAGAAGGGTATTAATCATCTAATTAGAGATAGGAGGCCCCATTTAGTTTCCACAGGCAAGATGCTGAGCTGGTTGTCACATACACAAGGTAATGTTAATTTATGCTTGCACTCAATATTAGGGGCGCTTAATACATCATGTATGATGTAGGACATCTTTCGGTAGGTGGAATTTCGATTTGGGAAAATTAAATTGCACATATAATGTATTATTTTAAAGTTTGTGCGTACAATAAGTAGTAAGACTAAACTCCATCATTCATGAAAACATCAACTTGTTAGAATTTTGCACCCATATTCAAGTAGTTACCACAACTATCAAAAGGTACTCCAAAGATACTAACGTTTACAATTTATATCTCTAAACTACTTTTGAGTTAATTCCATTTAAGTTTTGATCATATTACATATATCGCCCTGCTACAAGGAGGGCCAAAAAAAAAAAAATTTCTCTCTTCAAGATTGGATTGATTGGCGCCGCCATATATAATTCGAACTATATGGTAATGAATTTATTTTACTATAAATGCGAGTTAAAAAGTTACGATATGTTTAATTCCAACTAAATTCTTAAGTATGTGATTAAAAAATTAATAAAGACAAAAAAGGAAAATTTAAAAAAAAAAAAAAACAATCGTCTCATGAATTTGCTTTACATGTATAATTCGAATTGCACGGCAATGAATTTGTTTTATTACAAGTGTGAATTAAAAAGTTACAATATATTTAATTCTAACTGAATTCTTAAGTATGTGATTAAAAGTTAATAAAAACAGAACAAAAAAGAAAAAAGAAAAAAAGAAAAACGATCATCTTATTATCCTAGACCCTTGGTGTTGGTCAACCGATCAACTTAAAAGGCTTTGGCTGCTTCAGTGTGGTAGAAGGCAGCGAGACAAAATCACATAACGCATTCTATCTAATTTTTAAAGAAGAGTGATATAAATATACTAAAAAAAAAGAAAGAAAATGAAATGTAACATGTTTTATACAATCTGTACTATTCATAGGATTTAATTGCTCAAATTTATGTGTATTCAACGGTACTTAAATGTTTTGAAATGTCCAGCCGCTTTCAATTATTTTTTTAACAAAACAAAGCTCGTTCCAAGTCAAACTTTGATAATCTTTTTCAAAATCATCATGCCAATTAATTAATTTATTTAACTATTGAAGTTAAAATTAAATAAATGTTTAATACTAATGTTTCCGTCAAAGCAATAATTATATATAAATTAAATTATAGAAATAAATTAAATTAATATGCATGTTGGTCCCTACCTCAAAATTTCTTCTATTGAGAGAATCTTACCAATTTTTATGAATAGGTTCTTGTAATAAATTATAGTTGTTGGTTGCATATAATCAAAGTTCTATTGTTATTTTCGACATTGAACTTTCATAATTTGTATATTATAATAACAAATTGTTGGGTGTTTTTGAAAAGTTTACATACATCATGTAACGTGTTTCTCAAAGTCAATTAGAAGACTAATTAACGCTATGAACTCTTTAGTAATCGTGCACAAGATGTCAAATAAATATGTTAATTAATTCAGAATTTTACAGTCACCGATTGTATGTAATACTAAAATAATATAACCCCATTTTCAACTATGAAGGGTATGCTTCTCTTCTTCCAACTTTTCAACACATTTAATTATATATTAAAATAAAAAAAATTCAAGACTTTTATGTGGATAAATATCCCAAAAAAATAAAAATAAAAATAACAAACAACATAATCTGCCAGTGTTGAGCTTGTATAAACGCATCCTCAGTGATGTATCGATAAATTAAAAGTATTCTTATTACTTCCTTGAAGTTTAAGCATTCTCATCATGGGTAATTTCAAATCTAATTTTGTATTAGCTAAGATTAAGAGGTGACGTTAGAGACACTAACTGTGAATTTTCCTTTATATAAACCATTATGTGTAAACTGATGTGTCGGTTATGTATTGGTTTTAATAGAATATAAAATCCAAAAGTAATTATTGGAGAATAAATTGTGTGCGCACATCTGACAATCATCAGTCCGACATTGAAATACACGTTGGATTAGGCAAAGCCACTTATACAATTTAAAAATATTAAAATTGAAAGGCCGAATATTTTGGAATTTGGGCCTTAATTCTTGCATGGCCCAAATCTTTTTCTAGTTACATTAAGTGCACCCTAACGAAAGTTGACATGCTAATATGAGATCTATGAGCCCAACGATTTGAAATTAAAAAAGCCCGACCCGTGAGTTTATGTATACTCCAGTGTTTTAAAAATGAGATGGCAAAATGAGAACCACTGGAGGAGGAAGTGGTCAAGTGGCTATACTATCGAGCGGACGACTATTATCGTTATTTTTTTATTTTTAAAAAATATAGTGATAAGATTCAAATTAAATTTTCAATCTCATCATTTTGAGAATTTGAATTTGCATAGCCAATTAAATAAAAATATTTAAAAATCACTAGGATTAATTCCTGTAGACTTAGAATGATCTATTATTTGTACTATATACATAGTAAATCGATAACAATTTTCACAGGTTGACCTTTTTTCCCTCTGTATCTTTAAATTTTCATTTCCATTCTCCAACTTTTGACCAAATATGATCAACGACCTTGCCACAAACATCAGTTTTTTGTTTTTTGGGTTTTTTTTGGGGGGGGGGGGAGTGTTTGCAATTAGAGCCTGATTGATACTCCCAATCCAACCTATGCATGGTGTTAAAAACACAAATACTTCTTATAAACTATAGATCGAACAGGAAATACAAAATTGAATGCAATTAGAATCGGTTATGGGTTGATAATTGTCAATTCCAATTCCTATCCCCCTTTTAAATAAAAAATTGTTTAATTTTCATCCCATTAAAATACCGTTCTATTTTATTTTTTCAAATAGTCTTGCATAAGTAAAACAAAGCAATAAAATTAACTAAAAAATTTTCCCAACTTTCACAATTAACCCCGTTATCTTTTGTCTATCAACATTAGCCAAACACAACGTTTCCTTCCTAAATTACCCTCGAAAGTTTCGTTCTCCCTTTTGAGACAAACCAAAGCAACTCTGCACTCTTAATCACTGGTGGCGGCAAAAGACAACGCAAATACCGACGGAAAAAATAAACTTCGAGCATAATCCATTCATCCAGATCTAAAAGCGTTCTACATTACTGGATTAGTGGTAAGAATTATTTTATTATTCACTGGTTGCATGAAAATGTGGCAAAAATACAACCGGGACGAAAGCTTGGTGCGACGGGCAGCCCGTGGCACCAAGCCCAGCTGCGACGGGCTGCCCCGTCGCACTTAGCCCAAGTGCGATGGGCTTCCCGTCACACCAAGCCCAGGTGCGATGGGCTCCCGTCGCACTCACTGCCTCTGACTTTTGGTGCGACGGTGCTGTCGCACAAGTCGACGATATGTGACGGCGCCCGTTGCTATCACCTGATATTTTGTGCGACAGGCTACCCGTCGCACCAACAAGCAGGTTCATTGGAACTGATTTTTTGTAATCCGTAATTAATTTTTTTATTTTTATTTCAGGCATGGATTTAGTTGTGCTTCAATTGTGTTATGATGGTTAGTGACAGACATTAGAAAACGGGCGTATAGAGTATGTGAATAGTAAAAATAGAGCCTTTTTAGTTGAGAAAAATTGTCTGTTTGATCAATTTTTTACAAGAATATGTGAGGTATTACAAATAAATCTCCATGAATATAGTATTACAATGAAGACAACTTTGAGATCGACAAACACATTGTATCATATATGTACATTGCCCATGGATATATCTGATGATGAAATGGTGAAGGTTGTGTTGCACGTGGCATCCAATATGGGCAACTATGAATTTATTCCTATATTTGTTACCACAACACCTCGAGTTCCGACTGAAAATGTTGAGCCACCCGTTGAAACAGAAGCTTCTTTTAGAGCAAATATGTCTGGCCCCGATAATGAAGAGGAGGTGTTGCCAAGGACATCGTTGCACCAATATTACTCTTCCTTCTACGATAATAATGACAATATTGATGACAACGGTATTACGTTACAGGATGTTGGAGAAGATATATTACCACTAACAGCGTCGGTGGAGCGACAATATTCTCCATATCACAATAATGATTTCTGTGAGAATGATGATCATGTTGATAACACAGAGAGAGGTAATGTTTGTGCAGAACCTTTTAATACTGTGGAAGGCACTTATTTCAATAATGCTGGTGATGATGGCGGAGCCGGTCCTTCCAACATTCCATCGTTTCAGCATGAGGATGAGTGTGAAGGCGACATTCCTGTGAATAACAGAGACACTCGATCTATTCCTCCAATATCCGAATCGAGAAGAAGGATTGACCCCCTCATAAACGTTGCTCCAATTTTGCCTTCGAACATGGTTGCTCCAAGCTTTTATAGCAGTTGTGGCTCGGATGATATCAGTGTGGGTAGACTATTTACTGAGAAGAATGAGTTAATATTACAACTGCGCAAGGTTGCCTTTAGAGATAAGTTTGATTTCAAGATTGAACGGTCAACAACGACACGTTTTGAAGCTCACTGAAGTTTATAATTATGTAAATAGCGCATTCGAGCAATTAGAAGTTCAAACGAGCATATTGTACCTTGGGTGGTGAAGAGAATTGACAATATACATAGTTGTCATAATGAGGTATTTCTTGATGGCCGTCATCAAGTAAGGAGCCGAGTTGTCGGTCATATTATCGCAGACAAATATATTCAAGATAAAAGAATTTACACTCCAAATGACATCAGAGAGAATATGTTGCAGGAGTACGGTGTTTAATTAACATACCAGCAAGCATATCGGGCTAGAGAAGTTGGTCTTGAAATAGTTCGAGGCAACCCTGCAGAGTTATACAACTTACTCCCTAAATACTCTCACGTACTCACCAAAGCGAATAAGGGTACAATGACTCGCCTCGAGCTGGATGGAGATGGTAATTTCTTGTACTACTTTGTAGCACTTGGATTTTCCATCAAGGGTTTTATGCAGTACATTCGGCCTGTTATTGCTGTAGATAGTACTCATCTAAAGGGGCTATATCGTGAAAGTATGTTCGTTACAACATGTCTGGATGGTAACAATCAATTATATCCATTAGCCATTAGGGTCATGGATTCAGAAAATAATGATGCTTGGGAATGGTTTATAATGAAGTTACACGGAGTGATTGGCGATAAGTCAGAGGTAGTAATTATCTCTGATCGATGCACTGCCATTAGAAGAGATGTTCTGAAAGTATTTAACAATGCAACTCATGGCATTTGTTTTTACCATGTGAAAGGTAATATTAAGTCCAAGTTTAGGATGTCCAAAGCTATTTGGGATGAATTTGAGCCTGCTTTTATTAATGCAGCAAAAGCATATGGACATGAGGAATTTAAAAGACAACTTAAACGGTTGTGGATGCTCTACTTGGGTGCGGCTGATTATTTAGAAAATAATATGGGTACGTGTAATTGGGCAAGGTCTCAGTTTGAAGGAAGGAGGTATAGTATAATTACCACTAACATCGCGGAGAGTGTGAATTCTTTCATGAGAGAACCGTGAAAATTTCCCGCAACTCATCCTGTTGATTACTTCAGAAGAACATTGCAGCAATGGTTTTATGATAGAAAAATTGCGGCTGAATCAATGAGTACTCGGCTAACAACATGGGCGGATGAAATAGTCACTGAAAGGAAAACTATAGCTGAAAGAATGATCGTTCGTCCAGTGGCTCCGTATCGATTTCAAGTTGTAAGAGGTGGGATTAAGGAAGACTTAGTTGACATGTGAAAGAAACTTGCTCCTGTAGAGTATTTCAGCTTGACCAGCTTGTATGTGCTCATGCAATTGCGGCTTGTCTAACTGTCAGAGTGGATTTCATAAACCTTTGTTCGGATCTTTACACTAAAGAATCGTTGGCAATGACCTATGCACAACCAGTGAAGCCAGTTGGTGACGTTGATGATTGGGAAGTTTGCGCTGAAATTCAAGAGATGGTGGTGTTTCCCCCAGTTGAGGCACCCCCCCTGATCGTCGTAAAGAGCTTAGAATACTCTCGGCTGGTGAGGACATTAACCGGAGAACTGTTAGGTGCGGACGATGTAATGAACCGGGACATAACCGTAAGCGATGTAAGAATCCCATTGCCGCGAGCCGAAATTAATTATATTATTTTACCGATTTATTAGTTAAAACCGTCGTATGTTTTTTATATTTTGAATACTTACATGTCATGATATTTTATTTTACTTAAGTACGTACAATATTCAAATGTTAGCATCAAAATTATATAAACTTAAGTACGTAATGTTACAACATGTTGAACTACAACAGTTTACAATATAATATCATCACTAAATATGTCAACAGCAATCTTTTTTCAAAAATAGTCCCTATGACTACCGTTAAACTCTAATTTAAGACCAAACATTAAATACATCATAAACATTAATAAAAAAACACCACAATCACCAGTTCCGGGCTCTTGTTGTGGCACACTCTTAACTGCAGTAACTTTCCAGGGTCTGTCACTCCGCAACTTAGGTCGGATGTTGTAAAATCTAATGTATTCTAACCATCGAGGGAATATCACTTCAAGTGGCTTGAATTTCAACATGTATTTTTTATCACCTCGAAATGTCAGTAATGAGTCATAAATCCAGATTTTGTTCTTGCGGAAGTCAACTGGGGCTAGAACTCAATGCTCGCAGTCCAGGTTAACAGGGATGAATAGTTGCATAAAACAATTTATTATTAATTTATCATGTATGAAATTAATAAACAAACAATTAAAAAACCACATTCATATTTAAATTTGCCCGTAAAATGCAATAAAATACACACCATATCAACATCCATCAAGGCGAAAACAAACAAATATAATATCGTCAATATAAGTCATATATGCACGTTATCCAGAAAAACGTGTCAGTATGTGTAACACATTGAACTAAAGTGTTCGGGTACTGCCGTTGTTTTTTGCTTATCAACCGAAAATACTCGTGAATATGCTGTAGAGAAATAGAAACATGTTGAATTATAAGTAAAAAATTATACACATGCCGAATTATAAACCTACAGTTAAAGAAATTAGGAAAAAAAATTACCTCATCACCTAGCCATCCCATCGAAATATGACCCAAAATCACTTGAAAGAATGACCGTGGGTGTTGGACTCTCCAATCGACGGTCGTATCACCAGCGAACCATCGGTCAAACTCAGCATACAAACTTGGATCCTCCAATCCTCTAAGTGGATTTATATCCACACCCGTACTCATGTCAATTGCATGGTGCATGATTTGGGGTAGAGGTAGAGGCCGGACGTTCTGTCCCCGTCTGAATGGAGGAATCGTGTACGAACTGTTAAAAATATATGACGATTTGTATGCTCGGCCGCACTTACTAATGGTCGGAGGCAGCTCAGTGAATACATACATGCTCTCACCACTAGCATCCCCATGGAAACTATATAATGAAGTGGGAGTAGAAAAATTTTGAACACTCACGTCAGTATACACTCCATAGTCATTTGGAGCATGTCAATTCGGGAAGATAAACGTATTAAACACTATCAAAACTCAAAACTAAACAAATATAATTATTAAAATGTCATTTTACTCACCGCATGAGACCGTGCAGTCGGAGAATCTTTATTTAAACGTTTAGACATTGAATCGATAAATCTTACCACGGTTTCTTTAAAATCTTTAAGCTCTGACTTCATATCATAAATGTTACGATCAATTTCGTCCAACCGTCTTAGAACAAAATCATTAAACTGTTTTGCCTCGTCTATAAAAAAAAGGTTATTTAGAATAACAGATTGTTATAATGACTCTTTTATATATACGAAATATAAATTATTTATCATACTTGTCTGTATACTCCTCCTGATGATCAGCTACAGGCATCTCATCCTCAAATGTGTCGTGGTATTGCTCTGGTATAGGGTTTGGTATATCATCATGCTTGTCTGATTGCGTTGTAACGGGCGGTGGCGCATTGATTGAAAGTTGGTGCTGTAAAAATTAATATTTAAAATAAGTAAATAAAAAATATTAAGTTATTTTACTTAAATAAATAAAATTACTAATCATTAATACCGACCTTATGAACCCAAATTGGAATATCTGGTATGTAATCTTTCACACTGAGCCAATAATTTTTCTGACTCTCTTTTCCATCCGGCTTAAGAGTTTGTAAAACGTTTCCCTGCCATGAATGCAACCCAAAATTTTAAATAAGTATACAGATGAGGAATTTAATAATGTAAAAAATAATATTATACATCTACCAATACATAATACTTACAAGACAAGATTCCTCATTCAAAAATGTATAAAATTCAGCAAAGTTTATCTTAGAAGAAGCCATGGGCTTCCATTGCAGGATACGGGGAATCTTCTTCTTCGTTTTCAGACCCATGCTGGTGGCAAATCTCCGATCACTTCGTAAATCCAAGCCTACAACAATGGTAAGAAAATTATTAAAACTATGATTAAATATTTAATGTTACAAAACTTATTAATAAATAAACTAACACACCTGAACCCTGGGCGTAAAACTATAAATATTGTACTTTTATATGTTGTGATTTGATTTTTGCAATCTCGTCTTCTTAAATTTATCACCTTTCTCGTACAGTGCATTATCAAGACTATCAGATATCGTTTCCCACGATATAAAACCCCATGGACGATTTTTGAAATAATTAATATCATCAACTTCGTTAAGCCATGAGAAATTAATTTGACAGTGGCCCTTTCTTGCATTTAGAACTCTATCCGTAAAATAAAAGAGCGCAATCTTTAATGCGTCAATATCGTCCATAGCCTTGAAGTCCAACTCCTCAAATAATGCATCAAATTGCTCCAGATTAATGTTCTGAAATGCACCCGCAAAATACGTTTTCAGCAACCTATGCATCGTTTTCATATTTGAGGCTGGAGTATCTTCACTGCATTTAAAGTCCAAAGAATCAAGCATCATTCTCCTATTGACAAACGTATCAAATGCTCACCAATTTGAAACCATAAATGATCATCTTCTCTATACTGTCTATGGTCCACTTGCCTAAGCAAAATATTGTGCAAGAGTACACTACTGAATGGAAAGCTTCGACAATCTAAAAAATGTCAAAATACATCTTTCTTAAACAGATTCAGCTGCCGTTTTGTTAATTTTCTCTCAATGGCTTTTATAACTGTAGATAAGTTACACATACTCGAAATTCGTCCCGGAAAGTGATCAGAATAAGCTAACATTATCTTCCCCAGTCCATTTTCCGATTCTTCTGATTCCGCCATATTTCTACATTATTTTTTACATTATAACTAATCATTAATATTCATGTATAACAGGAAAAAAAAAATTAATGTAAAAAGTTACATCAGAATGCGACAGACATGTCGACAGGGCGTCGCACGCACATTCATACTTATCGACCAAATGTCGGCAACTGGTACGCGACAGCGCCGGACCCCGTCGACGCTGAGGCAAGGCGTAGATCGGCGCCCCTAAAAACTTCATGCAACTCCAATGCACATCATACACACTAACAACTTCACAACACAACTTCACCCATACACAACACCAACAACTTCACCAATACACCAACACAACACAAAAACCATACAACAAAAATACAAAATTAAAATTTAAGGGTTTTTGCCCTAACCTTTAATTTGAGCGCTTGATCAGAAATTTGGTGAAGTTTGCTGCTAAGAATGACTCCGGGAAGTTGTCGGTATCGAGTTATGGGAGAGATTTCACGGGTGAGAGAAACCGAGAGAGAGAGAGGAAGAGAGGAAGGAGAGGGAGGAGAAATGAGAGGGGTATTTTGGGCAAGAGGGAGGTTATTAAACTAATGTTGATAGAAAATTTGTTGGGGGGTTAGTTGTGAAAGTTAGGAAAGTTTTTTGGTTAATTTTGTAAATTTTCCAAAAAGTATTTTGATTATTTTTTTTTTCCATTTAAGGTCATTAATCGTTAAAATTTAAAAATAATATTAATTACTGGTTAACTAACTCGAATAATGACAATAAGTACTTGTTTGTTATGACTTATTTAACTGCTACAAATACTTATTTAATCCCAGAAACTCTTATTATAATTTTTAGGGAAATTATCATTCGTATACCTTTAGTTTACTCAATTATAAAAAATACTATATCATTTTGAGAGTGTATCAATCATCTACCCTAAGTTGCCGACCACTAAACTGTTAGTTGCCGTTTAAATATGATGACGTTAGAGGGGTAATGTAGTCTTTTCATAGATCTGATGATAATTTAATGTCTGATGATAATAAGAGAATTTAAGATATGTGATAAATTTTAAGTTTAAAATCACAATTCATCAGTAATTCCGTTAACTTTAGACCAACTAACGGTTTGCCAATAATCGATACATTTTATCAACTTGTTGATAATCGATACACCCTCAAACGTCAGAAGATTTTTATAACAGAGCAAATATAGGGTATACAAATGATAATTTTCCTAATTTTTATTATTGTTTAGATATTTTTTTAATAGAATTTTTTAAGCTTAAATAAGCTATTTTATCTATACTAGTAAGAGTTTACATTTTAAACTTTTGGAAGTAGAGGTTGAAAACCATTTTTCAAATATTAAAATATCTAAAATATCATCCGTTTATTTGCAAATCTTGTTTTATGCTTTTCATAATATAATTTTAAAAAAATTTCTATTGAAGTAATTTTATAAATTTTTAATAAAAGCTCTTATTGACAACTAAACAACTAAATTTTTTTAGGTAAAAACTCTATTCATAAAAGTTCTATTTAAATAAACTCTACTTGAAAATGTATATCAAACGGAACTACTCAATATAAAATAATAAAATAACTAAAATAATATAGTATGAATTTTATTTTTTATTGCAAATGGAATTTTTTATTTTAATCACGCAATCAAATTAGGACATAAAAATAAAATCTTGCGATCTCTAAATTTAATTAATAAAAAAAAAATTATGCCCCACTTATCCCATGCAGAACAGTACAAGTTAAAAAAAGGCCAAAAAAGTAAAATGACATTGTTTCTGAACGTCGTCGTTCTTTTACCCGCGTAGTGTATGAATATCTTTATTTCTATCGCGCTCCCGTAATGAATCCACAGATCGACACCTGATTCATCATCATCTAATAATCTCTGCAAGAATCTCCGAGATCTGAACATTCAACGGTTCATTGTTTTCCCTTCATTAATTAATTATTTGATTTATCATTTATTCAATTCCACATTTCACTTACCTGCAATTCGCTTAGATCTATCTAAACGGTAATTTAACTATTTTGATTTTACATATCATCTTTTGATACAGATCCATCATGGATTTTATGAAGGTCTTCGATCAGACGGTTCGTGAAATGTGAGCTTATGTTCTTCTTTTTGAAAATTTTAAAATCGGTTAGTAACCGCTCAGAATGAGCCATTTATTTGTTTATTTTGATTTTTGCAGAAAGAGGGAGGTGAATTTGAAGGTTTTGAAGGTTCCGGAGATTGAACAGAAGGTAAGACATTCATTTTGTTATATATACTTTGATGATTTGCTGATGTTTATTGTGGATTTTTTTATTTAACTATGAGATTTAATGAAGTTTATTGTATTTGATTTTGTGGAAATTCAAGATTTATATTATAATAAAAAATTAAAGATAGGTTGCAATTTGGTAAGATATGATTTATACTGACCGCCTTTGCTACTATGTTTTGCATATTTTCACTTTGATGAATTGATTTCACTGAAACAATGTTAATATTATTATTGGAATTTCCTTGCTGATCTCTAGTTTTTGAGCTCCAGCTTTCATCTTTTAGTTTAGGATTGTAAGTTGGTGTAATTAGAAATGGTTTGTGGTGAAGCTCTTATAGACAGTTTACCTAAATGATATTTAGTTTGTGTTTGTGTCTGTAATAGCAAGCGATTTCAAGTTTTGCACTTTACATTCATTGTTTCTATTCTAAACTCACTTGTTAATATCTAAACTCATGTTCTTATTGCTTTGTAAGGTTATGTATTTTTAAATTTTTTGTTTCATAATCAGATTGGTTTGTGTCTGTAATAGCAAGCGATTTCAAGTTTTGCACTTTACATTCATTGTTTCTATTCTAAACTCACTTGTTAATATCTAAACTCATGTTCTTATTGCTTCGTAAGGTTATGTATTTTTTAATTTTTTGTTTCATAATCAGATCGGCCGATTTGAAATTTTGGGGTGATGATATGCATGTGTTAATTTGTGCTAATCATATCATCGGTTTCTAGGTTCAGATTGGGCTTAAAGTTGAAGGCTTTAAGCTTTGGAGCATATGCATCACTCCTACCATTATGAGATTACTTTTTTTTACCATTTTTTTTTTCAAATGTGAATTTTGTCATTACTAATGCAGGTATTGGATGCGACAGACAATGAACCTTGGGGTCCTCATGGCACTGCATTGGCAGAGATAGCACAGGCTACCAAGAAATTGTCAGTTTCTCTCAATTTCTTTCAAGTAATGTTGTGCTGAAAGTATGATATCTTGCTTTGAACTTATTAGGTGCAATGTCTTTTAGCTCTGAATGTCAGATGGTTATGAATGTTCTATGGACAAGATTGGGTGAGACTGGCAAGGATTGGCGTTATGTTTACAAGGTAGCACCTTACTTACTACTCACTCGATCAATGTTGGAAATCATTTGACACAGAAAGCTTTTATAGCTATTGCCCTCATTTATTGGTTAATAGGGTTTTTTAAAGCACTCAACATCTGTACCTTCTTATGTATCAGGGATTGGCTGTTATAGAGTATCTGATATCCCATGGATCCGAACGTGCAGTTGATGACATAATAGAACATACTTTCCAGATATCAGTAAGGCCTATTCTAATGCGTTTTTGCTGAATGTGTCAGCACTTTTCTAACTGCCTCAGAAAAGAGTTTTGTGTTGTCTGATTATGGTTCTTTTTGTGTGGCCATTTGTAAGTCTCTATCAAGTTTTGAGTATGTTGAGCCGAGTGGGAAGGATATGGGAATTAATGTGAGGAAGAAGGCAGAAAATATTGTGGCGCTTTTGAACAATAAAGATAAAATACAAGAAGTAAGAAATAAAGCTGCTGCCAACCGCGAAAAGTAAGTTATAAGCTCAGAAACTGAAAAAATATGTTTAACTTCAGCTTCTATGAATTTGACTGTTGGATTATTCCCTCTAACTTAACTGTGTGCTTGCTGCAATTATTAGGTACTTCGGACTTTCATCTACTGGAATAACATATAAGTCTGGTTCAGTCTCTTTTGGTACTGGTGGATATCGAAGTAGTGATCGATATGGAGGTTCAGGTGACAACTTCAGAGATAGTTATAAAGACAGGGATCCATATGGAGAGGAAAAGACTGGAAATGATACCTTTGGAAAGCCACGCAGAGGGGCTGCAAGTGAGAATCAAGGGAACACCTTGAAGAAGGGGTTTGCACGGTATGGCAGTTTTTGGCTTTATTGTGCTTTAACCTTTATGTTTCTGTGAGAAGCATTGAGATTGGCATATGTGCTAAGGTTTTAAAGGTTTTCTCAGAGATATCTCCATGTTTTTTTTTTTTTAATATTGGCTCCATGAGAAGAGATTCACGTTATTGCTCGGCTTGCAATAGCATTAATATTGAATTTTATGTAGTCACTTGTGATAGTTGGTGAAGAGGATGCTGTACCAGTGTTTTTCTCTCTCTGTCTAAGTTTCCCTCTTACACACACTCACTGATACGTAATCACACATGCTCCCTCTTTAAAGTTTGTATTTTGTTTTATGTATGATATTGTTAATTTGATAATGATAAATTGCAGCAAGGATCAAGACAATATGTCATCCAATGCTTCAAAACCAGCAATAAAGTCAAATGACTCGGACAAATACAGTTCAATTCCTTCTCAAAGCTCAACCATTCCTTCAAATAAGTATGATGACGATTTTGATGATTTTGATCCTCGAGGGACTTCTAGTAATAGTAAGTATTCTGTGTGACATGTTATGTTGTGCAGTTGTCTGCTTCAATTGAGTCTAAAGAACCCTTGTGGACTATGTATCTTCCATAAACTTTTATTTTCAATCAATTACCATAAATAAAAAGATTGTACATGAATCGATTGGGGAAAAAAAAGTGTCATCAGACCATTCAACATAATGTTCCTTGATCATGTAGAAGTGATTGAATGCATAACCTTGGGTGGTGTTTTTTTTTTCCTGGTTTGGGGTTGGGGGGGATGCAGGGAGGAGATTTTTATGGGATGATTGATGGGTTTTTGACATTATTTGAAGTCCACAGAGCTTGATCACTGTTTGCAAGGCATCGATTCATTGATAACACACATGATTGTATACCTCCTGTGCCGGAAATTTGGTGCTGCTGTGGAAACCTTGTAGTGCCTAATGCCATTTGTGCAAAACAGTGTTTATGTGGTAGTTGTAGAAAGAATTTCTACCAGATGCACTTCATATTATTATAGTGAGAATGTACGATTAGATACTTGGTGCAAACCAATTTCTGCTTCGTTGAATGCTGAAAGTATTACTAGAGTTGATACTAATGATTATCGCCAGTTCCTTTTCTAATAATTCATATAGCAAGGTGTGTCTCACTATATGTTGTGGATTGGCCTATTCGACAGAGTCTGCTGCTGGGGACTCTAAGCAAGTGGATCTATTTGGAGATAGTTTGATTGGTGATCTCATGGATGCCCCAACTCCAGCCCCTGCTCAAACATCTGCCACGAATGGTAATGCCTCAGAGGTTGATCTTTTTGCTGATGCAACTTTTGTGTCAGCACAACCTGAGCAAGGAATGGCAGCAAATTCTCAGACTAAGGTCAGATTCTTTTTCCTCTACGTTTCTAGAAATGCCTTATGTTATGTGTTTGCATGTTTGTGTTTGTGTGCTGTTAAGAAGGCATTTGATGATTTGGGAACTACCTGCAGAAGTTTGAAATAAATTTTTTTCCTCTATATTACCTGGATGAGTTATAACTGACCTGGCAATATTAAGAGCATAAAGAATGTATAAAATTGCTTGATTAATTAAATTGAAAGATATTTTCGTTTACTTTTGGAATTTTAGGGGCATTGGTTTATAGTAAGCAGGAATCAGGGTGTAATAATTTTCCCTTGGCTAAAATCAATTTGTTTATGTGCTAATCTTATATTTTTTAATGTCCGTTTATGCAGACAGAAGTTGATCTATTTTCTTCTCAACCCGTGGATTTTTCTGCAGTTCCTGCACCAGTTGACCTTTTTGCTGCCCCTGAACCAGCTGTGCATCCAGAACCTAAGGCTCCAAAATCTGAGCCGACAACTACTAATATTGTTGATCCATTTGTGACTGTTCCACTGAACAATTTTGATGGATCTGATTTCTTTGGAGCATTCACTTCTGACTCAAATTCAGTATCTACGGGAACCACACAAAATGCTACCAGTGATTCTAGCCTCAATAACTTGGTTGGAATGTCTTCAGCTGTCTCAAATCCTCCAAACAAAAAGGATGCTTTCCAGGTGAAGTCCGGAATTTGGGCAGATTCATTAAGTCGTGGGATCATTGATCTTAATATATCTGCTTGTAAGTATTATCTTCCTAAGTACTGTAATTTCCTAGCATAGAACAGTCACATGTTTACTGTTTCAGATCTATTACTGACGTCTGTATTTGCATCATATAACAGTTTTTTGACACGTCTACCCTGCTTATGTTATTGTGAATTAATTACCTTAGGTTTCTCTCATAAGCACCTACTTTTGTGCACTTTGCAGCCAAGAAGGTATCACTGGCAGATGTAGGGGTTGTGGGTGGATTAAGTGATGGTTCAGATGAAAGGGAAAAGGGTCCACCAACATCATTTTACATGGGGACAGCGATGGGCACTGGAACTGGTCTCGGTAAATCTGGGTTCACATCTCCTCAGTCGGCAGGAGATGACCCATTCTCAAACTTTGGCAGCCAACGATATCAATTTGGTAGTTTTAAAAAGTAATGTTTTTCTCATGTTCATGTTCATTTCACTACTGTATTCTCTATTCTTTGCCTATTCGGTTAAGATATTCGAAGTGTTGAGCATATTGCAAGCCTGAGTCTTTCTTGTCCATAAATACTATTAAACGATATAGTGACTTGATTATTGTGTAATCATGAACAGAGAGTTTACAGGACTTTTTTGATGTAAGTTTAACCGAATAGGATGCGAAGTTGCAAATATGTAAAGTCGTGCAGAGTTTTGGTGGCTCGTTGCTTGGTTATTTACTGGGAGGAACTTTCATCTGCTTCATGTTTTTGAATGAAGTAAATTGGCAATTTGAAACTCTGCTGCTCTAGTGCATTCCAATACGGGACGTTGCAACGTTCATAGGTGTTGTCAGGTTATAAGTATACTTGTTTTCAGTTGCATTGGCATCCGACAATAGAGTTAAGACCTACTTGGGGTTGATATTGGAACTAAAGTGTTTAGTCTGCTTTATTTTAAAAACTATGTTAATACAATTTTTCATTTGTATGATGAAAAATTTATTATATTTTTAATAATTTTATTAAAATTATTATTTAAAAATTATTTTTACTACATATTATCAATTTTTATTTTATAATTATAATGTTTTTGACATCAAAAGTTACACCTCAATTCTAAATATGATTTTAATTTGCAAAGATTATGGTTTTTTTAAAGGCTTCTTCGTTTGTCACATGTCCTGAAACAGAAAATTTATACAACAAAAATTAAAATTTCCTCCTACTGAAAGATTTTTTGTTGCTATGGTAGTCAACCGTCGTATGACTAGACCACCGGAGGATAGGAATACAAATTAATCTGCTCAATAAACAGGTTTAATTTGATGATTCTACAACCATTTTTCTTTTTCTTGTAGTTATTTTAACTTTGATTTCATTTATCGTTTACCTTGACATATTGTTTCACTAAATGATTGATTGGAGGTTTTGGTGCTTTGATACGGAACTTTCACGTTCAACCACAGCACCACAGGAATTAAATATATGGTCTTAAAGACTATGCTAATGGGTGAATGATCATTACTCTGTACCATATAATAAGGAAGGGCCACAACATTAAGAAGAAAACTTAATCCACTGGAACTTGTGATTATTATTGTAAAGAGTTGCAAACAAGCATAATGACACATGTTCCTTAATACATCTCCAGCATTCTTCCCCTCAACATGGCTTCTGCTTTCCTCACCTGCTTCACCGGTCCTATGATGAATACCTGCACGAACCCACTACTTATAAGGCTCTTGAAAGGCAGATTTCTACACCCTCTTTTGAAGAGTCTTTTTTCCTATCATTTATACTTCGATAAATGATGGCCGAGAATAACAAAATAAACTGTAAAGCAAAATTAACGACAAATAATTGAAGAGGTTCTGCTGAACAACCTGATCCAGGATTTCAAAAGTTCCTGTTATATTTTGCTGTTGAGATTCACGGAAAAATTTGAGGCACTATATAAAGTCTGGGCATGAATTAGCAAAATAATGGGGGGAGCAAATTGACAACAAAGAAGTGGACTCAGAGAAGGTAATAAAGTAATATAACCTATAAAAGATTGAAAGAGGTGAGCAGTGTTGAAATTATAGAGCCCTTTAATCAATGCTAAGCAGGCTTAGGACCTGTTCACAATGCTTCCGAAATTTCTCAAACCATATAAATCAGCTTCACAACCATACGTGTGCGTATCGATTGCATGCTGTGGCCAGAGGAGTGAGAATACTAATGCTCAGTCATTTATTTATTCTTATTTTTAGAAAGGTAAAAATGAAGGATCCTGTCACAAACGCACTTGTGTGCTCCTTCATTTAGCATTGCAATTGAAAAATTCAGTCATACTGCCACATCACAGTGTACATGTAGGCTTTCATCCTAAATCAACAGAAACTCTTTGAGTTTGCGTGAGGAGATTAATGTTTTTGTGTGGGTGAAAATATAATTATTCAATAGATTTTGAGATTATGTAGACTAACCTTGTCAGGTGGACCCTTGGCACCTCCAATGAGAATTTCGGCACTGCAAAATTGCGACCAAGATAACCAATTTAGCATTTTCAAACATGAAATTGTGATATGCATTACACAGAGAGAAGAAAGAGGCATATATACTTGCAAGATTCCTTTATAGCCAAAATAGAAGACCCTCTTCTTCCTATTATACGTCCCATCTTTCCGGGGGGTACATCAAGAATTGACAGAATTTCTTCTTCAGGAACATCTCCCTCCACTATCAAGTAATCTACATAGATGAACCGCACACCTAGATCAACACATTGAAATCCTAACAGCAGATTTACCAAGCTTATGGAAAAGAGAAAACAAAAAGTTGCTGAAACTTTACATATAATGTTACTAAAACAACACATCACAAGTTTTGAATGAATATCAATCTAGATACCATCCACAATAACATTCTGTAGTGAATGAATATTGAAAATCATATGCTGCTTACATACAGATTTTTCTAACCAAGGGGTTGCAAAACTAATGCACTATGTTTCTCGCTAAATATATGCCACATTTCAACCATCAAGAATCACCTATCTTATTCAGAATTTAGATAATGACTTTAACATGCTATTATATTAAACTGAAAGCCCAAAGTCCTATTGATCATAAAAGACAGCAGAAAAGTAGATATAAATCATAAGAAATACATTGCCTAGACCAAACTATAAGCAGATACTTTACAACACCATAGCAACACTTTATCTTCTTTGGTAAGCTTGTTAATAGAGTGCTGGATGATTGATTGATTAAGTGCATTGATAATAAGAAGCTCGTGAGCAGAGAATTCTATATTGAAACTCAACTCATTCATAAGTGGGCACGATATCTAATTGGAATTTGCCTCATGTATTTATAGTTCAAATGGAATCAAGGTAGACAAGTTTCAGAAACCCAAACACCAGGCTTCCTCCCCTATTTTGACTGTTCTTCCCATGTCGCATGCTCAACATGACTAATTGCAAGGAAAGATTCCCTCGTGCAAAATGGTGATCGGACAAAGTCCATTGACAAATTTGTTACACTCCGGAGAATATGCGCGCACGCGCGGGGGGGCGGGGGGGGGGGGGGGAACTAATCTATAACAGTACGGAAATTGACAAGATATAAAAACCTGGAACAGGCGGGAGAGGTGGCCAATCCACATAATCATTTTCATTGATGCAGAAACAACGACAATATAGTGCACCACGCACTGCAAGGTACCATAAGGATCGTTGGTTTAGTTTCTTCATCATATTGTGATAGATGTACGGTAGAAAGCGGACATCATCTGCAGCTGCTCGGACCATCAGTTCAGTTAGTGGTCTGTATGTCCAAAACTGGGGGTCCTGCACATGACAACCAGCGGAACAATTACTGTGGTAGCACATGTTGCAGACTAGTTGGATCTTGGATCTATCAGTAATTGTGCGCAAAATTGTCTTAGCATCAGAAAAGGGAAGTTGTTTGGGCAAACATAAAATATAATGTCAAGTGGTGGCACTGCTTTTCATGAAAATTATCAGTCTGCATTCGTAAGTTTTTAGGCAAAGAGTCAGCACTGATTTTCATGAACACTATCAGTCCAATTTGTTTCAAAGTTTTAGGTCCATGTCTCATAGAACAACATGGTCCTATATACAGTAACTTTAAGCATAATTGTCTAAGTATCTAGGATGGTGAGTACGTGGGCCAAGTGTCAGCACTGATTATAATCAACATTTACAGTGTACTTTGTTTTAAATTTTGAGGTTTAAGTCTAATATCTTGCAAACTGTTGTAAAAGTGCACATACTGATATCCTTTCTAGCTGGAAGCCATTTATTACACTGTGAAATCTATCACACAATCTTCCAAACAACAGAATTTGGCTTCCCAAGAAGCCACATCCCAAAGAATTTGATAGAATCAAACCAAGGCAAAAAGAATACTTTTAATTCTATGATGAACAGTCCAAAAATTGGAACTACCATAGCCCAGAATTTCAGAATGAATTAGACTTCAAAACTAACCTGCCTAAGGAGTACACGAACCTCTTCCTTCTCTTGATAAGATATACCTACGTTTAAATAGAAGCAACACATTTCGGCAACTTAATAATTAATGCAAAAATTTCAGGAGTGACTTTGAGACAGCCGTAGACATTAAAGAATAGTCAACAAATCATGCCTGATCATGAATTTGAAGAGTCTAGCAACACTAGCAAGCAGTGTCAAACAGTAGTAAAATATGAATAATAAATCAAGTCTATAACAAAAAAGTGCTCTTATATCTATCAAGTCACAAAACCAAAACTTAATCCTAAGCAGAAAGGCAAGACAAAACCTTATTTATCAAATCTCTACAGAGATAGGGCACAAAAATTAAGTAAAGAACTAAAAAATGTAGAGTGCCACTTTACAGCAGAGCAGGGTAACCAGATGAATAGAAGATGATTGTTAAAGCATTAATACAGCAATTGACGAAACTAATGCATCTTCTTTGCTTCTTATCTATTTTCTAATCTTGGTTGGCTTAATTGCACACAGGGAAAAGTAAATTGTCTACAAATCCTAACTTCAAAATCAGGAATACCTAACTGGCTTAACAAAAGAAAGGCATCAGGGGTAACTACTAAGGATAAAATATCGAAAGCAATTTAAACTCTGCTCACTAAACAGTTGACCAAACAAACAAACAAACAAACAAACATTGAGGAAACAAAAAGTTTCGTTGACACGAAACAAATATTTACTTAAATGGATACCACGACATATAAATACCACAATAGCGTGGATCTGCGAGAAGACCAACAAATGATATGTAGTCATCCGGTGATCTTTTCCGACCTTCCTGCTCCTCTATTAAAGAATAAGCGATCTGCAGTCCACCAGGAGAAAAAGGCATTCTTAGAAATATGTTCGCTGATTATGTCACTAATAAATTGATAGCTCCAAAGTGAACAAGAATTTTGCTTTTATAATTGATTTCAAATCTAATTGCTGTTCCCGTAACATAAGTGTAAAAGTGGAAATTGATACTTAAATTGACGAGTGATAGCAAAAAGTACAAGTCCATGTCAAGTAAAAGCAAGTTTAAAAATCAAACCAGTGCTAATGAACGAGAATTTTGTTTCTATTATTGATTACTAAAAAGGAATATCATAATTCATCAACCACATCTAAGGACCAATCCTCTCTACCTTCATTACATTTTGACCTCGAAGCACCACATCAGTCTAATGGTGGTTTAACAGGTTCCCAAAATAACTCCATAAACCATTTCCAAAAGTAAATTACAGACTGACAATGCAAAATTTCTTTATACAACTGCGAAATGTTTTGGTTTTTCCTTCTACATATACAAGATCTCTCCAGCCAATAACAGATAAAGCCAATGATAGTTTAACAGGCATAGCCAATAATATGTGCAAGAGGTTCAATCCGGACCTGTCCATAAATGAAGGTAAGCTAAGCATCTAGGTAAAAAAACAAAACAGAAACTTTGACATGCTCAAAACTTCACTTTTTTTCCATTCCTGATATCTCCACACAAACTCAAAATCCGACACCTTTGCTTTATCTTGAAAAGGTACTAAAAGGGCACACAATCCTGCAATAGTTTTCAGTAGGTTATAAAGGATATTTACCTGGGTATCCACAACATTGTGCAACTTAATGCCAAATTGAAAATATAATGCCTACAAAAACAAATAAATAAATTTAAAAACAGAAATAACATACTGTCAAGCATATCATGCATGCCACGAGGCAGAAGTAAACAAATTCAATAAGAGACCTCACTATCTCGTTTGCAATCGTGAATAACTTTTGTGATGTAACTAGACTCAAGTGCAGGCTTACAGGCTTTCACAACCGTCTCCCCACCCTGAATAGCGTCAACGAGATATATAGCATCTGGAAATGCTAGCTGCCAAAAAGCACAAAGCTTAAGTTTATAAATTTTCTCATAAATCAAATTGACATACGTACCATAGATGGGATTTGGTTCATTCCTATTGAAACAAAAACAAATATATAAATGTATTTCGTTTAGAACAAATATAAGATGGATCAAACGGGAAGGCGAAACACATTATACCTGCATAATACAAAGTCTTCCATGGCGACAAAGGTCAACTCCCTCACAGTCAAAACCAATGACCAATTGCCTCTCAGACGATGGTTCCAGGAATTCAGCTGGAAGTTGAGAAGCATTGGTCACAATATGGATTGGAACCACTGAATCTATGGGCTTTCCATCTGAAATATAAGAAAAAAGACAGCCAAAAAAAAAATGTTGCAACTCATTAAAGCTTCAACCAATAATTCGAAAAAGAATATATCAGTTGCTTATAACAAATTAAGAAAAAAAACTGTAAATGTGATTCTAACAAATTAGTCCGTGAATTTGAAATTGTTTCCAAAAAAAATCTCCATTTCCACTTAGATTCAAGATTCTTAAAGAATATAACTTTTCATCTTCGCATAATTTCTAAGTAACCAAACAGAAGGTAAGTTCAAAATACAAAAAGCTAAATGAAAAACGAATCTAATCACATGAGCAAAGCAATCCCCAATAAACGATTCGCAAATGCTCAATTACAACTTAAATTTCAAAAATTAAAATTCTGGATCGAAATTTTAAAAAAAAAAGTAAATTAAATTAATTAATTACCAGGGTCTGAAGAGAGGGGAATATGCGTGTGATGAGAAGGAGACGAAGCCATGTCATCGGGACCATCCAACCAGATCAACTTTTTTTTTTTTTAATTTTTTCCTTTGTCCCTCTGTATTGTACCCTATTAGGGTTTTTATTCAGGCTTGCCTTTTTTATTTTCCGGAAATGAATTTAAATTGAGAAAAAGTTAAAAAAAGAAAAAAGAGTTGGCTCTGATGTTTACCGTAACAAGAAGTCCGCAAGGAGTACCCCGCTCACTTTGCGCCACGTCACTGAAAGAGATATGATTCTTTTGACATGTGAGAAATAGGGACGGTAATTTATAAGCTTGGGGCTTTTGCCCACAGCCCTTCGTCCAATCTATGCGGCCTCAATTTTTTAAATTAATTATAATTGTTTTTTAATTAAAAAAAATTAATTAAAGATAATTATTTAATACATAATAAAATAATAGTTCAATACATAAAATATTAATAATATAACCTAATAAATGATAAATACTAATATAAAAAATTAAATTAATTTAATATTTTAAATTTTTTCTTTTTTTATTTAAATTAAATTTATTTTTTATTTATAAATTAACAAAGCTTTTTCATGTTTCATCATTCACGCCAAGTTTATACGCTTTTACAATTTTTACCATATCCGCGCCTAATCCACGGCTGAGCTGGCCTCGAAAGAGCTTAAGCTTTTTCACACCCTGCTAGATGTGCATCACGTGTAGGGTACGTAAACTGATTATGGAAGAATCAATATCATATTGGAAAATGAATATACAGATTACAGGTCCCGACATTTCAAGAATGGACCGCCTATTTCATAATTAAAGTAAGATACACCCTAATAATATATAAACTTTATACATGCACTGTTTATGTGAGGAGGTGTATCTTATATTAATTATAAGATAAGGATTGCCTTTAAGAATAAAAAGATGAACGCCGCTCTTGCGGATCGTTTTACAAAATCATTGTGACACAAATAAGATTTTAAGATATAATCTTCTGACTCCTTAAGCTCATTGTAGTATTGTGGAGAAAAATCTTCTTAGTCCTTAGTCTCGTAATAAAAGAGTGTAGAGAATGATTAATAAACCACATCATATAAATTAAAAGATCTTTAATTGGAAGACTATTTAAATGAACAAGATTAATGAAAAATCTTGATAAGTAAAAAAAAAGAAAAAATTCTACAAATAACCTTAATAAAGTGGAGAAAAAATTTTCGCATAAGAAAATAGACAAAACTCTTGAAAAAAAAAAGAAAAAGAAAACTATCACAAAAATGGTTGAAAGCCAACCATTTTATTATTAATTTGAGGATAAGATTAAAGTCTTAAATATAAAAAATGCTAATAAAATTACTGATATCACATAATTGACAAATATTGTGGTTAACACCAAGTGCTCATTAAGTAATTAACTATATTTTTAATGAAATGGATAGAGTCATTGGGATTTGCAGCGAAAGAGCCAATTCATAGGGTAATAGTAATTAGGGAAAAGGATAAATATATCCCAATGTTTAGGTAAAGAGATAAAAATCTTTCTAATATTTTTAAAAAATTATTTACACCCCCATTCATTAATGGGAACAATAATTTTTAACAGAAATGACTGTTATACCCTTCTAACATATAAAAAAAAAAATACATACAAGTTTAATTTGTGATATTAATACCATAAAATTTTATTAAAATTTTAAACCTATATATTTAACAATTTTCCACATGTTATTATTTAAACTTGTATATTTATAACTAATTTTTATGTTATTTATTATGATATTAATTGAAATACAAGTTAACATTAATAACTAATTTTATTTATTTTTATTCTTAAGTAATGAATTAAATTTATTTGGCTTGAAGAGGGAATTTGATAAAAATTTAAATAGAAAAATTGGACAATGATGGTATATTTATAATTTTATTAATAATATATGAATAATCAATAATTTTTTTATATGTTAGAAGAGTATAATAGTAATTTTGATTAAAAATTACTATTCTCGTTAGTAAATGGGGTATAAATATCTTTTGTAAAACGTTAAAAATTTTTTTATCTTTTTACCTAAACGTTGGGGTGTATTTACTCTTTTCCCTAATAACTAATGTAAGCATATAAATTAATGCAAATTATAAAATTAAATAAAATTAAAATAGCAAGCTGGCAACAAATCCAGATCATAGTTTGTAATATATAAATGAATGTGGTAGGCCTTCTAGGTCTGTCAAAGTGGGCCCGGATCAGCACTTTTCACTTGCCCTTTTCCTAAAAGTCGCTGTACTTCTCAGGAATCCCTATACGAGCCTAAGCCCAATCCCTTCTTTCTTCTTATCGAATTTGTTCGATTCCGTCTCTTTTTTAACAATCTTGTATATGCTTTCTCAATTTTGCAAATACCCTAAAAATATTCCCCTTTTTTTTCATTTTCCGCATCAATTTCAGCTACTAAGCTCCAACTTTTGACTGAATTGTGTGTATGTTGAGCTTTGTAAGTTGGTAGAGATTTTTAGTGAAAGAGCCGATTTTGGCATCTGGGTTTGTGAAAATTTGATATCTTTTTATGGTAAGTTTTTGTTTTGGAGACTTGAGTAGATTCTGTGTTGTTTAAATATTTGAGTCTTGATATTTACAAAGAACTGGTTTTGATTTCTGGGTATGTTGAATTGTGAGTTTCTACTGGTGGGCTTTGGATTCCTAGGTGACTTTCATGAGATTTGTTAGTGAATTTGATGTGAAGCAAGTTGTTTCATTTTGGGTTAGTTTTTGAGTTCTGTTTAGAATAGATAGGTTCAAAAAAAAAAATGAAGAGAGGAAAAGATGATGAAAAGATCATGGGACCGATGTTCCCTAGATTACATGTTAATGATACTGAGAAAGGAGGACCAAGAGCACCACCTAGGAACAAGATGGCCCTTTATGAACAGCTCAGTATCCCTACTCAGAGGTTTAGTACCGGTGGTTTGCCTCTGAATCCATCAAACAATAGCAGTTTGGTTCCTCCAGTTTCTTCAAGTCAGGTACCTTCAACAACTTCTGTTACTGATTTGTTAGAGATAGGTGAAAAGTTCACGAGTGATCTTCTAGTTCTTTTGTTGATAAAGTATTGCCAATATTGATAATCTAAAGGGACTATTATGTATTGTTGGATTGGCTCAGTTGAATTATGATGAAAAAAACTAATTATTTTGTTTTTTTTCCTATTGTGATGGAAGCTTCTTGTTTAAATAGATCTTAATACGGTCATCAAGTGTCTGACTTTGATATTGGCTTTTCAAGTGTTAGTGAAATTCTTATGTACTTCCAGGGGAATTGAAAGAAGCTAGTCATTTCTGATTTTTGTCTTATTGGTGGGTGGCCAGTGGCCTTCTGACCGTTTGTGCACCTGTTTTTGTTTACATGTGAGGAAAACTTCATTTTTACCAATGTTAATTGCTGATATACATATGATACTTCTGATTAATGTGAGTAAATTATGTCTGAGTGTATGAGTGTGTGCTTTCTATGTATGATTATCTATGAGGGATCAGCTCCATTGCAGTTATATAAATGATTGTTGTATTTGCAGGGGAATGGCCTTGAAAGAAATTTGCTTTTCACACATCCTGTACATCCTTTAACACCCACTCATTTGGATGAGAAGTGTCATTCTGACCAGCCTGCTGGAGCCACTTTGAACACTCCTTTGCAACATCATGAGCAGAGTAAGAAAGTAAGTGAGGAGGATGATTTTGCAGTTCCTATATTCGATCAGGCAGGGATGGGACAATGTCATGGTAAATCTCAAAGTGATGTTGATAAGGGAAACCTCTCTCCCTTTAACACGTCCAATACCCATCAGTCTACAAAATTCCAAAATGCTTGCGATAGGAATCCAAAACGCAGTAGCTCCTCTAGTATCGGTTTGAGACAACAGGGAAGAGACATTTGTCAAGAGAACCCAAAGATTTGCATCTCAATTGGAAACTTTCCTGCAAAATCTTCTGTGAATTTATCAATTAGAGAAAAGATTGATGGGATTGTGAAGGAAGTAAGTGCATCTCCTAATCAAGAATATAGAGAAATCCCAGGATCTGATTTTAGCAGAATAAATGATAGTGATGCTTCTTTACGCCTGGAGTCTGGAGCTGGCTTGCCACCAAATGGCTGTTGTCGTGATGATGATGTTGACTCCACTAGGGTTTTTCAGAAGGAAGTTGTTCCCCAGCCTAGAGGTGACACTCATTCAACAGAAGACTGTGGCCATCGAAGTGGGCTTTATAATGACAGCAGATACCATGTAGACAAGACTTGTGGGTCACTGCAGTTGGGAAGTGGAGATAAAAGTGACGATGTCTCTGAAACCTCCATGGTGGATTCTATGTCAGGCGTGGATATATCTCCTGATGATGTTGTTGGAATAATAGGTCAAAAACATTTCTGGAAAGCAAGAAGAGCAATTGTCAAGTAAGTATCTGGTGCTCATTAATAGCTTCTTATTCTGTTTTCTTCTTCATGGCTCTGAATTTGGGACTTGAAATTGTCCCAATGCACCATTGTTTGTTGTATGAGCAGTGGATATACCATATCTGTTAGATGATATGATATCTGTATTTTATTCAAATGTAAGGATGCTGGTATGCCATAGAAGACTCAGGGGTGGAGTAGTGAGGTTTTATGGGACGTGTATTATCTTATTTGGCTGTGACAAGTCTAAATGGGATGAACCCACAATTCATTTCCTTAATTTTTTCAGTACTTTTAGAGTTTTTGTTTTCATGCTAAACTCGTTGTTCTTTTTATGGACGCAAGTAATTTGCTGCGGCAGCCTCCTCTCAATTATCTTTTTGAGATCCACTGGCATGGGTTAGCTTGTGGTCTGGAGCCGGGCCTACTAGTGACTTCAGGATGATTGTAATAGATGTTTCTTTTAGAAACTTTGACCGTTTCTTAGTTTGTCTAATATGGTGTAAATTTCAGAATATGAGAATTTCTTTATTGGAGAAGAGATGCAATCATTGTACTATTTTCACAATATAAAGCTACACTTGTGAATTAAGAGTTGTACTTGTGACTTTGAGGGAGGGAAGGTTTATGGTGTGGAGTTCCAGGATTCCTCGTAAGTGACCCCTTTTTTGTTCAAAGGCCCTCAAATAATGTTTTAACAATGGATCATCTTACAGCAGGGAAATGGACAATCCTAATCGAGGTATGCAAGGAGGCCCTGAGACAGTGGATCATTTGATTTTTCTTTGTTGTCTTGCATCTGCTTTTCGGATATCTTCCTGTCTCGGTGTGGTGTTGCTTTCTTTTCCCTGTGATCCTGGGAGTTTATCTATCCACAGTACTTGGGGGCTTGGAGCAGGAAAGGAAATATCGGTGGAGGATGATCCCTGAAGCTTATGTTGGGTGGATCTCTGAGAAACGGGATAATTTTTTACAGTACTCGGAGGCGAATCGGATGTTTCATTTGATGTCTTAGTATTTTTATGTTAGAAGAGATTGTGGGGTTGCGATTCGTAATCTCTTTTGTGCTATGTGTTTATGATAAATGTTAGGCATGTACAGTTTGTATGTGTTATACACGTTTTCATTATTTCGAACAGAAAATTTATGCTTCATCTCTTCTAGTAGATGCAAAATGTACGTATCTCCATTCTGAATCACTATCTTGCATGTATTTTCTTATACCTTTCTATTGTAAAATCAAGGTGATGTCTAGTACTGCTTCTAGTTATTTGTACATCTTTGTAGTTATTAATAGAGTTCTCCACTTCACTCGCTTTTCCCAAGAGAGAAAACATACAAGTTTTGAAATGAAAAATTCCGGTCTTCTGCTGGTGGTATTTATCTGTCTGTTGATATTACTGAAATTTTGCCAAGTGATTCTTGTTTAGGAACTTGTTACACTTTGACCATATTCTTCTTTTTTTTTTTTTTTTTGGTCTCTGACTTTATTGGAGTGCAAAATGATTGCCAGATTATGATAGTAATTAGAGAGCTAGGGAGAGATTTTAGGTTTCTTTGGCACTCATAGGTGCGTGAGGCTAGCTGTATCTACAGTAGGCATTGGATAAGAAGTGTGTTTATGGTCTAAAAATTTTGTACTTGGTGAAATTTTTTGTTGAATATTGTAATTTTAAAGCCAACCCAAATAACATCTTGCGTTTGCATGTACGCAAGTTGTTTTGTTCTGCATGCTACAGCCTTCGTAATTATGGTATATGATATCTGATCGCATGTGGATGTCCATTGGATTTTTGTTAGTCCTATTGCTGTGCTGTGTTTGTTAAAATCCTTTAATGATTTCTGTGGAATTTGGTTCTTGATGCAACTCCTGTTACTGTATACAGTCAGCAAAGAGTGTTTGCAGTTCAAGTATTTGAGTTGCATAGACTAATCAAGGTAAGGATGTCTAACTCTGTGAACTAGCTTATACTTCTCCTGGCAAGGACTGCAGACTGTCTTGCCTATATTCTTTTCCTGTTGAAAGGAAATTAAATTAATCTGCGTATTCAAACAGGTCCAACAACTGATTGCTGAGTCACCAGATGTTTTGCTTGAAGAGAGCGCCTGTCTTGGCAAACCATCTTTGAAGGTCTCTTCTGCTAAAAAACTTCCATCGGAGTATGTTGTAAAACCACTGCCACACAGTGTTAAGCGCAAAGTTGATTCTGAGAAGCCTAACCATAAGATAGAATGTTCTGCGGAAAATGCTGTAGGGAAGACGTCTCTTTCTTCTGTGAAAAATGGTAGTCAGCCTTCAAATTATGGGCCTTACCGTGCAAATCAACCTCCACCAATGGAAGCCACCAATTCCAGAATGGCGCATTGGTGTTTTCAACAATCGCCTGGGCAGCAGTGGTTGATTCCTGTTATGTCCCCTTCGGAGGGGCTTATATACAAGCCATATCCTGGAGCTGGATTTATGGGAACAGTTTGCGGGGGAGGATGTTCACCTTTTGGCGCAGCACCTCTGACAGGTAATTTTATGCATCCAGACTATGGGATTCCATCACCGATTCCTCTTCAAGGAAATGGGGTTATGCCTGGTGCTCATCTAGTTGGTCATGGCTACTTCCCGCGTTATGGCATGCCGGTTATGAACCCATCGGTCTCAGGTTCAGCTGCTGAACAAAAGAATCAGTTTGCTGTACCAGGTTCGCGTGATCAATTTTCTCAAGGAGATGCTAATTTTTACACGCCACATGAGAGCTCCTGTAATGTACCAGCCCAGAAGAATGGAGCTGTTCCACCAGTAAGGCAGTTTCAGGCATCTAAAGACACAGAGTTACAAGGAAGTACGGCAAGTAGTCCAGGTGAGAGAGTGCAAGGTGATGGGATGGGTCATGCTGCTGAAGGTAGAGATGCACTTCAACTTTCTACCATGTCTCCAGTTGTTCAGGAGGCGGCCCCTCAGCCTCATGATGCAGACCAGCCAACAAAAGTGATCAAAGTTGTGCCTCACAATCCTAGATCAGCTACTGAATCTGTGGCGCGAATTTTCCGGTCTATACAAGAAGAGAGGAAACATTATGACTCAATTTAGCTTTTTTACATCAAATAAATTCCGGCTGGTTAAATTCTGCGATTCTCTCTTGGAGTGTTGCTTGGTCCTTCCTGGCTCTCCTTTTTTGGCATGATATGTTGTATTTTCTCTTATGGATTGTGATTATAATTCTTACTCATGCGTAGGCATCTCTAGAAGGATACAGGAAGTCTGTATAGTATGAAAATATCTTGTGTTTAAGATTATTCCTAGGCAGAGGGATAGATCTCTCTATAGAGTAGGGGACGACAGTTTTTCCACTGACAAAACTGTACTTCCCTCGCATGTTGTAGGCTTGTACTGTCACAGCTGTAGCGATACAAACACTTATCATCAACTGAGCCTTTACTATGTTGTGTTATTGCAATTTCTTGACAAATTTATTTCACTGCAGTTGTAACCATTTCACATTAATTACCAAATATTTTTATATATGTTATTGGCATTCATACCAAGCTGCAAAACTACCATAATAGGAGAAACTGCCCTGGTCGTTTTTTTCTCCTCCTTGTAGACTCAAAGCATGGCATCCAGACCGCCCTGTTTTAATGTGTGTCGCCCATTTTTGCTGGAATTTGTAGGCTCTACCGCTCCAGACCACCCTGTTGGCTGTGTCTGCCAGTTTTGTGAAAATTGTGGTTGGCCAGTATCCGATGCACATCTTATCTCTTAACCACGAACTTCTTGAGCCTATATCCTGAAACATTTGCGAATTTTTATGAGCATGCAATTGAATGGCGTAAAGTATGAGTAAATTACCTTGTAAATGGCAATAAAAGCTTCATATTGGTGGTTGTAATCACCATCTTCAGAAACAGGCTCTAGTACACAGCCAAGATAGTATGTACTGGACACTTGAACGAAATCAAAGCATTTGAGATCATGGCAACCTGTTTTGCTGAAATTATCCTTCTGAATTTGACAATCAAAAAAGAAAATTAACATGCATGTTAAGCAAAAACATTGACAATTTATAAGATTAAGAGAATCTATGATAATTAAAGGTCACTGTCAAAAATGCAACTAGCCGTGTAAGGTTGTTTCCATATACTGTTGGATTCACCTAAAAACGCGAAAAAAAATATACCCATAAACACTCAATTAGACAATGATAAAAATAATAAGAGCAACGAAATATGCTCCAAGTTCTGGGTTCAATATTTCTATGATGACAATGCTATATTTGCTGCAGGATTTGAGCAAAAATAAAAACAGCAAAGATGTGATTATGTTGTCAATATTATCCTGCAAGATTGTAGGAACAATTGTTTTTTGAATTTATGATATCAGGTATATGTTAAAGATATGTGGCAGATTTTTTGGCTTTGTTTGTTTCTTTTCTTTGTATAAATTCAGATACCGCAGCAATGAATGATATGCAATTAACAGCCCCAATTTCTGTGTTCTATTCTCTTCGTTTAAAATCAACATTCTACATATTTAATCATATTCAGTTTGGAAGAGTATGCATCAAAGGTTCCATATGCGTAAAATGTAAACGTTGAAGCCATGAATACATATCCATCCAGCATCAGCATTATTTAAGTCTGCCTCTGTAGTACAAATTGATTGCGCCTAAAGATAAGAGCCACTGACCTCTTCAGCCACATCTACACATTAGGACTCAGTAATTGCATAAATGCCAGAAGGCCTGTATAATTTTCTCCAGTAGCTGAAGCCAGCGCATCCTAATCATATATGCATAAAACGAAAATGATTAGCAGAACGTGAAAAGTATTATAGGCGGCATTATTCATTGTTACATGTTATATTTAACCTCATATTCATTGCTGTTAAAGCCAAATCCATAGGTGGCACTTCTGCTTGATCGAGTGTCCATAAGTTTACCATCTGGCGAGTTCTTAAAATGGGGACTGTTCTTTCTGGACTGTTGACTGCCTTGAGTTCGAGGGAAATCGAAAACAAGAGCATTTACTGAGTACTAGTCACTTGAAATAATAACAATTTCAAAGAGGTTTACCATGTGTAGCCAATAAACTTACATCAAGTACTTATAAAACCAAGAAGCCTGTATCTTGTGATTCTTGAGAAGAGGATGATTAAAAGCCGGTTGTTTATAGATGTCAACGCAGTCGACAATATTTCCATTTTCGATCTGCGAATACATCCCGATCAAATCATCCGCCCAAATGAATTAAGAAAAAATTAAGTTAATTACAGCCTTAAATGGTTTTAACAGCATGTTTACGCTTGATAAGCTGCTCTTTGTTTTTCATCACTGCAGTTTTCTCTTTAGCAAATACATGGATCAACATGAGACCGGTGATAACTAGAGTCAAATGCAAGCAACAGTAGATTGAAGTAGTGGTAGCCATTGCAAATTCAAATCACTCACCTAATGCTAAAGAAATCATATTGATTTACTTTGACTACTCAGATTGCCCTAAGTGGGGATTATTTTTATATATGGAAATACAGTAGGAGTCATTGAGAAAGCACCATTTTTATTCTTCTCTTCATGTGGCAGAACTTCCTTTTCTTTTCGCAAAATCAATCCATTCAACAAGACTTAGATGTCCTCATCGATACAAGGAAGAAAACAGATCACAACTTTATTGCAAAAAATTAACTTCTACAATTAGCAAGATTACATTGTAACAGTTCTTTTCATTTTCATTTTTATCCTCACATCACATACAGTGAGGATTTTGACCAGGCCCTCCAAAGAAGAATATAGGTTCAGCAGTATATCCTTGAATTAAATTATATGCATCATAGCAATCTTCTTCATCAGCCGAAGTGCCTACCCATTGCGGGAATATGGTCAATGTAACACGCAGATCCGTAGAGCGAACTTGCAAATGATCCGCTGCCCATAGCAGTCTTGGTGTGTGGAGTTTTCTTCACATTTGGACTATAGACTTGCCCTCCCCATTCAACAAATATTGCACTTTGCTTCAGGTAATCGAAGAGAGCTCCAGGCCAGTACCCAATAACAGCATCGCCATACGTTAACCACCAATTTCCTGTTTGAGGGTCCTGGAATCAATAAAAATGGACTTCATTAAATATTTACTGCCGATTTATAACTTCAAACAATCAACTTAACCAAGAAAAAGCAGATATAAATTGTTACCCTGGACATGGCAATGGGAATGTAATACTGGGGTCCAACACTACTAGACCAAGGACTAATGGATGCACCGAGGGCTATCTGAGTGCCTGTTTGCACAAAACCAGTGCAGGTCAGGTCGAAGCAACCGGTTGATTTGTAAGCATCCCTCTAAAAAAATTGAGGCAGACACCGAACAAATTAGCTATTGTACTTACAATCCAAAGTAGTTTAGAAAAGTTTTAGTAAAAGATGTACTTACAGTCCAGTATGCAAAAAATCGTGGGAGTTTATCACCATATAACTTGGGATTTATCTGAATATGGATATTATAGTCAAGTTAGAGAAAAATGTAAAGTTGTTAGCAATATGATTGTTCTGAGCATGCTTTTGGTAATTATACAGACCATCCATCCTGACTCCACACTTTCAAAATTGTCACCAGGCCCACCCTTAAGCCAGATTTGAGCAGTGGTATAATCTTCTGTTGATTCAACGTTTGGACGCCAAACATTTATATTTGCTTGAGCTCCTATGTAATTGTACCCTAATGTAAGAAGGACTGCAGCCTGGTACATGGAGTGCAATCAAGAAAATAAAGTGAAGTTAAAATAATGGAAATTAATTAAGGGCGTAAAAAAGCTCTAGCTGCTTACTGAACGGTTAACCAGACGATCAAGGTTGACTGTCTTGTTGTTTAGAGACACAAATTTGCTGTGTTTAGCATCCGTTCTGTTGACTGCATAAGAAATTTCTGGGAATTTTCTCCCAGCTGTATAGGAAATTTCTGGGATTTTTCTCCCAAACTGCTCAAGAGAAGCTGCAGTCAATAAGTCTTGTCTTCGAATTCTTCGAATTGGAACAGTTCCATTCGGACAACTTCCACTCTTTTGCCAAGTTTGGACTGCTGCTGGTCTAGACGACTCATTTCTTCTATTCAATTTCTCAGATAGTATGGTAAAACTGGGCCTCAGCTGCATATAACATGAAGCAAAGCCAAGTGAGAAAACAACCAAAGTTCTTGCAAGTGCAAAATTCTTTGCATTTTTTATAGAAAGGGAAATTTCTAGCTTTGGTTCTTCTCACCAGTGGCTCAGAAATTGAAAAATGAATTGATCGATGTACCTGAATTGTGTGGTTCTTCAATGCTGGATGATCAAACGCAGGCTGTTTGTAGATATCAACACAGTCGATAATATCCCCATCTTCACTCTACGGGAGGAACCATCACATTATGTTATTAAAGAACTCATCACTTTATGGAGGAAAATGGCTACCGTATATGCTATTCTTTCACTATCTTAACAACAAAAACTGCCCAGCAACGCTCTATTAAACATTTGACAAGCCAGTGGGATTTTTAAATACTATGAGTTTAAGACGAAAAACCACCCTTAATCACTTTTGGACTCATTGATACAACATTGGCCTGCCAAGTTTAGAACTTGGTAAGATCTAAATATTTATTGTATGCCATACCTTGATACTTTTTAGTGCAGGCTTGTTGATAAGCTTCAAGTTCTTGTCAATTTCAGAAAGGGTTTCTCTAGCTTTAGCATTCACTTCAACTCCATTACTCAAGATAGATACAGCCACTGCAAACAAAAGCACACAAACTGTTTTCTTCATTTGTGCTTGCTCACAAAAGCGAACAGGACTTGCGGGAAAATCCCAGATGACGAAGATAGTGTAAAGCTAAATTATCATCTTCAAGGTGCAATTATATAATCATTGGTGTTCAAACACCCTGCTTCAGGTTATCGAAAAGTCGATTAATTTTTTATTTCTGTTTCCATTTCAAGTTGGTTCTCGCAAAGTTCCAGTCAAGTTATTTAATAACGTAGCCCAATCCAAACAAAAGCAGTAGATTTTCTTTTTCTTTTTCTAAAAGTGGAAGACAAATTTGTTTATTCAGAAGAATTCCCAGACAGATCTTAAAAGTTACTCCTTAATATATGTTGTGATATGAGATTTGTTAGTACGAATACACCTATAGCAGAGAGGATCCTCTCCTAATGTTAGTTTTCACCTTAGCAATCTTTTGCCACGTGTACAGGTACCGGTGAATCTCCATAGCTAACATATTATCTGTAAAGAATAGCGATCTTTCAGTTCATTCCCATCTGTTGTATCTGTAAATCTCTAAAGCTAACATACTAAGCAATTCCATTCATACTTTGCACCTTCGGATTGCCAACTAATTACTAATTAAAAGTACTTTGGAATTCACAGCTTATGATGGGTACGTTTTGGGCATATCAGCTCCATTAATCTTGACAGCATCATCATGAAGTGAGCGGATACGTTGATGTTTTTCACCAATTGGATGTATGGTAACAGCTAAGGAGCTGTGAAAATCACTATGTTATATTATACTGATTTCATTATGCTTGTTGCTTTAATTCATAATTCTCACTTACAATTAGGATTTTGACCAGGCCCTCCGAAGAAGAACACTGGTTCAGTAGTATATCCCTTAACATAATTGTAAGCATCATAGCAGTAATATTCGTCGGCCCAAGTGCCTACCCATTGAGGGTACTTGAGCTGAAGAGAAAAGTCTATAATTCGAACATGCTCGATTGAACAAGCAGAACCCTGAAGACTATGTGAAAATGATCCACTCCCCATGGCAGTTTTTGTATGAGGAGTTTTCTTCACATTTGGGCTATAAACTTGTCCTCCCCATTCCACAAATATTGCACTGTGCGATAGGTAACTGAAGAGACTTCCAGGCCAATAGCCAACAACAATGTTACCATTAACTTTTAGCCACCAATTTTTTGTGTTAGGATCCTGAAATAGAAAAAGCAAAAAAAATAAAAATAAAAACGGAGTTTTACATTTTTAGGTGCATTAAAGGAAAAGAAAGAAAAAAAAAATATTACTATCATACCAAGTATATGCCAACAGGCAAATAATACTGGGGCCCTTCAGAAATCGACCAAGGACCAATAGTTGCACCAAGGGCTACTTGTCCTGTTTGCACAAACCCAGAGCAAATAGCATCGAAGCATCCTGTCGATTCGTAGCTATCCTTCTGAGATGAACATGTTTGGAACCAGTAATAAGAAGTTAAGAACCATAATCCACTTCTGGGGTGAGAGTTTTAATGAAAATTAATACACTTACAGTCCAATATACAAATAATCGCGTCAGTTTATCACGATATAACTTTGGATTTACCTGGAGAAAAAAATTATAATTAGATTAGGAAGAAATCATGAATATGCAAAACTGTCATTTTTATTTGCATTATTGGTAAATGTACTAACCACCCATCCTCCCTCTACGCTTTCAAAGTTGTCACCAGGACCACCTTTGAGCCAAATTTGAGCAGTAGTATAATCATCTGGCGATTCAACTCTCGGATTCCAAATGTTTATATCTCCTTGAGCTCCTATGTAATTGAATCCGACTGTAACAAGTACTGCAGCCTGGTTCAGAAATTGTAACCAAGAATATCAGAAGGAGCTTTTATGCAATTGTATTGCATTTTAAGAGGGGCTGCAGCCTGGTACTTAGTACCATCCAAGAAAATTAGGAGAATTTGAAACAACAAGAATTTATTAAGGGCATGAAAAAGCTACAGCTGCTCACCGAACGATTAACTAGAGGACTAAGGTGGATCGTTTTGTTGTTTATAGACACAAATTTGCTGTGTGTAGCATCTGTTCTATTAGCTGCATGGGATACTTCAGGGACTTTTCTCCCAAATTGCTGAAGAGAAGATGCTCTCAATAAATCTTGCCTTCGAATTCTTCGAATTGGAACAGTTCCATGTGGACAACTTCCACTCTTTTGCCAAGTTTGAATTGTTACTGGCAGCCTAGAAGACTCATTTCTTCTATCCACTTTCTCGGTTGGTATATCGAAACTGGGGGTCAGCTGCACATTGTATGAAGCAAGACTAGTAAAAATCTAACAAAATTGTAGTCAGTGCAAGTTTTTAACTATGATTTTTCACAAGTAGCTTAGGAAAGATGAGAGAAATGATAAATGCACCTGAATTGTGTGGTTCTTCAATGCAGGATGATCAAGTGCAGGTTGTTTGTATATATCAACACAATCAATAATATCTCCATCTTCACTCTACAGGAGGAAACGTCCCATTATGTGCACTTTATGAAAGATAAATTCTACCATAAATGCTATTTTTTCACTGTCTTAAAAGGAAAAACAACTGCTAATGCTCTATTAAATTTGTGACAAGCCAGTATTATTTTTTTTAAAGTACTAAAATAGTTACAGCAGAAACCACTCGTGGGTTAATGGTTAGTGACAAGAGTGGTTGTTAGCAAAACTCAGAAGTTAAGGGAGTGAGTACCAACCACCCAAACCAAGAGTGAATTTTTTTTTGTTTTTTTTCAATATTAAGGTTGTAAAATACCATTATTCACTTATACCTTAATGCTTTTTACTGCAGGCCTGTTGAGAAGCTTCAACTTCCTGTCAATTTCAGGAAGAGTTTCTCTAGCTTTAGCATTCACTTCTACTCCGTTACACAAAGTAGATATAGCCCCAAACAACAAAAACAAATAAACTATTTTCTCCATTTATGCTCTGTTGCAAAGCAGCTTCGGAGGCAGAAACAAAAGCATCAAAAGAGTGGTTGGAAAATGGAAAATTCCTGATGACGCAAACAATGTAAAGCAAAAGTGTCGTTTTTCAAAGTGCAATTACGTTACATTTATTGCCCATTAACCCTGCTTCAAGTTAATTTGAAAAGTCAAATTTTTGTTTCCATTTCACGTAAGTTCTTGCAAAGTTCCATTCAAGTTATTTTATCCAAACAAACCCAAATCCAACTGATTTGTTTTTTCTAAAAATGGAAAACAAAATTGCCTTATTCAGGGAGAATTCCCTCGGAGGTCTTAAAAGTTATTTCCTTAATACATATTGTGTTGTTAATGTTTAAGAATGCTAGTTATCCTAAAAGTTCATCCTAAACTTACGTGGATTTCATTTCATGTTGAATTATCAATTTTGGAAAATCAGTTTAGCAAAAAAAAAAAAAAACACAATTTTGCAAAATCATAATCAATGTTGAATGCCACATCGCATGACAACTAATTTGGGATACACTTATTGAGATGCCTGTTATTAGTTTATTGTTAATGTTTGAGTTGTGAGTATGAACACACCTACAAAAATAGGCAAAAGAACAAAGTTTTTGATTTGCCATTAAAGAATTGCTTTCTCAATTCATTCCCCTCCGTTGCATCTGCAAATCTCCAAAAGCAAACATAAAAAAAAAAAAAGAGTATTTTCCTTTCATATTTTTCACCCTTCAAATTGACAACTGATAGTTACTTTGAAATATATCGGATTGCACTGCTTCTAATGGATCAGATTTTGGCACATCAGCTCCATTTAATCTTAACAACAACAGTATGAAATGAGTGGATACTTTGATGTATAGCAGCAGCTGGGGGGGAGCTGTGAAAATTACTTTGTTACACTGAAATGAATACGTAATGCTTTTACTTTAATTCATGATTCTCACTTACAATTAGGATTTTGACCAGGCCCTCCAAAGAAGAACACTGATTCAGTAGTATATCCTTCAACAAAATTATATGCATCGTAGCAATAATATTCATCAGCCCAAGTGCCCACCCATTGAGGGTACTTGAGCTGAAGAGAATAGTCTATAATTCGAACGTGCTCTATCGAACAAGAAGAATCTTGAAGGCTATGTGAAAATTCTCCACTGCCCATGGCAGTTTTTGTATGAGGAGTTTTCTTCACATTTGGGCTATAAACTTGTCCTCCCCACTCCACTATTGTAGCACTGTGACTTAGGTAACCAAAGAGACTTCCAGGCCAGTAGCCAACAACAACGTTAGCATTAAGTTTTAACCACCAATTTCCTGAGTTAGGATCCTGAAAATCAACAGATATGGAGTTTACATACATAGTAGCATCCAAAAAGGGAAGAAAAATGTAATTTAAAATATTACCAGGGATATGCCAACGGTCACATAATATTGGGAACCTCCAGAACTGGAGATGGGGCTAATGCTTGCACCAAGGGCTATTTGTCCTGTTTGCACAAACCCGGAGCAAATGGCGTCAAAGCAACCTGTCGATTTGTAGCTATCCCTCTGGAAAACAAATATAAGATAGAAGGTGCATGGAACAAGTAGTTAAGCACCGTAATTCACTTATGGGATGAGATTTTTTCTTGTTTCTTTTTTTTTTTTGGGGGGTGAAAATTTGTGTACTTACTGTCCAATACACAAATGGACGCGTGAGTTTATCACCATATAACTTGGGATTTACCTGGAAAACAATTTATAATAAGATGAGGAGCAAAGCATAAAGATATAGAACTGTTGGCATTTTGTGTTTGTTTTGGGTAATTGTACTAACCGCCCATCCTCCGTCCATTCTTTCAAAATTGTCACCAGGGCCACCCTTAAGCCAGATTTGAGCAGTGGTGTAATCATCTGGTAAGTCAACTTTTGGGTTCCAAACGTTTATATCTCCCTGTGCTCCTATATAATTGTATCCGACTGTAACAAGTAATGCAGCCTGGTTCAGAAGTGTATCAAGAATATTAGGAGTTAAACAACAAAAAAATATGTTCAGGAAATGAAAAAAGGGCAAAAAACATGGCAGCTGCTTAAAGAGGGCTTACAGAACGGTTAACTATGGGAGGAAATCCTAATGGTTTGCTATCGTTGAAAGACTGTAGATTTATTGCAAAAAAACAATCCAGAAAACTTTGAAGGATATTTGAACTGCAGAAAGGAAGAGAGATTTTTTTATTCCCATCGTAAAGTTATTCACTGCAATACACCTTTTTATAGAGCTGAAAAACAAAACAGAAAAACAAAATATCTTCCTAATATCGGGCCACATCTAATCAAATATTCCTAAAGACTTGGTCTGTTGACCAATTATTTGGCAAATCTGTTACTGAAGCAACTAAGACACGTTTCCAACACTCCTTCTTGGCTTAGTAGCTGCAGAGGCCTAATTTGTTTCTTAACATTTCAAATCTAACTTTTGGCAGAGCCTTGGTTAAGATATCTGCAACTTGTTCCTCTGTTTTGTAGTAAAGCAGTTTAATTTCGCCACCCTTTTGTACTTCTCTCAAGTGATACAACTTAATCTTGAAATGCTTAGTCTTGCCGTGAAAAACAGGATCATTTGAGATTGCAATTGCAGCTTGGTTATCTACATGAATGTGTGTTGGCTCATTTTGTTCCATACGTAAATCTGCAAGTATTTTTCTGATCCAAATTCCTTGATTTACCGTAGTATTGGCTGCTACATATTCTGCCTCTGCTGTACTTTGAGCTATGACATCTTGCTTTTTTGAAGACCATGACAAAATTCCTGATCCAAAGCTAAAACAGAAACATGTTGTACTTCTTATGTCATCAACAGAGCCTGCCCAATCACTATAAAAAAAACCATGAAGCTTAAAAGTCTGACAATGAGAATATTTAATGCCATAATCTGTTGTGCCCTTAATATATCTTACAATCCTTTTGGCTGCTTGAAAATGCACTTCATTGGCGCAATGCATGAATCTTGAGAGCAAGCTTACTGCAAACATTATGTCTGGTCTGGTGGCTGTAAGATACATCAAGCTACCAATTAGACTTCTATATTTGCTTTCATCAATTTTTTCTACTCCATCATCTTTGCTAAATTTTTCCTTCTGATTCATTGGCGTGCTGATACTTTTGCAATCTTCCATGTGAAGTTTTTTTAGTATTTCCTTTGCATACTTCTTTTGGCTTATGAAGACACCGTCACGATCTTGTGTCACCTCCATTCCCAAGAAATAGGGCTGGGCAAAAAAACCGCATACTAGTGAAAACCGAACCGAACCGATCCGAACCATACCGTTTGGAGCGGTTTTAATTTTTTAAAAAAACCGAAATATATAATTGGTAAAAAAACCGAAATACCGATTTGATATTTGGTTTATTTAGCTAAACCGAAAGACCGAACCGAAAAAACCGGATTATTTTTAAATTTTTATTTAAATTGACACTTGTAAAATTTTAATTGGTGGTTTACAATAACTAAAATAGACATGCACACACACAATTACAAGTATATATATATATTACTATTACCACCAAAAGAAACCCTAATTCCCTAAAATCAAAATTCTAAATCTACTCCGCTACTGACAATTTAAAACTGTGAGAAAATTCTAATTAGTTAACCCTTTGCAATGATTAAATCATAGGTCGCATGTGGTTTCTTGTCACTGAAACATGGTTGTGAACTAATTGTTTGTACAGAAAATTAAAAGCTTGAGTTATGGGTCTATTTAGTGAGAACTAAAAATTAAGTATAAATTTGGCTTGATGAGAGTAAATTTACATGACAAATTCTTAAGAAATTGGTGCATTGAATGGTAATTTAGCTTAATTGTAGACATTATATTAATAATGTCACATTTTTGTATTCAATGTAACTAGATAATATCATTTTATTAGAACATAAAACCTATTATTTAAATCATTATATTTTTCATATATTACTTTTGTTATAATAATTAACTTGGTTGTTATATCTATGAGGTCCATCCCGCTAAAAATTTAGAAATTCAAAATAAGCCCAATAACTTTAGAACCGAAAAAACCGAACCGAACCGAACCGAACTAAAAAAATCCGTTTATATTTGGTTTTTATTGAGTTTGGTTCTTATTTGGTTCTTTTTATAAAAAAACCGATTTAAATTGGTTCTGCTAATTTTCGATCCGAACCGAACCGGACCGAACCGTGCCCACCCCTACCAAGAAATAGGACATCAAGCCAAGGTCTGTCATTTCGAATACTTTGAGCATTTCAGCTTTAAACTCCTGTACCAGCTTCTCATTACTTCCTGTAACAAGAAATCATCAACATAAACATAAACTATAATTGAGTTAGCATTTGTTTTTTTTTACATATAATGTAGCTTCACTTGGACTTTTAATGAATCCAAGACTTTGAAAGTGTTCATCAATCCTGCTGTACCAAGCTCTGGGAGCCTGTTTAAGACCATATAAGGCCTTCTTCAACAAGTAGACCTTCTCCTCCTGTCTTTCGACTTGGAATCCTTCAGGCTACTCTACATAAATTTCCTCTTGAAGATAACCATTTAAAAAGGCAGATTTTACATCTAACTAATAAATCTTCCATCCTTTTTGTGTTGCCAAAGCAAGCAACATCCTGATTGTATCCAAGCGTGCCACCGAAACAAAAGTTTATGAGAAATCTACTCCAAACACTTGACTATACCCCTTCACCACTAATCTGGCTTTGTATTTATTTACGGAACCATCTGCATTAAGTTTGGTCCTGTAAACCCACTTGACTCCAATAATCTTTTTGTACTGAGGCTTATTTACCAACTCCCAAGTGTCATTTTTTTCAATCATTCTGAGCTCCTCTTTCTTTGCTTCAATCCATTTGCTGTTTTTCTCAGCTTCTTCAAATTCTGCAGGCTAAAAAATAGCAACATTGCTTCTTTCATAAACATCAGATAAAGGCTTTGTACCTCTGACTGTGACATCATCTATATCATCATCAATATATTGCGGTGGCTCTGTCAACTGCTTCCAGTTCCATTATCTATCCTCCATAAACTTGACATCTCTGTTTACAAGAATTTTTTCATTTTGTGGTTGGAAAATTCTGTAAGCCTTTGAAGAATCGCTATATCCAATAAAAACTCCTAGTTCTGCCTTCTTATTAAGTTTGTCTCGTTTTACCTGTGGCACATAAGAAAAGCAAAGACAACCAAAAGTTTTTAGATTTTGCAAATTCGATTTGTAACCAAACCACACTTCAAATGGAGTTTTCTTCTGTAAAACACTTGTTGGCAGCCTATTCAGCAAAAAAAAAATGTAGTGTTTGTAGCCTCTGCCCACAGCTTCTTTGGCAACTCCTTCTCATACAGCATGCACCTTGTCATTTCCATAATAGTTCGATTTTTTCTCTCACTTACACCATTTTATTGTGGTGTGTAAGGAGTTATGAGTTGGTGTTCAATGCTAGCTTCTTCGCAAAATTTGTCAAAAGTGTCATTTATGTATTCTTTCCCATTGTCAGACCTTATCTTCTATATCCTGCAAGCACTTTGATTCTCCACTAAAGCTTTATATTTCCAAAATATATTAGCAACCTCAGATTTGAATTTGAGAAAATAAATCCAGCAAAATCTAGTATAATCATCAATAAATATAATGTAATGTTTACTACCATTTAAAGATGATGTTTTCTGAGGTCCTCCAACATCTGTGTGTACAAGTTGCAGCTTGTGTGTTGATTTCCATGTTGTTTGAGGGAAAGGTTTTCTAGTTTGCTTGCCATATTGACAAGCCATACAATCTGCCAGCTTGTCCTCCAGCAAAGGAACACCTTTCACCAAACTATGTCTCTGCATATATAGAAGTCCGTCATGATGGAAATGCCTGAGCCTTCTATACCACAATTCTGCATTGGTTACAGTGCTTGAAAATGCTATTTGCTCCTCCTCCAATAAATTTAAAGCAAAGCTTTTGCTTTCATTTTCACCTTGAATACGTCTTTACCTTCCACATCTTTGATCAAGCACCATTTGTCTTCAAATATAACTTTGAAGCCTTTTTCAATCAGATGGCCGACACTAAGCAAGTTCTGGTCAATATTGGGCACATATAGAACATCAGTAATAAACTTCAAATCGGTTAAGCTTTCTATAGCTACAGTTCCTTTCCCTTTGGCTGAAATAAATTCACCATTTCCAATTTTTACTTTGGAAATGATTGTTTTATCAAGCTTTTTGAAGAGCTCTTGGTCATTAGTCATGTGGTTTGTGCAGCCACTGTCAATCAACCAAGAATCGCTAGAGCTGTTGCTTGTCGTAAAGCATGTTGTAATAAAAAGATGCTCCTCTTCATGTTGCTCCGTAGAAGTGTTTGCCTCTTGATGTTGTTGAGACTTGCAAATCCGCTCTATGGGTCCAACCTTACCACATCTTCTGCACTTGACATCAGGCCTCCACCAACACTTCCTTTGTGGATGATTTGTCTTTTTGCAGTGTGGCCATGCTGGATAAGTCTCATTTTTATTTTTGTTGCTATTGTTGCCAGCCTTTTTCTTCTTTTTGTTGTTTATATTTTTACCTCCTCCTAAACTTTTTGCCTTTGCTTGAAGAGCTCCCTCCATCGTTTTTTCTTTTCTCATCATTCTTCTTTACTCTGGTGCCTGTAATGCATTTACCAATTCTGCCAAGGATATTCTTGACAAATCCTTAGATTCTTCTAGTGAAGAAATTTTAGACTCATATATTTCAGGCACAGTAACAAGAATTTTTTGCACAATTCATTCATCAGAGAAGTCATTACTAAGCAACCTCACCTTATTTAATATACTCTGCAACTTGTTAGAGTAGTCTTTGATGGTTTATGTTTCCTTCATTTTCAGCATTTCGAACTCCCTGAGTGCCTGCATATTTTTAGTTCTTTCATTGCCCTGGTATTCCTTTTTGAGGTAGTCCCATATATTCTTCGCTGACTCCAAATTCATAATTCTTGTAAAGAAAGTGCTTGAAACAGCAGAGAATAGGCAAGCTTTAGCTTTGGACTTCCTGGTCTTCCTCTCTTTGTGAGTCTTAAGTTGAGCCATTGTAAGATTTGCCGGCAGTGGTAGCACATCATAGTCTACCTCTATAGCTTCCCAAAGATCTAATGCTTCAAGATAGACTGTCATTTTAACAACCCTGACGGAGTTGTCGAAGCTCCTCAAAACAAATACTGATTCACCTAAATAAAATTGTAGAAATGGTGAGACCAGGTCGAATCCCTAGGGAACTATGTATTTAATTTCTCAAAGTTTAAAACAAAAATTAATTTCCCAAGAAAAATTCTGGATTTGCAAAGCCGCCAATAAACGGATCATCGTTTAGTGTAAACGGCAGCCGCTTTACTCTTTGAAGAATTTCGGGAATTATCGGTTTAACCGATTGAGGAAAACGGAAGTCCGATACGATCATGAAGCCATCGACTTTAATTCCCGAACCGATAAGTGAAATCGCAAACCGCTTTGTCACTCTTTCCTTCTGCTTTTATTCGGACAACCGTGAAGGGAAAACGGAAGACCGCTTAGTGTTGTGATCTTTCGAATTTATCGGCTAACTGCTTAGGGAAAACGGTAAGTCGTCATAGTGGTAACGATTCTGAGCTTATTCGCCAGGTAGGAAACCCAGTGTCGCTTTCTTCTCTCGGTTCTGGAAATAAACGGTTAGCCGTTAGTGATTAACGGTTAACCGATTACTTGATTCAAGGGGTTTTTAACGAGAATAAAATAAAATAAAATGAAATAAAACAAAACTTAAATTTAAACAAGGAAAATCAATCTTACCAAACTTCCAATCCAAGGGTGTCAATTCCATCCAATTGTAATTTTTTTGATCATAGGCCAAAATATAAATTACTCAATCCAAGAACTTAGTCTACTTAATCGGAATCCCGCAGAAAGCAATTATTCTCCTAATGTAATAGACTCAAACAATCGCCTAAATCAATTCTTACCATTAATTCAACTGGGCATTATCGTTCCATATCAAATTAAATGATAGCATTAAGATTAATGAGAATGACTAAAACAAGATTAATTATTTCAGATTTCTCCAATTTAATCAACTTCGTATTTTTATTTCCCTAGAGCCTATCATGCAAGCTATGTAATTGTGGCCATCAATATACACACACATGAGCCATTGTGACCCCTCCAGTCTTTCCTGGGAACTTTCCTGGTGTACATTCTCACACATACTCACAACTATTCAAGGTGGTACACTAGTTTGTGTGTGGTATTTATCAACAAAATGGCAGCAAAATATGAAATTGAGAAATTCAACGGGAATAATTTCTCGTTGTGGAAAATGAAGATGAGGGCTATTTTGAGGAAAAATAATTGCTTGGCAGCAATTAGAGAAAGACCCATGGAGATAACTGATGACAAGTGGAACGAGATGGGCAAACGCCATTCACGATCTACACTTAGCACTTGCAGACGGTGTTATCCAGGCGGCGTAGAAAAGACAAAGAAAGGAAATTGGGATACTCTTACAAATTGTACGAGGCTAAGTCAGACAATAAAATATTCTTGAAGAGGAAACTCTATACTCTTCGAATGGCGGAATCCACTTTGATCACCATATCAACACTTCAAGACTTATTTTCACAACTCACAACGCTGGGTCATAATAAGAGGAAAATGAACGCAGAGCTTCTACTTCAAAGTCTACCAGATTCAGTATGATCAACTCATCATCAACTGACAAACAACAATCCTGCATGGACGCCTAGTTTTCGACGATGTTGCAGCCTCAGACATGAGGAGAGCGGAAAAGTAAGGAAGATGCATAAACAAGTTCGCAGCAGTGAGGCGCCATTTGTGACGAGGAGATCAATGTAACGTGGTCCCAAAGTGGGAGCCACAATCATGGTAGATCAAAATCCGTAAGAAGAATGTTAAATGCTACAACCGTGGCAAGAAAGGGCACGCCAAAAAAGAGTGTTGAGTAACCGTAAGCAGAAGAGAAGTGAAAAGAACCCGAGTCATCAAATGCCTCGTGTGTAAAGCACTTTGGATGATGGCGAAATACTTACAATGAGGCAACAACTGCTTCGTAAGGCGTAAAACGGCTATCCGATGTCTCGCCTATGACTCGTGAGCTACCCGCATATGACCTCTCTGAGAGAATGGTTCCACACATACGAACCTATCTTGTGAGGATCTCAGATATACGGGTGATGATGCCTTGAGATCGCCGGTATTGTACTATCAAAATTAAAATGTTTGATGGCATACGCACAATCGAGGAGGTACGATATGTCAAAGGCTTCAAGAAAATCTATTGTCTTTGGGACAACAGATAGTCGCTGGTGTAAAACTCATGTTGAAAATGGGATCACGAAGATTACTAGAGGTGTGCTTGACACGGGCGCAAAAGATCGCTTAACTGCTCATGCTTAAAGGAGAAACACTATGTGATGCGTGTCGCGTCAAATGGAGAAGAATCAACGACGATGTGGCATCTCAAACTTGGGCACATGTCGTAACAAGGTTCAAGATTCTCTCGAGCGAAAATTGCCTGTGGCTCAAATCGAAGTTTACCATTTCATGAGCATTGTATTACTAGTAAGTTAAGATAGATTAAAGTTTAGTAGATCTGTTGCTGAAGTAAATGCATTCTAGACTTAGTTCATTCGATGTTTGGGAATCACCGACATATCCATGGAGGTGCAAAGTATACGGTGACTTTCATTGATGATTATTCTAGGAGATGTTGGGTATATCCAATTAAGAAAAAGTCGATGTATTTCTAGTGTTTAAAGAATACAAAGCACGGGTAGAACTTGAACTGGGAAAAGATTAAGTGTTTGAGGACGATAATGGTGGAGAGTATACAGACGGCGTAGTTTCTTGCTTTCGTAGAAGAAGGTATTCAAAGACAACACTTGGGCGCATACACTCAACAAAATGGAGTGGCAGAGCGGATGAATGTAACTCTTACGGAAAGAATAAGAGCTATGTTGAGGATCACCGGTCTACCCAATTCATTCTCGCGTAAGCACCCAAAACCGCATGTTATATAGTAAACGGTCGCCATCCACAAAGAATTAGGTCAAGACAAGAATGGAGATGTGGATGTGAAAGCCAGATTACTCTCACCTACATGCATTTGGGTGTCCTGCACGTGATGTACAATGCCCAAGAAAGAACAAATGGATCCAAAATCTGTAAGATGTATCTTCGGGATATCTTGAAAGAAAGGGTATCGTCGGGACCCCACCGCCCACAAGATCGCCATCGCCAGAGATGTTATCTTTGTAGAAGATCAACAAATGAGAGATGAGATAAAGACCGAAAAGAAAAGTCGAGACCGTACCACCATGAGGAAAAGAATAAAAGATTCAGACTTCTTCCAAGCAGCACTGCAGCACGAGCGAACGAGAATCCCGAGTCCGAGGCTCCGTGTTCGACGGTAAACTCGGGAGAGACGACAGCCAACGTGGCACGCGGATTAAGTCACATAGATCAATGTTGCATACGCCTTTTAACGGAGGATGGAGAGCCATCAACTTTCCATGAAGCTTTAAACAGCTCAGATGTTGCTTTGTGGATGACAGCAATGCAGGAGGAAATTGAGGCTCTACAGAAAAACAAGACATGGGAACTTGTACCACTACCACGAGGAAGAAAAGCCATTGGAAACAAATGGGTCTACAAAATCAAGCGCGATGGCAATGACCAAGTGGAGTGGTATCGCAAGATTGGTGGTGAAAGGGTACGCCGTAAAGAAGGTATTGACTTTAATGAAATATTTTCTCCTGTGGTTCGACTCACAACAGAATAGTCTTGGCGATGTGTGCTACATTTGACCTACATTTAGAGCAGTTAGATGTGAAAACTGTATTTCTTCATGGAGAACTTGAAGAAGAAATTTATATGCTCCAACCAGAAGGTTTTACTGAAAAGGGAAAAGAGAACTTGGTTTGCAGGTTGAACAAATCTCTATACGGTCTTAAACAGGCGCCGAGTTGTTGGTATAAGAGATTTGATTCTTTCATCGCAGCCTGATACAGAATTTTCCTGCACTATCATTGTGCATATTACAAGAGGTTCAAGATAATGATTTACATCATTGTTGTCAGATGTGACTATGTTGGTAGCAGTCCCAACAAAGATCGAGTCCAAGAATCAAGGCACAATTGGCTAGGAGTTTGAAATGAAGGACTTGGGACCAAAGAAACAAGATTCTAGGGATGCAAATTCACCGAGATGTAAATAATGTGAAGATTTGGCTTTCACGTAAGAATTATCAAGAAAATTCATGGCTCAACATGCAAGATTGTAAGTCAATTTCTACCCCACTTCGTTAATTTCAAATTATCCTCAAGTCCTAGCGAGCGAGAGAGGAAGGAGATGTCTCGAGTGCCATATGCATCAGTGAAGTTTGATGTTCGCTATGATTTGTACAAGACCGCATTGTACGCAAAGGGAGCGAATCCGATACATGGCGAATCCCGTGGAGAGCATTGGATACCGCCAAGAGGATTTCGAGATACATCGAGGAACCTCGATGTTGCATTATGTTATGGAGGATCGAGTTTATCGCCGTGGCTACGTGGATCTGATTTTGCGGAGACCTCGATAAAAGGAAATCCACTACCATGTGTTTACATCATGGAGCAGTATTGGTTTCAAACCGCAGACCGTTGGCTCTATCTACAATGTGAGAATACATGGCGGCACAAGCTTGCAAGGAAGCTATTTGGATACAGAGGTTATTGAGAGTCGAGCACAAACAATGAAAATTCCTGTGTTTGTGACAATCGAGTGCCTTGCACATTGCAAGGAATCCAAATTTTCATTCCGTGACAAAGCACATAGGGTACAAGATCACTGCTCGAGAAGTAGTGGAAGACTGTGGATTTGCAGAAAATCCATACCAAGGAGAACCCACAGATGTTTTGACCAAGCCGATTAACACCGATGTTTATTCGAGTAGATCCTCTTGTGGCTCAGAAAACGTATACATGATAATGGCGGGCAAGAAAGGATGCGCGAGATTGATTGGTTCTCAATCTAATCTCCGAGAACGACAAAATGAGATGTGGGCACCACCTTCCGGAAGGTGGTGCTCATTTCAAGAACGAAGCAACGCCCTTCTTTGAATTGAACGAAAAAAAATGGGAGAGGAAAGAAAATGGGTGCCGAAATCAAGAAGAATAAAATAATAATAACAATTAATTAATTAAATGCACAAGAGCCAAATTTTGGCTATAAAAGGCACGATTTCTTTCATTTCTTTGCATCGAAATCTTCGCTTTTTCCTTCATTTTAGAGAATATTTGTAGTCTAGTGAGTTTGGGTGTATTGGGGTTTTGGGTAGTGAGCTAAAATACCACAATATTTGTAATTCCTCATATCACTAGTAAAATATTTTCCTTCCTTCGCCTGCACGTAGTGGCTAAAAGTTCTAACCACGTAATTTCTTGTGTCCCGTTTGATTTTATTGTCTCATTATTTCTCAATTTTACTTTAGTTGTGTTCCTTCTTCATCCACCAATTTCCTAACAATCTTTTCTCCATATTGCATCCACCAGTTGCCTGTGTCCGGATCCTGACGTCAGAAAAGATAAGAGATGAACCAATAGGAAGTTGCAAGTAAAAGATCCTTCCATCAGAAAATGTGAAAATCCATTATTGCTTCCCCTGCAAACTATTAATTAAATCAAAATAAAGTTCCATTTTGTCTGACCTTAAAGAGGTATATAGTGATCTGATACGGAAGTCCATTAGGATTTGAGATGGGATAAATTGCCGCACCAAGCGCAATCTCATTGCTGACTTGAACAAAACCAGGGCAAGTGACATCAAAGCACCCTGTTGTCTTTGATGCGTCGGCCTAATACATCAACAAAGCATTGTTTATTGATACAGCAATATGCAGTACAACATTTTTTAAGTGATGATTGGCATAAACCTACAGTCCAATATACAAATAATCGAGTTTTTCTGTCCCCGTACACACTTGGATTTACCTGAAAATTTAGGCAAAAACAAATAAATTAATAAATAAAAATAAAAGAAAGAAAGAATTGTGGGGATTAAGAGATTCTTCAATGAATGATAATGAACTTGAAGACAATTGAGTGGCTTCATAATTAGTACTAACCGCCCATCCAGACTCGATGCTCTCAAAGTCATAGTAAGGGCCACTTTGCAGACTAACACGAGAAGTACTATACTCATCGTCTGATTCAACAAAAGGGTTCCAGACTTTGATGTCTCCTTTTGCTCCAGAGTACATGTACCCTACTGTAAGCAGTATTGCTTTCTAATATTTTTACACACAGCCAAGTCAGATAAAGACATATTTGCAAAAATTATAGTTTTATCACTCCATCATGATGACTGAATCTTACTGAATGATTTGGTTGCTGAAGGTTTGGTTGCTTAATATCATTAAGCTGCTTTACACGATGATAGAAGCTTGGCTGCTTCCTGCCATAACCTTCAAAGGAATTCGAGCTGTGAATTCTTCTCAGTGGTATTGTTCGTTCAGGACAACTTCCATTTTTTCTCCATATTTGAGATGCCGTAACAGTCGTGGATGTTTCTGTATCAGCTGATCCTGTTGTCACTGTCTCCCCATTTGGATCATAAGTGGGTGTCATCTGAATCAAATACACAGTGGTAACATCACTGAATTTTTTTATTTAAAAAAAAAATTACTAGAAGTGTTGTACCTGTACCTGGATAATATGATCCTTTAAAGCAGGATGATCAAATGCTGGTTGCTTGTAAATGTAGACGCAATCGATAATATCCCCATCTTCACTCTACAAGGACCAGAAGTTTCAATGATACATAACTTTAAAATATAGGTCAAAGAAGTTATATATATATATATATATATATATATATATATATATATATATAGACACACACACACAAACGCACAAACCTGAATGCTTTTCGCTACATTGCTGTTGCTGTTGAGGTGATTTACTTTCCTTCCAGTATTGGAATTCTTTTGTCTGGAGATTATCTCACCCTTTGCAAACTTATAACTTATTAAAAAAGTTACTCCTAGTAGAATTATGAACCCTTTGTATCCCAGTATATACTCCATGGGATCACAGAACCTTTTCACCAGTTATTTTAAATTCACAACGTATAAATGCAATTAAGTAGAAGTTAGAATAATTTTCTTTTCGCATAACAATGATTATTGAATAGACAAGAACTCCTTAAAAGGCAGCACATATATACTTTTGGTGATCAAACAGAAGTGACATGAAAAATTTTTTGCTGTTGGGAGCGCAATTTTGAAGACACCAAATTTGCATGATTCACCTTTCTACTCTCATTCACTTTAAGTTTACATGCATGATGCATCTTCAATATTTCAGATGCAGCATGTGCCATTTCAAGTGGCTTCTGCAGATAGCGCCTTCTTAATTTGCATAGTGTGCACATGCAAGTTTAATTTGTTTTGTGAGTTCATTGTCATGGACTAGCTAGGAGAAAGAGAAAAAACAGATATTATGTGTGTGCGCGTGTGCGTGCGTGTGCGTGGGTGTGGGGGGGCCGGGGGGCTCAACACTGACGTTTAAATTATTGAAAGTCTTAAACGGCACCGTTTCATCAAGCAATCTGCTGGGCATAGTTTTGGGTTTTCGAAGAACACCCCAATGCCCATAGCAGTGAAAACTGCATGCGAAATAGTTAGCTAGACTTGCGAAGAAGACATCACTTGCACGGTCTTCAAATTCGCCTCCGGAGTAGATGTCGTTCACCTATCAAATATAAAACATGTCTCTATAGACTATGGAGCGAATAACAACCAACATGCCTTAAAAGAAACATTGTGAAACTGTAAAGATAGTTACTAAATCGTTAATACCGGTAAACAACATTCTTCATTGAGCAACCGTTAATACCAATAATACGAACTGTGCCATAATACGAATAATATGAATTATGCCATGAGTATTTCTGTATATGAATAATATGAAGGAGAGAATGGGGGAGAGGAAATTAGTCCAAATTCTACTTTTATTTTTATTATTTAGTTACACCAAATATATAAGAATTTAATTTTTATTAGTATTTAATATCCCTTATAATATAGAATTTAAATTCCACACCAAAGAGTGAAGAATTCAAATTCCTCTTATATTGAAAACCCAAGCTTCTAAAATTGTCCTTCAATATTTTTACTTGTTTAATGTTATTAATAATTATTATTTATAATTTTATTTTACTAATTTAATATTATAAATAATTTAATATTAATTATATTTAATGAATGATATAAGAAATTTAATAAAATAAATAAACTTATTTATTTATTTAATATGAAAATATGTAAATATAAATTAACTATCGCCGGATCTCTGTCGGAACTCCGCCAAACCCTCAAACATCGCTGGAAGCCGCCAAAATTTTTTCAGAAAGTCACCTGCCGTCGTTGACCATGTTGACTTCTGTTTACCGGTGTTTACTTGCGTTGACCGCTACTGTTGACCGACTTTTATTTATATTAAATTATATTTAATATTAAATTATATTAAACAGTTTACTATATTAAATTATTTTATATTTTATATTAAATGTAAATCATGAATTGTTTTAAAACTTTTTGAAATTAAAAAAGTTTGGTATTAATATTAAATTATATTTTATTACTAATATAGAAAATTTAGTATTTAAGACAAATGATAAATTTATCCAAAGAAAAAAATTATAATTCTTTTCTCTATCAAATTTTATATCAAACCAAATAATAAAATTTAATTTCACTATTTTCTTCCATTTTTTTCTTTTTCTTTCCCCTCCATTCCACTCTTAATGCACTCTACGAATTGATGAAAGTTGAATATAACGATTTCCTTAAAACTGTTCGTTTGAAAATTTTTCGAAAATCATAATACTATCTCCGGCTTAGATACAAAGTCCGTAACAAATTATTTGTACATGTATCCAAAACTCTACAGACTTTATGCGACCCTTTTTTTTTATACAAATCCCGATTACAAAATTCTAGCATTTTCACCAAGTACGTACGTCTTGTCTGTTTACAATCCAAGAAAAATACGACATGTCGTTCTCTGGGGGGGGTCAGCATTCGCCAAGCCACGCGGGTATGATAGGATTCCCTCGATTCAACCGGCGAGCACTTGCCTTGTCTCTCTCAAGTCTCAACCCATCCGTCCATCCAGCACGCTGAAAAAGTAGAGAGAGAATATTTTGGCACTCGAAAGCTAAGCGAAAATGGTGAATTACATGCTGATGATCAGCGCCGATCTCGAGAATCTCACCAATCTCCAACCTCATGGCGGCTGCGACGATCCTAACTTCTCTTACTTCTTCAAGGTCTCCTCTCTTTTTCTCCCTTAGTATTACCTCCGTTTCGCCGCTCTTGATTCTTCTTTATTTCGTATTTACTTCTTGCACTGCTCTCTTTGCTTCGCATAATGGATGAATTTCGGTATGGATTTTTCTTTTCTGTTTTTATTGCCCTCTCTATGTGCTTGTGAACCGTCGCGATTTACGTTTTTGTACTTCAAATGACTGCGAGTACTTATCTTTACGGTTTCTGGTTTTAGTTTACTCGTTTTACTTGATTTTCAAATACAGATGATTATTGTGACTATGATCTCTTGTAATGCTCTTCACCTTGTTTTGCTTTGGATTTTTTGTTTTGATTCTTTTTCTATAAGTGTTCAAATTTGTTGTCTCCTGTTATGTGTGTTTGTGTTTTTATGCATAATGATTATATTCAGTTCAATCTCTGTCACTCATCATATTATTTTCAGATCTGATTTATATATGCTTGTGGATGTTTGTATAAGTTGATTTTCAGTAACATTGTATATCACTCTTATCAAATTATATTCTATGTTTGTTTTGTTGATTCTAGTTAGTTAATGTTGGAATTGAATTTTAATCTTGCAATGGTCTCTGAATTAGATGTTCATCTGTTTATTTTTTGTGAGGTGTAGTTGAGGTGTGGATGTGGAGAACTAAGCCAGAAAGAAACTTGTGTGAGCTTGGCTGAAACTCTTCCTACTCAAGGAGGCAAGGGAACCACAAATCTCATTCAAAAAGTAATATCTCTCTCTCTTCCTCTCTTTGTGTATGTATTAAAATGTGAGTGAGCATGTTTGTCTTATTGCGAGGACTTTAAATAGATATATGCTCTAACCAAATGATCAAACTGTGAAGGAAAAGCTATTATACTAGAACCTCAGGCTTAGTTTGGTTAAGTTACATATTTCATTTAATTATTTATCTTTAGATAGCAAATGATGCAATTAGATGATCTGTAGTCATGATACTTGTACCAGATATTGCTAATGTAAATTGTTTCTAGTAATATACACTTGCAGTCGAGATTAAAATAGGTTGCAGTACATCACGCGCGCGCACCCCACCTCCCCCCAACACACACACACACACACACACACACACATATATATAGAGGGAGGGAGGGAGGGTTTTCTATCAGGGATCCCTGATCATATTAAAGTTAGGGATAAGTTAAAAGACAAAAAACACAAATTTCAACACAATACGGAACAAAATGCACTGCACTAGAGTCTGTGTTTTTTTTGTCTGTTAGCTTATTCCCAACTTTAATACACCCAGAGATCCCTAATTGAATATATATATTCATCAAGCTGGTTAAAATTGGTGCCATTTGAGCTTAGATGTAAATTATTGTTTGTAGTCAAACTGGAGATGTTTAGCAGTAGCATAGTGTAACAAATCAATTTCTTAGACTTAAAACCAAGGCTTTTCTGTTGCTGTTGTTGTGAACGAGTTCATGGATTCATGACAGAACATAATTCTGCAATGTATCCTCATGATTCCTTGTGAACTTCAGAGCATTTCTTTTTATGATTTGAATGTAATTCTTCAGCTCTTTTGATATCTTGTAAAAATTGCTTGCAAGCGACAAGCTTTCAAGATATAGTTTTTCTTGGGACTTCTATTATAAATTGTATTTTTTTCTGTTCAATTACCTATTTATGCTTTTTGATGCCTTGGATTTAGAATGGAAAAAGAATTATTAAGTTTCTTTGGTTGAGGTTGAGTAATTACTTTGAAGGTGTGGGAATGAGGATCTGGTACTGTGGATTTCTTGCATATTTTCAAGTTTCTTGGGTAGATTAATCTGTTAAGAGACTTGTAGTATAAATGACCGTGACATATTGTCTGTATTTTCAAGTGTTGCTGTGACATATTACAGATGAAACTTTTTTACTCTATTTATAAAATGACTGTGTTCTGGTTGTTGGTGATTCTCTGGTTCCATATCTTTCTTCACAGTGCAAGTTCTGTGGGAGGGAAGGAACTGTTACTATGATCCCAGGCCGTGGTAAACCACTGACCCAGGAAGCTGCTCAATCTGGGGGTTTTAGCCCCTTGATGTTATTCGACTGCAGGGGTTATGAGCCTGTGGGTTTCGTCTTTGGTGGTGGATGGAAGGTTGAATCTGTAAGTTTCTATTCTTGCCCTTTCCCCATAGTTTTTGAACATGAAACATTAGACATATTTCAAGTGGTGGATGGAAATGACTTGTGAGCACTGCATTGTGTTATCAGAGCGCAAGTTGAGTGTTCGTATTTATGATTATGCATGAACATCTTCATTTAAGATACATCTTATCCTTTTTATGTATTTCACGGTTGTGAATATTTTCAACGTTGAGCTCTTTAGTTTACAAATTCTTTCCAGCTTTTTCTTTACACTGTATATATTGTTTGAATATTTGCTCTAGTTTAGCCTTTATGGTTTCTGCCTCTGTATTTAGGTGGAGAGCATGACAATAGATTTTTGCTCTCTTAGTCTCCTATCGGCTTACTCTCGACTTGAATGGTGAAGGGTGGGCAGACTTTGGAGTGGAAACCTTATTTGAAGATTCTATTTGCTTACTAACTGTATTAAAGATGAGCTGGATAAAGTGTAACTTGCATACATTCGATAAGAACAAGCGAATGCATTACACATGTTTCTCTTTTTCTACTGTGCTCCTAACTATCTCATTCCCATGCAGACAGCTGTAAATGCACTTGGTACTTTTTGGATTAATGTTTTGACGCTGCTAAGAAGATTCATCATCAATACATCTTCTTCTAATTACTGTTGATGCTTTTTCTTGGTGCACATTTTGCTTCCATCCTCATATACATTTGTTGTTACTAAAGCCATCTATTATTTGTGCAATGATGATGAGTGAAATTAATCTCGTTAATCTGAGATTAACATGAGGAAAAATTCTGTGACCAAAAAAAAAAAAAAAAAAATCTATTTGTTCTGGTTTTGCTTAATCCAACTAACTGTAAGTTATTTGTGCAGCTTGCTGGGACTCAGTATGAAGACATTGATTTGTCAGGAGGGGACTATGCTGAGTACGATGAGAAAGGAGAGTGCCCAGTTATGATTTCCAACCTCCGCTTCAAGTTTGAAGTGGTGAAGCACTGAAGTAAAGCTTTTCTCTTGGTACATACGCCTAACTGTTCCTTGTGAATGAGGTAGAAACATTTGACTGGATTACATGTAGTATGCAAGGTATGGGAGTTGCTTGACGAAATATGTCTACTTCTGATTACGTGCATAAAGTGCTGTCATAACAGCAGTCAACTGATTAATGGCTCGCTAAATGATGATGTGTTTTTTAGGAACGTTTGTCTTCTGGATACAATATCATGATGTGTTGACAGTTCTGCTGATGGTGTGCATCCATGGGATGCAACTCGCCATTGGTCAGAAAATATATGAATTCAATTTCTTATGCAGCATGTCAATATTCTGAATGATTGAAATCGACATTTGTTCTTGTCAAAGCATGTCTTTGCAGTTCCCCTAATCTGTGCTGGGGCTGCGGAAATGGTACTTTAATTTTCTTAAACCTTTCATTTGATTGCATAATCCTTAATTTTCTAACATTACGACTATATTTTAGTGGCACTTTAGGAATCTGTTCACGTTCATTTTCCATGTAGCTGCCACGTGGAAAAATAATTACCTGGGTTGCGTTGGTTTTTTCTAATGGCGTTCTGCTCACCTACATGCCAAGTGTCAAATGTGCAACAACTCGAGAATTCTCTAGCATTGAAGGCTGAATGTTCTCCAGTGATAACGCTACGCGTACTTAGCTCCAAAACTTCCAAAATCAATTGACATGATTTCGGCACGCAATATCGGGATGCAGTGGTCGGTGGGTCCAATATGTTAATTATTCACAACCAAAATTAAAAAAAAATCAACAGCGTTGTAACATCGCACGATCGTGGCCAGGACCAGGAATCACTGGGTTGTGCGACTCGTGATTGATTGTGCATATAAATACCTGTTTGTTTATAAATCCTTTTAGAAATTACATTAGGGATGAAAAAAAGGAAGAAGAAGGAGAAGAGAAAAAGACCTATCTCTTCATGGCATGGGAGTGCAGAATCTGAAAGAACTTGAAAAAGGTGCAGAGCTGGTTTTCGTGCTTTGTACTTATTTTCTCTTAGTTGTTATATGCCCTATCTTCTTGCTCACAATTTATGACAGAGATAAAAAATTCTTCCAAATATCTTCTTATTCAATTTAAAGGCCGATAAAAAGGATTCGGGATAAGCATTGTTATTAATTGTGCACAAATGACAGACAGACGTATCCTGTTTAATTACGAATTTTTTTAAAAACTAAAGATGTATCCTGTTTAATTATGAATTGTATTAAAAACTAAGGGGTGCATCTTTTTTCTAAATAAATGACAACTTAATTAATTAAGTCAATTAAAGATTATTATTTTTATGATTTAATGAGATTTTTTAGATAATTTTGATAAAATAAAATAAATATTTTTTTAGCATTTTACTGAATTAAAAATTCTGAATAAACCGACTAAAATTCTAATGTTAAAAATATCTCTATTTAATTATTTATTTTCTATATCTATCCAAAAAGCCACGCACGCCCAACGAATAATCTCATCTTTTTATAATCTTTATTTATAGAATCATTTTTTATAATTAGATTTTAATTTATTCTTGAAGGTCTGAATTTGAGTTTAGGCCTTTAGGGTTGCTCCATCAGTTTTCAATTGATATTACTTTCGATAGATTTTATTACAAGCTATTATGATTTCGTTAATTAATTATTGACCTTCGCGTGCTTATCTGGCCTCAATATTTTGGCTTGAGCAAGTAGAATTTTTTTGGGCCTTCGGATTTCACCATTGCTTAAGGATATTAATGCAATAGGCATAATTAGTCATAATTTGGCATGTAATATTGTGTACTGTAGGCTTAAGAGTGAATCGGTTTCCGTGATAGCCCACAATTCTTTTTTTGGGAAAACATTTCCTTGCTGGACAAATATAAAGTTTACATGTGTACCGCAATGTCTGCGAGAGGGTCTTCCAACCAAACAAGATCGTTATTAAGAGAGAGTGTCAATTTTGCTAACTAATGGGCGACTGTATTACAATTTCTAAAAACATGTTTGACTTGAAAATTCTGTTGTCCATGAGATTTCTAATTTTCGAAATGACCCATTCGATCTCCTTCTGGCTTGATGAGATGCCAGTAATTAGATGAACAACATGTGCTGAGTCAGATTCGACAATTAAGGGACAGAAGGCCGAATCTATCGCCACCTTGATGCCTTGTAAGACAGCCTCAGCATCTGCAATCTCGACGTCGCCAAGAAAAGATTTCTTGTGAGCTAAGGCAGACATGAAATCTCCCTTGAAATAACTTATTATTGCACCCAAACCGATAATTCCATTGGAGATGTCAGTCACTGCATCAACGTTCAATTTGTACCAATGAGTATATGGCGGAATCCAACTAACATCCGTCTTGATTGGAGGGACTGGTAACTCTTGAATTGGGGAGCCTTGAGCAGCAGTGTACGAATTCAAAGCAGCTTCAGCCTTACAAAGGACATTTTGTGGATCCATCATCTGATGCTGATAAGAGTGCTGTGTTCCTAGAGTGCCAAATAGACCATGTAATCATCACAAAAGATGAGTAGTCCTCTTTTGACAGCGAAGATCCCAAATTCTTAGCTAAAAAATGCAAAATCCATATGAGGGCTATTCGTGACGTGGGCAGCCAAAGTTGACAACTTCCACGCTTCATCGCAAACTTAAAGCCCACTAGCGCATGAAAGGCATCCTCAACAGCACTATAACATCTTCGTTGAAAAATATTATTTGATGTAGGGAGTATATTGCGCAGAGCTCTCCAGAAAAACATCTTTGACTTTAGACGGAATGGTTGAAAGCCAAGAGGGATGCCACCAATTAGCGGAGCCAGATGAACTCGAAGGGGAATTAGGATAAGTGAGAATAAGGGCTGCTTGCTAGCCACTCTTAACCGTGTAAAATCCCTTTTTTTCATAATGCCACACTAAAGTGTCATTAGTAGGGACTCGTGGCAAGGAGATTTTAAGAATTAATTTAGCATCAATGGGAAGAAAAGTCGACTTTATAAGCTGCTCATTCCAGTCATTACCATTTATTAACAGGTCTGAAACTTTAAAATCACTTGGCAATGTCCTCAGGGATATAGGTTTAAAAGATCATGGCCTTGGCATCCAATTGTCTCCATAAATAAATATGCTCATGCCGTTGCCAACCCTCCATCTTGAGCCAGTGTCGATAACTTCACGGCCCCATAGAATACTCTTCCATACAAAAGATGAGCTGCTTTTGGTTTTTGCTACTTAGGAAGTTTGTGTTGGAGAAGTACGTAGCTTTGAGAACTTTGGCCAAAAGAGACTCAGTGCTTGTAGTATTCTCCAACATTACTTGGCCAAGAGCGCTTGATTAAGGAACTTAAGGGTGCATTTGGGATTAAAGTTGATCAGTTGTAGCTTAAAAGAATTTAAAACTATAGCACTAAAGTATTTGGTAAATACTACTTGTTGTAGTTTAGAAATTACGTTGATATGATTTTTCACTTGTATAATAAAAAATCTATTATATCTTTAATAATTTTATCAAAAATTATTATTTAAAATTTATATTTACTACATATTATTATTTTTTATATCATAACTACAATTTTTTTTTTCGCAGTAGCTGTATCTTTTAAGTTACACCACCTTAATCCCAAATAAGATCTAAATCTCTGAACCCTATGCACGGTCCTTCTTTGGCTTGCAAAGATTCCACCAAGAAAGCCGGTGAATGCATTTAGAGTTATCAGAATTTGCCCATCCAATAATTTGTGATGTAATGCTGTAGGTCCTCGCATAAGCATTTTGGCAACTTGAAAACACTCATAGCATAAACAGGAGTGGCTTGAATGACAGCCTTTAACAATGCTTCCTTTCCCCAGCTTGAGAAGAGCCTGGCCTTCCATCCTTTTTATTTCTTGAGCACTCGAAGCTTGATCGACTCGAAGAATTGTCTTTTGTTTTCCCTACCATAGATGGCAAGTCAAGATACTTTTGTTCAGTTTTTTTTTTTTTTTTCCCTTCCCAAGAATCTTGTTAGTTTTTTCTCATATTATGCACTAGCATTGTGAACTTGTGATAATTTTAAAGTACTTTTTATATTATAATTTCATAAATCATTCACTTGAAGATGATTTAGATAATGTTATTATTGGATTTAAGTTCTTTTAATAATATATTATTTATTCAATATTTAAATTTAATAAAGATAAAAATGTAAAAGTATAGGTTTTTAGTTTTTTAAAATTAAAAAATAAAATAAAAAATAAAAAAGGATCTATGAAGTCAAATTAAATGGATCAGGGTAAATTTGTTTTCCAAAACGTTACAAAACGACAGCAAGACATTGCCGTATTATTACCTTGCAAAAACCGCCACTCACATGGTAACGGGTAACCCACGAAAGACGAAGCAGACACTTCCATTGTACGTGTTAAAACAAAAAACATTCTTTGAATTCTCCACATTTCACAGTCCGCCTAATTACAATTCTGTGATTTCCTCAAATTCAAAGCCCTATATATACACACACACACTCAAATTTTCCTTGATTCCCCACTTTCTTGGACCTCCCTTTCTCTCTCTTTGGGCGTCACAAGGACTGTTCTCTTTTTCTCTTCTTATTTTCTTTGCCTAACTTTGTTCATTTATTTGACCACTCTGTTTCTCTTCTTTGGTGGCGCAATTCGAGCTAAAGCTTCAAACTTTGTTTCCTCATATAGCCCCAACAAATTCACGTGGTCTGTTGAACGTTCGCCATCTTGTACTGTTTTTCATCAATCCACCAATCACGTTAATGGTTTCGTTCTAGAGACTATAAAGTAGTCCGATCTGGACTTTTGATTTTTGCTAAGAGCTTCTTATTCAAGAAACCCATGTGCTGTGAAAGCTGATGATTGTGCTATATCTGTTAATACTTGCTTTTGAGTACTGTAGTGTCAGCTCTAGATCTAATTTCGTTATTGTTGCTAAGCGGGGTTGTTTTGCTGAAACATATTGAATTCCACAAATTTCAAATATTTAAAAAAGCTGTTTTTTTCTAGCTCTGGTGAATAAATTAGCTGGTATTTTGAGGCTTAGTAGTGCTTTTGATGCTAGGATGTTGATTTGGATCTGACGCAGAAGGTGAAATTTTGATTTGATTTAGAGTTATAAAGATGCAAGCAAGGGTTGTTCCGCTAGAGGAAGGCAAAGACCCTGCAGTTATTAACAAGACAAATCAATTTAGGGCCTTGCCACTGAGATTATTTCAGTTATTTGGTTTGTTTCTGGCTCTGTGTATAGCCTTTTCGTTGATTAGTATATACTCAGTTCGTCGGTTTGGAGTCCAGAGCGTCGTGACAACGGTGAAGTCCAGTTTTGTGGCATGCCCTGAACTACCCAATGGTTTGGATTATTGGATAAATCCTCCATCAAATTTAATGCACACAATGAGTGATAAGGAGCTTTTTTGGAGGGCGTCATTTGTGCCTCGAGTGAAGGAGTATCCCTTTAAGAGAGTTCCAAAGATTGCATTTATGTTCTTGACAAAGGGGCCGTTACCTCTTGGACCTCTTTGGGAGAAGTTTTTCAAGGATCACGAAGGGCTATATTCTATCTATGTTCACTCTCTGCCAACATTCGAGAACAAGTTTCCATCTTCATCAGTTTTTTACAAGAGACAAATCCCAAGTCAGGTATGGCTGACATTACATCCATCTATTGCAGGTTTTTGTAATTCATTTAAAATTCTGCTAGATACTTTATCTGATCATTTTTGTTGTACCATTGATTATATGACGATGTGAGTTATGATCTTCTTTTCTTGAGTGATGATGAGCAACGTGATTTATGATCAAACTCTAGAAACACTTTGTTGAATAGGAGGATGCTGATTAACAGATTCTGTGTAAACTATATATGTTCTGTTTTTGCTTATCCGAGTTAAAATTTTGCTCCTTTTTTCTGATTGCCTTACGGATTATTAGAATCCATGAGAAAATTGCCAGGAATCTAGCATGAGCTACAATTGCGGTTCCCAACTTTTCAAAATTCAACTCAAAAAATGATTAAATGACCAACTCTTATTGTTGATCATTCTCTCGAACCCAGTTTTGCTGGTGAAAGTTATAATATATGCCATCAAATTTATTAGAAAATGTTTGCCAAGTAACATTTAAGAATGCCACAATGTTATCTATGGATTGTGTGCGAGTGAAAAATTTTGGATCCTAAAACACCAAGGGGGAGGGTTGAGATTTCTGTATGTATATTAGGTCAAGGAAGTGTGTCTTATTTTATTTTATTTTTTTACGTTTTTGTATTGGACAAGTAGGAAGACATGTATGTTATTGAGCTGCCCTCTTGTAGTAACTAGTACAAGATGTAAATCCTCCAAGAAATGGAGATCTGATTTGGTTAGCTCTGCTACAGTGCCATTTCAATGACCAGCAGCTACCATAATCCTGTCCGACATGTTAAATTGATACTTGATACCCTTTGATCCTGGAAAGTAACAGGTTTTATCATTACCTTTACCAAACATTATCATTACATGTTCTAGGTGAAGCATTTGGTAGTGGAACTGTCTTGCACTCTTCTCAAAGCCTTTGATGGTTATGCCTTATCTGCTTATCCTATTTACTTTAGCACATAGCTTTGAATACAATATTTCCCAAAATTTAGAGGAGATTGTAATGTCTTCTGTATCTTCCCTTTGCAGATCTCTGAATGGGGAAAAATGAGCATGTGCGATGCTGAGAGAAGACTCCTTGCTAATGCATTGCTTGATATCTCCAATGAATGGTTCATTCTTGTCTCTGAGTCTTGCATTCCTCTTTATAATTTCTCCCTCATCTACCATTACATAAAGAAATCCAAACATAATTTCATGGGTTCATTTGATGACCCTGGACCATATGGGAGAGGACGCTACAATGAGAACATGGCACCTGTGGTGAACATTACCCAGTGGCGCAAAGGATCCCAATGGTTTGAAATCAACCGAAGGCTTGCAGTCAACATTGTGGAAGATACTACATATTATCCAAAATTCGCGGAATTCTGTAGACCTCCTTGTTATGTGGATGAACACTATTTTCCCACCATGCTATCTATTCAAATGCCAAATCTCTTGGCGAATAGAAGCAGCACTTGGGTTGATTGGTCGAGAGGGGGTGCTCATCCAGCCACATTCGGAAGAGCTGACATCACAGCGGAGTTTTTCAAGAAAGTTTATGGAGGTCAGCATTGCAAATACAATAACCAGCCCTCTACAGTTTGCTTTCTCTTTGCAAGAAAATTTGCACCGAGCGCTTTAGAACCTCTGATGAATATATCATCTAAAGTTTTGGGCTTTTAACAAATAAATTTGTCTACCCTTCAGTTCTGACTTTTGAGTGAATGGTAATAGCTAAGGAAGAAAGATGATTAGGAGCTTGTCGGATAGACGTGTTGCATAATACGAATTGAGAGTACCGTTACATAGGTTTAGCCTCTTTGATGATACGGTGAGATTCTTGTATGTACAGAGGAATGACAGCCAATGTGGTATATGTATCCATTATTCAGATTAGATAAATCATAAATGAATTTAATAATTTTGGACGTTTTTAACTTCGATCATTTTCATCCTGCTGATAATAATTAAGTGATAACTGCTTCAAGATATTTTGTTTACTTTTAACCTTTTTTAAGTTGCTTTGAATTTCATGCTCATCTGGATTTGAACTCAGCCATTGAGCCAAATAGAAAGCTATGATTGGTGATTAGTAGATAGTAAATGCCAATGTACACATTAAATTCATTCTAATTCTGAGGTTACTTGTATTCATAAGTCAAATTTTCATAATATCTAACCAATTACTTGAGAATTTGCTTTCAAATTTTGTTTGATTCTCACTTACTTGATGATTATTGGTGTGATATGCCTGATAGAATAACTCCAACCAACTACATGTGATAATAAATTCTCAAATAATCACTTATATGCTCTTTAAGTAGTAAACGAGTGACAACAACTACTGGATGATTCTCGTTTATATATATGGCAATGACACATGAGCACGTCTCTGTAAGAACTAAATCATGCAGACGAAAATAAGGTATAAAAAATTGTGTTACGTAAATGAAATTACTTTCTTTATTGCTGCTGTGTTGTTACGGCCTTACAGGTCCTGTCTGTGAGCAAATCCAATGCCAGGCTGCAATCCACAGCCGCCCAGGGCTGCCATCCACAGCCGCCCAGGGCTGCCATATGCACGGCAATATTAACGAAATAAAATAATAAGATTCTTAAATCGTTTTTTTTTTTCCCTTATTTTGATATGCTCTCTGTTTGTTTGAGTTGCAAGCAGACATTGAAGGATTAGAAGGTGAACGATACTTTGTTGGCCGGTCTTGTAATTGTAAATGCATTGCCCTTGTGACTATTCATCATATTTGTTGCATAAACATTTGAGATATTTAAATATATATTTTTAAATATATATGTTCATAAGGGGATGTTCTAGTCACGTTATGTTTTAAAATGATTTATTATATATTTTTTTAATGCATATTAGGAGTGTCTCTTCTTCTATTGGATGAATTTTTTTGACATAAACTTTACGGTAAGTGGCATTATTCTTTTTAATAAACCACTCATCTCATCACATTAATCCTTTCTAAATTAGCCTAGTGATAAGTCAGAAACCTCCCCACTCGTCCAAGCTGATTTTAAATCTCATCTCTCTTTTTTCAACACAAAAAATTTTTAGCAGCTGAACTAAACTACCTGACACCCTCATCTTATGAGTCAGCATAACCTAAATTATTGTTTACAAAATTTGATCTGATCAATTCATACCTGACTTTTTTTTTTTAAAGAATGCTTCATTATAATATATATTAATATTTATAACTAAAAAAAAATGTTGTAACCTTCTAAATTATTTATGTGATAGCTTACATATTTGAGCTTAAAACAAATTAAATCTGAACCAATTATATGATGGTGAGTGCAAATATCTAATATTTGAGCTCAAAACTGGGTGACTCTAAATCAATTTTCTGATCATGCACCTTAAATATATGATTTTTTAGTCAAAATAAACTAAGTCTAAATTAACTTTGCAGTGATACCAATCAAATATCCAACTCAAAGATTGGTCATGTCATTTCTTAATATTTAAAAAAGAAAGCATGCTAATATACATAAGAGTGGTTGAAACCTTTTTTTTTTTTTTCTACATTAATTAATGAGAAGAGGTGTTTCATGATCATTTAAAAACAAAAACAATTTCCATTCAAAAAAAAACAAAAAACAAAAACAATTTTTTTCAAAACATTTTTAAGAAGAGAATTGCTATGCTGGAGATGCTTTTAAGTTAGAACATCTCTTATAGCCATTGAATTTAAAGTTAAAATGAGTACTAATTATTTTAATTTTAGATCTAATAACTAAATTATATTTTAAGATTAGAGCTTAAGAATAACATCCTTTTTTAAGAATTTACTCACTTTTTTTTAAACAAGTTTTTTTGCTTTTTAGCGAGTAGTCGTTTTTTTAAGTTTGTTTAAAAAAAAATTATACAAAATAAATAAAAAATACATAATAAATATAATTTTAAATAATAATTTTAATAAAATTATTAAAATATAAATATATAAAAAGAAATGAAAAATAATATAACTTCAAATCAAAATAATAATTCATATATTATATATAATATAATAACTTAAATTAAAATTACAACTCGTCTGTATCCCCATCACAAACTTCCTTTCTTCCTAACATCATCCTACGTGTGCCTGCCAATGAACGCACAGGCACACACGCCAAACGGAAAGTTCTGCAAAACCCACAAAAGTTCACGATCATTTCATACTGTCCACATGTCCACATCCGATTATTCAAATTCAAAATTCGAAAATTAAAAAAGCCCGTGCCCTTTCACATCTCCACGCGTCCTCCTTCTAATGGTCCAACCACCGCATCCCACGTGGGCTGTCTATGGGCGCTTACAAAAATCTTGTTGCGGGATCAACTGAACAATTACTGATCCCTAATTATCAATCCCACCATTAAAACATTCGCCTCTTCGACTTCAATGAACTCATCATACACAAAATCCCCCCCCCCCCCCCCCCACACCCAACTCTCACGTAAATTATTAACACGCGTCAACGAATCATCCGACCCACATTAAAAGTTCTCGAGAATTTACAATGATCACACCAAGATTTCCTTCAATTTATATAAAAAAATACTTAAAAATTTTCTCATTTATTGCAGCTACAAAAAGGCATTTTTTGAACAATATTTTTGTTAATATCATAACACGACTCAAATCAAAATTTTCCTCCACCAAATTTGAGTGCAAATGGATCTCCAAACTTAGCAATAACAGATTTTATCAATTAAATTATTCAATCCTTTAAATAATACAATGTTATTATATGCCCTATCAATTAAAGTAGATAGTTATCAAGTGTATCACAGACTGCGATATTATAATTCGCTGCTGTTTCTGCAATATACTTTTGCTCAAAATTTCCAAATCCCAAAGAATCAATTATTTCCTCGGCGTACATCACACTCATCAACTGACGCGACGTCGCTTCGCCGTTCGATACCCTGAAACGTCGCGTGAAATTATAATTACCTGGGACCCACAAATAAACTTAGCTGTCAGTCAATAAGCCAATAGACAGACTGGAAAAATCCGGGCACCTGCCCAATCAATTGTCACGCTGCCCGAAATTCTCTCTTCCTCTCCACACTTTTCAGTTTATAAATAAACCTCCACTATTTTCCTCTCATGTCTTAAATATTAACACTTCCCACATACATACAGAGGAAAAAGGAACTCTCTGGGCTTCCTTCGGTTACATTCTCAAAACCCTGAGGAAAGGCTTCAATAATGGCATTCTCAAAGGCTTCAATGGCTCCGCTGATGATGGCCGTTGTGCTGGCCGCCTTGGCTCTCGCAGGCTCGGCTCAAGACCTTTCACCCGCTCCAGCTCCCGCTTCCGGAGCCGGCTCGATCTCGCCTTCCTTCGCCGCCGCTGGTGTCGCTCTCCTTTCCGCTCTGGTGTTCGGCTCATTTCTCAGGGTTTAAGAGGCCGGTTCTCTCGATGATTACATGTCACTAGCTGATTGGGTGTGTAGAGTGGTTTCTTCTTTTTTTTTTTTTAATTTTTGCGTTGTTTTGACGTTATGTGGGCTTAGTAGCGGCGGATCCACTGGGTTTTAGTCTTAGGGAGTGAGTCTTATTATATATAAATTTTATAATGAAAGAGAGTTATCAGTTATGCTTTGTAGCTCACAGAGATGTGATGATATGATTTTATTTATGTTTGTTATTTTGGAGACTATGATTATTATTAGTATATATTAAGCTATTTCTTTAGTTGTTATGTTACATATCATTCACTATTCGCTTTTCTTTTAATTTTTATGTAAATCAATTTAATTTTATTTCACTCGAATCGCGTTCGCCGGACGACGGGAGAGGAAATACATTTCCGGCAGGAATCGATGAAAAGTTAATATGAGTAATGCGCTTATAAACAGTAATGCTTATTTTCCCTAAACAAATAGTTCCAAGTGGCAAGGTACAGCTGACACGTGGTACAACTTCGCTTCTGCACCCCCAATCCCATGTGCAATGGACAATGAGTGAATGATACGGAGGAGAAGGGGAATCTGTGCCCTTCTGCACATGACCAACTGGAACAAATTCTTTTTTTTTTTTTTTCCAAGTCAAGTCATTGGGTCTGTGGCACCTTCGTGAAAACCGAAAACAACAGGGGGATCAAATGTGCAATGATTCAATTTGTTGGTATAGGGGTATGTCATTACACTTGGCAATGCCTTAGAAGAAGTCGCTAGCATGATGATTGTCGAGAAATTTATGTGTACAAGGCAGTCTTTGCGAAAATGACTCATTTGGCCCAACTAACCTTTGTGTAAGCAATGGCTAAGCGTGACTAGGAACGTATTATTTGACCGGTAAGGCTGAGGTAGTTCTCCCTTTTCATTCGCCCCCGCCCCCAACATTGCTTAGCTTGTACGAATATTATAGTTGTTCGCGGACCCTCCTACCACGTAATTGTTGATTAGCCTTTGCCTTGCCCTACATAATTATACTAAATCAATAATTCTAGAAATATAAACTCTTTAACAAGCGCTGCTTATTCCACTAATGCAAGTTTGAGATGACATTTTAAGTTAGGGTTTGGCTATATTAAAATTTGCTCTAAGGTAAAACATTCCTTTGTAACTGCACGATTATAATTATAATGAATTTTTTTATTATTTATTATTTGTGTGTGTGGTTGATTTGATTCATACTCTACCATAGATATGCTCCAACATAGTTATAATTGTTGCCCGTTTTGTGTAACTGATTATTCTTTAAAATATAATTGATGTAGGTCTCGTCGTATTAATTTGCACAATAAAATTTGCAAAAATAACTTTTATTATTACTCTATATTTGTTCAGTAGCCAATGAGCTTATTCATGAACTTCAGCGCAAGCATCTTGTAACGTGCGAAAATAGCCTTGCTTTGTCTATAAGCAAAGCTAGTGGCACACTGGTCACTCCTACTTTAGGACAGGTTATACCAAGTTGGTAAAGTAGCTTTTAATTATTTAACTTGTTAACCAGGAAAATAGACGTAGCCCACTATTGGGCCTAAAGCGTGACCAGCCCAGTCAACCAGCACCAAAATAAAGCTGAAACAAAAAATGTATATATAAGCCAAACAAAAACAGGCGTGGGTGCCCGATGCCCCTATAATAATAATAATAATAATAATAATAATAATAATAATAATAAGAGAAATTATCTTTCCACCATCTTTCTTTTATTATATATATATTGAATCACCATAAAATTTTAACATATATTTTACATCATTTTTGTTTCTAAGTTTGTATCAATCAACCACTTTAGCATTAAAAGATGACTATTTTATCCCTAAATGAATTAAAAGACTATTTTATTTTATAAAATTTTTAAAAATAAAAAAAATATAATTATAAGGATACCCCTAAATTCAATAAAATAAATAAATCTCAAAATTTAAGATGATAATTTTTAAATGAAATTATAATTTAAAAGACATCTTGTAATTATAATTTTTTTGTAATTATAGTTTTATTTAATTTTTGTAATTAAATTAAGTATAAGGAAGTTTACAAAAATTAACATGAAGAAAAAAATCTCCCTATAATTATTGTAAACTTTCCAATAAATAATATTAAGAAACTTTCCCATACAAATTAAATAAAATTATGATTATAAAAAATTAGTATAATAATTTTTAAATGAAATTATAATCATAAAAAATTAACATATTGATTTAAGATTTATTTCTTTGATTAAATTCAAGAACATTCTTACAGTTATAATTTTTTATTTTTAAAAATTTTATATAATAAAATAATCTTTTAATTCATTTAGGATAAAATGGTCATCTTTTAATGTTAAAGTGATTGATTGATACAAACTTAAAAATAAAGATGGTGTAAAGTATATGTTAAAATTTTAAAATGGTTCAATGTACATTTGATAAAAAAAAATGGGGGTAGAGATAATTTTCCTAATAATAATAATAATAATAAATAACCGAGAGAGAGAAGAGAGAAGATATGGCTGAAATTTTATCCTTTCATTCATCTCAGAGTGGGGAACGAAAGGTAGCGATTTACAGGGTAGCAACATTTTGTCATATTCTCAACAAACAAAAAACAACAGCTATCAACAGCTATTCATCTCCCTCTTCCTCTACTCTGAGTCTGAGTCCATGTTACCCATAGCCTTCAATCCTCTCGGTCTCTGCATCAGATTAGATCCCGGATACAAACATTATGCTCCGTTAATTTTTAATGAAAATGCTTCTCCAATTGGGGGGAGTTGTAATACAAAAAGTACCTTCTTGGAGATTTTCTTCTCTCTAACTTCATAGCGTTCAAGGGTCAGGTCACATAGCCATGCACCAGGACTTACCAGCTGCAAAGAAAAAACATAAACTCAATGCAACTTTGGCCTTCAATTTCAGATTTTGATTTGATTGGGAAGCAATAAAGAGAGATTCCTGTGCTTTTTTAAAACAGTTATGACTTCAATTAATTTGTAAAAAATAATTCTACCATAAGCAAGAAAATACTTGCAACTTAAAAAAAAAAATTACTTTGCAAAAGGGAATCCGCTACAGGTCGTGCGTTTAAGAGAATTATGGACGAAATATTACGTGCAATCTTTGCTTCCCACGCACTGTCAGTGTGGTCCAGCGCGGACCACTACAAGAGTCACGAAACCACCTCCATTGTTTATTATAAATTATTCTTAATATTATTTTAATATAGAGAAAATTAATCATTAAAAACTATTAGAATCAAGAAAAGTTAATTCACCAAAAAGCATTGTCCATATTACAGAAATGCCCCACGATAATGGGCAAAGGGCCCTTCCGCTTCCGTCGTTTAAACTTTTGTGAAGAATATGATGACCTTTGGCGAGCACTAAGACCTTACTTCGTTGATACGTTTTAGTGTTGTCTATTGAATCGCTACCGTACACGTGTTGCGGATTGACCCCTCCACCTCAATCTGAAACACTCATAATGCTTAAAACCAAGAGAAAAATACAGTTTCCAGCACTGTACTACCACGTCCTTGTTGACCCCACTTACCACGTTTAAGGCATTTTGTTACCCCTCAGATTCTTGTAAAATGATGAACCCACGAATAATTTTATAATTTATACAAATTAATGACGCATAGAAATTAGCTGCTAATAATAATAATAATAATAATAATGATAATAATTAATTTTTAATTATATAAACCCATAATAATTTTATATAACTAATTCTCTCACGTCACTTCGATTTATATACACTTACTTATAGAAGATAATTATAACTCTATTATTACTAATTTTCATATATATCCAACATTTTCAACGTTTTCCTTAAAGAAAAAAAAAAAAAAACTCCCCGTAGCCAAGAAAAGTAAAATAAATTCAAAATCGCGGAACGATTTGACCATAATAATCTCTTATGGTCAAATCTTGACATAAGTAACTCTTATTGGTCGTAAGAATATTTGATTTTGATAAACTGGAACATAAACATCAAAAAAATAAAAAACAATTTAAAAAGAAAAAACTTAATGACAACTTAATACTCTCTTGTCATTCAATTATCTCCCCACGAAGCAAAATATGAATTACTGCATTACGGAATGCCACATTATTTAGAATAATTTTTTAAAACAAAAAATTTAAAATGTGTACCGTTACTTTTAATGAAATTTAATTTCAACTAAACCAAGAGAAATTTGATTAGCAAAGCAGAAAACTCGGGCCACGGTAATATTCCCACCGCAGATTTTTGTTAATTTATTCTACATCCCGCACCCAAACCAGGACTCGGTCACTGGGAGGCTAACGTTACTACAGGTCATTTTTAGGTACACGTCCACGCCTTTGCCGACACGTGGACATGTATATCTCACTTGTCACTTTACACACAGCCCTATTTTTAAGCCAAAACAAAAATTGACGATTAATAAAAAAAAATTAATAATAAAGTAGATCATAGTTTCACATAAATCAGAGTCCGACCCAACAACCATATTTGTAGTAACAGCCACATTCTTAAAAACCGTGTCCCATCCCAAAATATCACCAAAAGCCCGCATTAGATCTATTGTACCTTGTGCCTCTAAATGTTGTACCCCAACAAAATATTCCTACAGATGATTATTCACGATAATTAAATTGCAACTAGAATCAAATTCATTAAATCTAAATTCTAAAATAACTAAAACAACGTCGTAGATAAGTCTAGATATCATTAAGGATTAAACAAGGAAAGAATAAGAAAAGCTTACATTGACTGTGCGTTGAATAAACTTTGCTCTCTTTTTGGGTCTCTGTGGCAGCTTAGACCCTTTAATGGCCATGAAATCTTCCTCTTTCTCTTTGTTGGTTAAAGCAATCACAAATTTCGGAGGCCACACGGGTGGCGCCGCCTCGCCACTGGCTGAAGAGGATCCACCTTTCTTGCTATCCTGGGCTGTTTCCGATGATGCCCCTGATCTGTTATAATCATTGTTGTGGTTGTTGTGATTGTTGTGATTGTTGTTACGGGTACCTCTCTTATCGTGCGCACCCCTATCTGGTGAAGCAAAACCTCTCACCCCACCGTTGCTCTGGCCTCTCATGGCACTTGAATTCTCAGAGTTCCTAACAAACAATACACACATAACAACACATCAATTAACTGGACATAACATGAAATAAAAATGAAATTTAATACAGTTAAGTAGAGTGTTATGGAAAAAGTAAAAAAAAGTTATGTGCTGAAGTGAATTTTCATGTAAGTACGAAAATAACCTTGGGGGTGATCTAGTAAAGTCGGGCTAAATTTGAGAAGAAAGTCATATACGGTGAGTTCTTTTTCCTTTTGGCTTCTTTGGAGAGACTTTGGATTGCGCTTTTTAAATAAATTGGAAGTGTTGTTATTTGCTAACTTCGGCTGCCACGAGAAAAATAGTTTTGATTCTAATCTCGATCTAACGAGCACAGCTGGTCATACGGGTGGTTTGTAGGCCGTTGGATTCATTTTCCTTTTCTAAGGCATGGGCTACGTGTTGATGGATGGGTTGGCATGTAGCATAAAGTGGACCAGATTCCTAATACAATTACAATCGACGGCAGAAATTTTGTTGAGATTAGACTTGGGCATCATTGGACACGTGGCAGGAACTTGCTAATTCCATGTTTCCCAGTTCCAAGTTCCAACGAGTCCACCATGTAAGGACGCTTTGGCAGCGTTACGACTAAAATCAGGCGTGATGGGCTCAAGAAAAGTTGGCTACCCTCTAGGCAAATGCAAAAGGTCAAGAGTGGCACAATTGAGTAAGAAGAGAGGTTTGATTAGGAATGCTAATCAGCCTAATCTTCTTTTGCGCAACTTCGAAAAAAATCAGTCCAATAAGATTGCAAAATAGAAAAAGAAAAGAATAAAACATAAATTTTGAGACTGAGCTATCTTCAAATCATCACTTGTCAAAATCTCAAATTACCCTCATTTTTATTCAAAAAATAAAGGAAAAATGTGAGTTGATTATCTTCTACAAAAGAAGCAAGTTGAGATTTTAAAAAATAAAAAGATGATCTAAAGAATATCAATTTATAAGGAGAACAAAAAAAAAAAAATTACCCCATATAAAACTACAATTAGCAGCCGCAAATCAGTCAAATAACAAAGCAAAGATTACAGCTAATTTCCCAATTAAGAATGTAAACGTAATATTGGGAGAATGCACCATCTAAAACTCCAGCAATTATATGCTAAAGTCTAGAAACTAATCAAATTTATAAATAAATGAAACTATCCCCAAATCTCAAGTGCATTATCAAGTGCATTATCTATAGATCACACACTTCAAACTCTACTCCCAGATTCTAAGGATCGTGAAATGACATGAGCAACCCACTTTAGCAACAACACAAATCCTAGAAACTAAAGCAATAGTAAATATAAGGACACCCTGACCTTATGAACTCACCATCAGGCATCAGCTCTCCTGAGTTTTGATTTGCACCAACCTGACCAATTAGTGAATGGACAAGCATAAGGCTCATAAGTAAGCATAAGGCTCATAAGTAAGCACACAGCCCGGACATTGGAAGTTTGAAAGTTCATCTTGTAATGAACAAGTAGATCCAACTAACCCCCACTTCAGCAAAAACAAAATAATTTGATGCTGAAATGTTATTAGGCATCAAGATTCAGACGCCAGCTCGGCATTCATATGATACTATCTATTCCTGGAACAGTCCATTCCACTAGCAGAAATAGACAAATGTATCAAACAATAGTACAATACCAATGGACATACTATCCCAGACTATGAACTATTTATTTCCAATTTTATAAAACAAGCATAAAGGCTGCAATTGGAATTTATAATATAATAATAATATCTGCAGAAATGCAGAATGACTCCGGGCTTACTGATATTACACAAACTAATTATGACGACAATGACCGTGTACCAACAGCGACTAATGAATAAAGGTGATCCAAATTCACGCTATTACTGAAAAGGGCAACTATCTTTCTTCAACATTAATTTAACATAAACACCAATTCAATTGAAGAAGAAATCAAGAAAATATAATTCACCACGGTAAAACATATTTCTTGCGGCAGAAAACCATTAATTAAGGATAAAGGGTGAAAAGGGACCCATCAAAGAGAGCAGATCGAAATCTTTTTCCGCGCCAATGTGGATAATAGAAATCGAACAATAAAGGAGCTAACACTAAACTGCGAACACGGACACAAAGCGCGTCGCGGGCCCACGCGCAACTCATTCAATTATCAAAACGTCATACACACAAACACTACAATTGCCTCGCAAACACCAGCGAAGGTTCAGGCTCAGGCCCTCGGCGCAAACAACCCCACAGCTAAAAACAAGATCCACCATCTCAGCCGACAGTGTTTAATAAGCGCCGTAAGCGTAAGCATATAAATCCCTGTTTTTATTCAAACATAAAATCAAACAAACGATGATAGAGATTTATTACCTGAGCACACGCTGAGGTGGCGGTGGCGGTGGTGGAGGCGAAGATAGCCGTTGACGGAGATTAAAATAACCATTACCAATATTATGGTTAGTGGTGGCAGTACTCGGCTGATTGGACGTGTCTTTGTCGGTTCTTACGACTCGAACCGTCGTCCGATGGGCCGAAGCGGACGAATCGTCTTTGACTTGAACTTTCATGCACCGGAGTCGCTTCCTGTTCCCCCACTGTAATACGAAATCAGACGACGTCGTTTGCCTAGTGTTGATCTCTGAGCTAGCTCTTAATAATCCCCCATCTTTGCAAGTGCTCCCATTATTACCGCTTCTCAACAAGTCCTTATCCATCTCCTTTCGCCAACCTGTCCCATTCCGATAAGTTAATTACAATTACTGATCCTAAATTACGGTTAACTCCCAGAATTATACTAAAAAGAAAATGAACAATTTGGATACGGCTTCCGCTTTCCGGCAACTTCCACGCCATTTAAAACGAATGATTAAAATTAAAATTTTAAAGTAACGGCTAAGAATTTTCTCAAATTTTGAGAAGAAAAGTAGGCTTACCATAAGAATCACATCTATTAAAACGCAACAAAAATATTGAATACTGAGGAAGACCGGACACTGGAAGAGGAAGATCCGACAGCCAAGGATTTTTCAAAATGAAAAAAATGCAGAATTCTCCACAGAGTGATGCTGTAATAGTCATCAGTCAGTGAAAAATGAGAATTTTAATTCAAAAATAGATCATAGGTGTACTCACTCCAGAGGATCTGACGAAGAATACGCATAGAAAACAGAGAAAAAATTTCTCAAGCTCCATGCTTTTGCTCGGCTGCCGAGAAAATGTTTGAAAAAGAAAATAAAGAAGGATAGTGAATTACAACAATCAGAACCAATTCGCTGGTCCTAGAGATCAATTTGAGAATGGAGAGAAGTTCTGAGATGTTATTTTTCTCTCTGCTTTCGTTCTTAGTAACCAAACGTAGGTAATTTGAGAAAAATCTGAGAAGCAGCCACTGCTAAAACTCAAAATAAGATGAGACTGACAAAAATTTTAAAACTCGAATAAGATGAGACTGAGAGATGGTCAAAAGAACAAAAATCAAAACGAAAAAATATTCCATCAATAAAAAGTCAAGATTTTCATGGAACTGAAAATTTTTGCAGACGCTAATGATGAATTCTCGCCAGAGCCAACCAGCTGAAAAAAACGAGAATCGGAGTCGAACTCAAGTATAAGCTTCGCAATAAGAAACAAGTGGAAACCGATTCAAAACTGAAATGACAGAGAACCGGTCCCGAGTTAAATCGACGAGATGAAAATCGATATGCTTGTTTTTTATACCTCCAATATCTCAAATTCGCCGATATTTTGCTTCTTCAGTCGGCAGAATACAAATCGAATGTATAGCAGCTTCTCAACGAAATGATTGGCATTTCAAAGACTTTAAAATCTCCTGCTCTAATGAGAGATTATGATCTTCCCCTTGCAGAAATTTCTCTGTTCTCTTAAGAAATGTATCTGCAAAACAAATAAAATCATTATATCAGAGGCCGATTCATACGGAGTTAAACTAAGCCAACTGAGCCATGTCGTTTTTTGTCTTTTTGAATTTGTCTGTAAACTAAAGCATGAACCAAACAACAATTATACCAGCCAAATTTTTTAAATTGATCTTCTTAATAATGAAAAACAAAAGTGTGTTGGTGGTAATACACACCTCTAAATCTCCTCTATCTCTCTATTGGATTCAGATTCTCAACATTCCGTTATCAAATTCTCGTCAATTCTCAGCCAAAATAGTCTGTTTGGCTTCTGAGAAAACGAAAGAAAGTGGATGAAAATTCGCAGAGAAACCAAAGAGAGAACAGACAACACAAACAAAGTGCTCCCCTTCCTTCTTCTGATAAACGAAATTCTCTCCCCCGTTTAAAACCAGTTTTATACCCCTCATTCATACTCTCCGTTCCACACCGAGCAATCGTGACCATCAACCAGCAATCAAACGGTCTTGATTACTCCTCCTTTGAACCGTCTACTCCCGTCTATCATCAAGTTACAATGCGCCCGTGGCAAATTTTTATCACCTCACGGACTTCACATTCTAACGGAATCTTTAACGACGCTGAATTTTTGTTGAATTATATCATTATTTATTCTGATAAGTCTTCTATTATTTTATTGTTGTAATTTTTTTTTAATGCCGGTGTGGTGGCGCTTATTATTAAAGAGTATTGAGTTACGTACAATAAGGTTAGTTAATCACGTGACTGATTAAACCACGGTTATTTTTTTATTATTAGTTTATTGTTGAATTTTGTTTTTTCAAGCCGGTGTGGTTAGGGATGGGCATGGTTGGTTTGAGTTGGGTTTTAAGTTAACCCAAATTAAACTATAAAAATTTAGGTCCAATTCAAATATTTTTTACCCAACCCAAGCCAACCCATTTGGATTTGGTTTAAATTTTATTATTAAAATATTTTTTATTTTGATAAATTTAATTATATAAAAAGTATAATAATTATTAATTGTTATTAATTATTAAATTGATATTAAAATATGAGAAAAATATAGTTGATAAAAATTATAAATAATAAATTTTATCATAATTTAATCCTTAAATTAAAGAATACTAGAAAATTAAAATAAAGTTTAATTAAAATTAAAATTATTAATTCTCAATATTAGTTACAATCTACAATATCAAGTATATTTGAAGTTTAAATTCTTAAATTTGTAGTTTAACTCAAATTTATCCGTACAAGTAACTCAGAGGTCTATCAATCTCAATCCCATAATATCTGCAGAAGAAGAAATGATTAAGTAGGGATGGCAAAATTATTCAAATCCCGCCCGGATCCGCAAAGATCCGGATCTTTCAAACTAGGATATGTGCGGATCCGGATGCCAATGCATCCGGAAAATCGGATATCCTGATCCGTATTATTTTTTAATTAAATAATTTATTAAATTAAAATTAAATAAAAATATATAAGTAAAATGAAAAAAACATAGTATAACTAATTAAAAAAATATAGAAGTTAAATTAAATTTAAAAAATATATTGGAATCCGCATTATTTTTTAATTTAATTATTTATTAAATTAAAATTAAATAAAATATATATAAGTTAAATGAAAAAAAAACATAATAGGATTAATTAAAAATATAGAAGTTAAATTAAATTAAGAAATATTTTGGGATCCACATTATTTTATGTGGATTTGTAGTTTTTTATATATTTTTTTTGCGGATCTAGATGCAAAAATATCAATTCAGATCCGAATCCAGATGCACTTACATCCGGATCTGAATCTGGATTTGGATTTTACCATCCAGTTTAAGGGTCCCATGAACTGAACTCAAAACTTATGCCATGAACAATTTAATAATGACATTCCCATATTAAAATAAAACTCCTGTTATTTACAATAGCATTTATTTAATTCAGATTTGTTTTTACATGTTGCTTTCCTTTTTTAACTGTTAACAATTGATCATGCCATGAATAATTTAATAATGACATTTCAATTATTTATTTTTATTTTCATTTATTTCATTTGACAAATTTGAGTGTTGGAGTTTTATCCATGACCCATGGGTAAACCATACCCAACCCATAATAAAATAATTTTTTTATATAAAACCCACATTTAACCCATTTTCATAATTTACCTAAACCAAATTATAATTTAATTTGGGTTTGAATAAACCCATGGGTTGTGGGTTTATACCCACCCCTAGGTGTGGTGGCGTGGCGCTTATTGTTAGAGCATTGCAGTAACAGTAGGGTTAGTTAATCACGTGAGTGAACTAACCATGGTTTAATTTTAACCAGACCTCTGAGTCTAGCATTACGTACAAGGGCAATTTTGGTATTTTATCGGGATAAATAACATTTAAACAACAATAATAAAATGACCTGCACGTGTTCTAATGTTCTTTTACCTTAGTTTATTTTTTAAGGACGCAGTCATTATTTATGGTGGTCATTTATAATAATTTTGTCAATTTTCTAATGTTAAGGTCATTTTGATGGGTAACATAGTTGTTTTCAATTTTAATTATTGTTTTTAGTGGTATATACATTTTTATTAATTGGACCATTTTAGTGATATGATCTCAAAGTTGCTTTTGTTTTTTTTAAAGTGTTCACTTAAAATAGAGTAATGACACCCATATAAATTCTTATATTGATTATTTTACATTAATTTTTGCGGCATAACATAGTTAGTTGAATGAAACCAACATATTGTCCACATAATTTATTTTTATTATTTTAGAACATAATGATGTTATACCATATCAATTTGTATAAATGTGAGAGTATAATATGTTTGGACTTTTATTGTATTAAAAAAAAATTCCTTCAATTAAAAAAAATTGTTTTCCTCAAAAATTGAAAGGGATGCATGCATTTTTTCAACGAGACACTTTTATAAAATCCCTTAACAAAACACAAACTTTGCAAATTAATTGCGTATAAGATCGAAGTTAAAAATAAATAACTAAATAAAATTGTTTAATGTTACAAATGCAAATATAGTTCTTGTCTTTGATCTTGTTATATTAATTTATATTTTAACACTTTATTATGCATCAATGACCCGACTATCTAATAAAAAGGGCAAATAACCTTGTATTCATAGTATTTGTCCTGAGCTATTCTGGATAATCATGAGAAGCATCTACTGTTATTAAAGCAAGATTTCAAGATCGGCCATGTTTCTAAAGAGTGTAATACTACATTTGGACTTGATTTTTCTTTTCTCCAATTTTGTTTTTTTTTAAAGATTGTTTTCCTAAAAAAGTGAAAGGGAAACATACATTTTCCAATTAAATATTTTTATAAAATCGCTCAAGGTCTTAACAAGTACACAAACTTTCCGAATAAAATTGTTTAATGTTACAAGTGCATTTATTGTTCTTGTCTTTGATCTTACTATGTTAATTCATATTTTAACATTTTATTATGTAATGAAGACTTGACTATCTAGTAACAAGGACAAATAACCTCATATTCATTGTTTTTTTTTTTAATATTGATTACACATTATTGTATTGTATAGATATTTACAATTAATATTACACTGATATTTACAACCAGATATACATAATTAAAACTTACATTATCACATTAAATTTTATGAAGTACATGACCAGACAAAATAACTCTCACAAAGACGAAATATCTATACTGCACTCGCATGTCGCAGGAAAAAAAGATTTTTAAAATATTTTAACCCCTACAATACTTTTGTGGTTCTTGAATCACTACCCTAACAAGCAACGGCCATATTTATTATATTTGTATTGAGCTGTTTTGGATGATTATGAGAAGCATGTGTTGTTAAGTCAGTAGGATTTCAAGATTGACCATGTTTCTAGAAGTTATAATAGAGCACTTGATGCTTTGATTAAAATCGCGTTTAGGTATTATTATTGTCTTATACAGGTGAAGATTTTCTATAACATTTAACTTGTTTATTTTGAAATTTTGTCTTGCAATAATAAGACTATTTGCAAAAAAAAAAAAAAAAAAAAACGTTGTATTTCTGTTTCCATTTTTAGATGAGCAGTTAGATTTGAAACAATCTGATATAACGAGCATGGTTGAAAAGAGTAAATAAATTATTGAAGTGGGTTACTGTCTTAGTCGGTCAAGCATATATCTTTATTATTATTATTATTATTATTATTATTATTATTAGAGCATAGGATGATAGATCTTAAAGTTCAATTTTTGTTAATCCAATTTCTGCAACATTTGCTGCAAGGCCCTGCGATATCCATAGACATATGCTTCATTCAAGGCTATGCGTTATCAGTAGATCATATGCTTGATGCATTATCAATTTCCTATAATGATATCAATATATATATATATATATTGTTTTTATAATACCCAATAACTTCCTAGCATTATAATTTTACAATATAATCCTTATTTTCAAGTACACTTTATTAATTTATCTATAAACTGCATAAATCATATAAATTAAAAATATAATAAAAGATTTAAATACTAAAAATAAGAATGATTATAAATAAAAAATTAATAATAAGATTTTTTTTTGTACATTTTATTATTTTTTAAAATTTTTTTCTTTTAATAATTATTATTTAATATTTTAAAAATAAAATATCAAATAAATAACTCATTTATATCTATTTTCGATAGAATTTTTGTGCTCGCAAATCTTTGAATATTATAAATATAGTTGAAAGGAAGTAATATATATTGATGTAAATGAGCAGAAAACTGCCAAAGAGCTGGTTAATAATCCATTGTCAAATGATCTCCCAAAATAACATCATATCATCTACCACATCATCAATTTGAATGCAAACTTTGTATTGCCCCCATGTAAGCTTATTACTTATTATAATTGTTTAAGCTCATGAATGATAAAAAGTCATATGTAATGAATAAAGTCGAGATTTTGAAAGTTCGAAGCATCAAATTTAATTGCTAAAGCCTAAGTGATCATTTGCTTAATCAATAACACCATGTATTGTGGACTTTGTTGCGCAGGTTAGCTGGGTTATCTTCCTTGCCGTGGCTCTGTTTTGGAGACTTTAATGAGATATTACAGCTGGATGAAAAGACTGGAAAGCGGGATAGGAGTGTGTATGCTGTAAATGAATTCCGAGAGGTCGAAGTTTTGTGGGTCGATAGATTTGTGTGCAAAGGCGTTTTTACTTGGTCAAATGTAAGATTGGACCCCATTTAAGAGAGGAAAGATTAGATGTTTTTTTGTTGTAAGAATTGGGAAGCTTTTTTCGTGAATCGCAGAGATTTCGAGACTGGACTGATCATAATCCAATTTTGTTCTCAGAAGAAAAGGGCGTAAGCACAAAATACGTAAAAGAGCTTTCTCAAGAACCCACCATGAAGACATGTGGAGTCCTTATGAGATGTAAAGAGATTGTACAATCAATGGCGTGAAAAGAGAACGTGAGAGATAACGACTCGTTATTTATCTTTAAACAGTATCCACAGTAGTCTTCGAGTTGAACTCCGAGTAAGCAAGCTGAGGAAGAGAAAGGTTGTTAAGTTAGCAGAGTTAAAGAGCTACAAGGAAAACAGAAATCATTATAAGAAGGGTGATCGATTAAGCTCTTCGAAAGACAAATTGAGGATTTGCTTATGGATGAAGAAATTTACCTAAGTGTATACGAGTCTGCGCGAGGGACAATACTAAGTTTTTCCATTCCAAAGCTTCACTTTAAAAGGAAAACTGACTGGAATTGTTGATGAAAATAATACGGTCCGAGGAAGCAGAGGATATCGAGAGAATGTTCTCATGATTATTATCACAATTTGTTCATGTCAACAAATCCTTCTCATCAAGACTGGAGAAAGCTATTCAAATGTGCCTCGAAAGTCTCAGAAATGAATTCCAATCGACCAACCTTTATGTATGTATATTCTCAAGCTTGAGTCGATGTATCCAACTAAAGCCCTCGCCCATGGCCTCCCAAAGCAATTTTTTCCAAGCATTGGACATCCGTCGTCGAGGGTGTTATAGCCACGTGTTTGCATCATTGTGCAAATTTTATCAACTCGCAAGCGCATTTAATCTATTGTAGAATAGTATCAATGGTGACGAGTGTCGATCCCACGAGGAGGTTGATTTTAATTGTTGTGTAATTAATTTTCTTTAAATGGATGGTTGGATTTGTGGTGAAAGGAATTTAAAATATGCTAGAATTGAAATTTAAAATGGTAGGAATAACTTAAATTGGAATCTATCGAGATAAAGCACTGTATCCTGGACCGTGATCAACACGCCCATGGCCAAATATTCCATATTAATAAATTAAATCAGGGGGATTCCACACCACGAACCACGCCAAATAAGATGGTGTTTATCGCGCTAAATAATAATAACCTCAGACTAGGGTGCCGGCTTAACCAGTAGATCTAGACAAGACTATTATTATTTGTCGACCTAAAAGTCAAAACAACCACAAATATTGTAGGAATAGAAAATAAATTTACCAAATAAAGCCCATGGAACATGTTGAGACTTCACCTTCAACCCAAGCTTGAAAGAAAATTAGCTACTCATATTCAACTAAGGGTAAAATGGGAATTTATTAAAATACATAGAAAATACAAGAAAGAGAAGGAATTACGTAAATCTAAGCTTACAAATGAATTCGTGGATATCAAATTGTGGGAAGCCCCTTTATGTGTACATTGAGTGAATCATGACCATCTGATTAAAATACAGATTGCGCCATCGCCATCAACAACAATGTACCACTATTTGAACAAGAACACTATTTGCATACCACACGGTTGACCACTATTTGCACAAGAAACCGTTTTTGCACAAGAATACTATTTGCACAGCTCACACTGGTTGACCACTATTTGCACAAGAACCGTTTTTGCACAAGAATACTATTTCAGACAAGATTTAACAGACTATACGTATGAATAGTTCAGATACGTGAACAAAGGACATTTTTCCTTTACGCCCTTCTAAGGTTTTCGATCGCCCGAGTTCAAATGTGATGTCTGCTTTCATGGTTCGATCACCCGCTCATTACGAAATGATCGTGATACCCTCTAAAATACATAAAATAACTAATTATAATGAAACACACGAATTAAATAACAAAATACTTAAATAAATAAAATAAAGAATGTTAGTGAGACTCAAGTGTAAAATGACGATTTTCTCCTTTATAAATATACACTTTCTAACACTCAACACACTCAATCAAATTTTATCATGCTAGTCCCAAGAAATAAAGCCAAGATAAAATCCAAAACCAATTTTTTTTTTTTTAACACACGTGTTTATTCAATCGATTAACGATAAGAATCAAAGAAAAGTACAAGTATTATCTCCGCCTAAAGAAATATCATAGCCACATCAACAATCCACATGCATCACCCAAGAGACTATAGTAATCAGCCACTTTCAAGAATAACATGTCAAACCCCAAAATCTCACCTAGTAGTGACACTCTCACAAAGTTAAATTAAACCCAATAAAATTGTCACTACAATGAATGGTGAATTGAGAGAAAATAATATAGAAATACCACACACTCTCACCAAGATGAAAGAAATATGCCCACAGCTTAGAAATAATACGACCTCAAATAAATTACTAGTCAACCCAATTTATTTATTTATTTATTTTTTTTTAATGCATCACTACATCTTAATAGCCCATATAACTAGCTTTTACTTCAGATTATAGTTCTCTAAAATCAAGAAGGACTTTTATTAGGACGTAACGTAGGCTAGGGACATGGCTTAACAAAGAAAGGAAAATAGGGAAACAAAATATATATGTGTTTGAGAAAAGTTCAAGAACTTTTGAAAATTACAAGATGCATTTCGCTTATTTATTGCTATTGTATATCTTTTTTTCTTTTTTTTCTTTTTTTTTTTTTTTGAATTTTTTTTTTATGGCACAACTTTGTTGAATAAAATAATTATTTATCATTTTTCTCAAAAAGGAATAGGTGATGGAAATTGTATAAAAACGGGTAATACTCCAAATCGGAGTGGGTCAGATGATAAGTTAATAAAGAAAAGTTTTTTTTTTTTTTTTTTTTGGGCTCAAAATGGCTAACTATGGATATTTTACAAGAGGATGGCTGAAAGGCTCAAACTGATCAAAATGGCCTTCTATCGCCTCTGTAGCTCTAAATAATCTTCCATATCTACTAGTGGGCCTTTAGATGCAAAGAACACACATTTTTTTTTTTAAAGGGTTGACTTAAAGGAAATCTAGAGATCATGATAAAATAATAAATCATGTTCGTATTTAATAACGGGCAAAAGGGTTACTTCCAAGAAAACTTAATAGACTCAAAACTCACTTGAATTTATTTCGACATACGATTCCTTCAAGCAACTCATATTTGTCCCCAACATCAACATATAGAATAGCAAACATGGTGTAACATCTCTCAAGACCAAAGATAATACAAATACTAAAATTTAAAAGTCATCATATCATCCAATATCAAAAATTCACACAAAATTACCAAATATTTTTTTTTTAATGAAATTCTACCCCCCAACCTATTCTAAACATAAAAAGAAAAACATACATGCAGAAAAATTAAAGAAAAAAGTCTGAATTTTTTTTTTTTTTAAGAAGATGCGTTTCTAGAGTCACTACACTCCATATTCAGCCATCTTCGACTCAAAAACGTGAAAATGTATATTTATAAAGGAGAAGTCAAAAAGAAAAGTTAAGAAAAACATAATAATAATAATTTTTTTTTTTTTTTACTAAGAAGATGCGTTTCTAGAGTAACTACACTCCATATTCAGCCATCTTCTATTCAAAATGGTTAGTTCTACAACAAAAAATTAGTAAAAACTTAACCAATATTCCACAATTGTCAACTATTCCTCCCCAACCTCGAATGAAACATTGTCCTCAATGTTTGAAAGCGAAAGCAAAAGTTTGTAAGACATCACCGGTAGTGCAAATACGTAAGAAAATATTTACAAACGGAGAGTTAAATCTAATTTGTACTTCATGGGCTATCGTTACCATCATTATTTGAACACTCCAACACAACGGTCCCGGATCCGCCTCTCGATCGATAAGCTTGTAATGTATCAAGTAGCTCATTAGCGATGTGCACAAATAAAGATTTTTTAATCGAGGATGAATGAAATAGTTTTTATCGTACATGGTTAAGAAATGCGATAAAGCCATCATAAAATTATTGACATTTAACAAACCGATGGGTTTCGTGGATGTTCATGGGCCCAAGACAAGCTAATGTGATTAGTGCTCTAGAGTTGCAAGATCTCCTGAAGGAAAATAAAAGCATCAAGATGATTTAGCATTTCAATTACGCTGCTCGCATACCGAGACAACTAACTCTTCTCCAAATACGAGTTAGACAAATGTTCAAAGGTTTTGTGGATTGCTGACGATGCCTAACACTTGGCTCCCTCTCGATAAGCAGCTCGAGACCATTTTCGATAACCCCACCTCCTCCATACACCAAGTGCAATTTTCTCTCGCTATTCTTCGACCAAGATCTATGGCCGCCTCAACGAACTCTTTATGCTTGCCATAGTTAAATCCAGAGAGCACACAAATGTTCTCGAATTGTTCACGGAGAGTAGCCATTAGATATCGCTCAAAAACAACTTGTGAGTGCACAACAACAAAATTATATTTAAGAACCTGTGACAACGGTCACACCAGATGGCATTATGTCAATGTCAATTAACACTAAGGCACATGGCTCGAGAGTAAAAAGAAAACAAAGAAAATGAAAAGCAAAACAATGATAACAAGAAAAATTATTACAAGCAATAATGCGATGGTAAAATAACAAGAAAGTAAGAAAGTAAAAGGATATCTACAGTGTATGACCGCTCACATCTTCCTCCGTTTTACGCCCGTAACGTCAACGCCTCTATGGGTCGAGGATATTCCCATCCGCTTTTCTTACAACCGCAAATGTGGTCGCTTATAGTCGATTCCCGAGATCAGACGCGCACGCTCTTTTTCGAATAATGGCCATAACTGAGAATCGCTTTCAGACGTATCCACCGGGACGCGTTTCAAAAGACAAAAGGATATTATCCAATGACTTTATTCAAGCCATCCCTAATGAATTTAATCTTATCTTCCTCATATCGACACACCATTCCTAAAGAACATGGTTTTTATCGCATATCGCTCGCACACTTACGACAAGCAACAAAAGTCTTTAGCTCGCTGCTTTCTCGCATAATTTCCTTTACCACAACCAGGCATGTATGCAATAAATTTAGAGGCAACTCACCGCCAAACGCATTTTGGCCTCGACAACCAAATGGATGTCACAGTATGCCATTCTTCATAAGCAATCGCATGCTCGGATCGGCTTTATAAATCGAAAAGAGTGCATTCTGAGGAAGTCAAGGAATCGCTGCGAAGCTTTGCTAAAATCTCGCCTCGCCCATGCCTTCGCCTCGTAATATCGCTTATTGCGGAAATCAAGTAACCGACTTGATTGTCACGAGTACTCATATCCGCCTCTTCACCGGGTGACAAACTTAAACACACAAAGCAACTAAAACACACAAACAGAAAAATAAATTAAAACACACAAAGCAAATTAAAATCGCCTCTTATCGAATTACCTCAAGCTCCAATTCCGCATCAAAAATTCCATCCTCTATTTCGTGAGTTGTCTTTCTAGATCTTTAACGTGGAATACTAACTCAAGGCCAGATCCCAGACAGTGATGAAATTTACAAAATCGATTCCGCTCGGTATGAGTTCGACACGTCAAGTGTTCTAATCGTGGTACAAGAGGTACCGCCTCATGATTAAAATGATAAGAGAAAACTATAATGGTTAAACAAACACACTTAAACAAAAATAATTTCAATCAAAGAAAAGAATAATCAAAAGAAAGAAAAGAATCAAATCAAATTACCGAAAAGAAAAGAAAACCTCAATTTAAATCAGTGGTCACTGATTTATTTCACTCTCTCCACGTGGTTGGTATTCTAGATATGGCTTTAATCTTTGACCATTAACTTTAAAAGTAACGCTGCTCTCGATCCTTAATTTCAATCGCCCACGCGAAAAACAAAGGAACAACAAACGGGCTGCACTATCGAGAACGTAATTTACCCGGAAATAAAGCGAGAATTGAATAAAAGCACTTTCTCGACCTGAGTAAAAGATTTTCTCATAATTTGCTTGTCGCGAAAGACTTTCATTCGCTGTTGTAAATCTTGGCATTTTTATACGCTGCCATTGCGTAATTTCTTCAAGTTCCGCCATTGTAATCTTCTTCCGAGCCACCACGCATGTCAAAATTGAATTTCGATGGCCCAAGACGCACGATGCTCGAGTTCCATGTAGTGGCATGCTTTTCCATACACTCTGTAGGGTGACATCCCAATCGAGTTTTGAAGTCGTTTCTATATGCCCATAATGCATCATCGAGTCGCAACAACCAATCTTTTCCGTCGCCTCACCGCCTTTTCTAAAATGTGCTTTATTTCATCGAGATCTCAACTTGGCCACCGGTTTGTGGATGATATGGGGTTGCCACTTTACGAGCGATGAGTACTTTGTCAAAAGTGCCAAGGATTTATTGCAAAAGTGGGCACCACCATCACCGATAATTGCTCGAGGAAATCCAAAATGGAAACAACGTTGCTTTTCAAAAATCTTATCACTACTTTGTGATCGCTGGTCCTACACTGAATTGCCTCTACCCATTTCAAACATAGTCAACACCAACCAATATGTATTGATGGCCAAAAGATTTTGGAGGAAAGGGTCCCATGAAATCGATACCCCATACATCAAAAATTTCAACCACTAAAATCGATTTAAGTGGCATCATATTTCTTCGTGTTATGCTCCCCATTCTGGACACCTATCACAAGAACAAAATGTAAGCATCTCAAATATAGGCCAATAAACCACATTGTAAAATTTCAGAATGCTTTCTTTAGCAAGTTGGCTCCACAAGCTTGTTCACGGTAACGAAAGAATGTTTCAAATTCATTCTCCGGGACACATCGTCGAACAATTTGATCCGCACAATACTCAATAGATAAGGATCATCCCAAAAGAAATTCTTTATTTCGCAAAGAATTTGGCCTTGTCCCGCTTAGTCCAATGCTCCTAAGTTGACCAGAATAAGATAATTAACAATATCAAGATACCACGGTACTACTTCCACACTCATTAATCGTTCATCCTGAAATGACTCATTCAAGGGTAATGGTTCTATATTGTGTCAAAACGGAGACGAGAAGACGGTCACCACAACATTTTCTCGCTCCTTTCTTATCCTTGATTTCTAAGTTAAATTCCTCGCAAAAGTAACATCCAACTAATTAGTCTAGCCTTTCAGATCTTTCTTCATGGTAGAAGATATTTAAGAAAGCAAGATGATCCGTGAATATAATTATTTTACAACCAACGAGATAAGATCGAAATTTCTAATGCAAACACTACAACTAGCATTTCTTTTTCAAAGGGTTGAATAATTCAATCAGTGCATCATTCAATGTCATACTAGCATAGTAAATCATATGGGGAACTCGATCAACTCTTTGTCCTAATATCGCCCCATCGATAATCGATGCATCACACATAAGCTCAAAAGGTAAATTCCAATTGGGGCCGAATGACGATGGCGATGATGTCAACAATCGCTTAATTTTTCAAATGCCACAAGACATACGAATCATCAAAGACAAAGATACATCCTGAAGCAGATTGCATAAGGTCTAGAACTTGCTAAAATCTTTGAATGAAACGCCTATAAAACCAAAGATGCCCAAGGAAAGATCTTATCGATCGCTTTAGTGGAGGAAGATTAGAAATGAGATCCACCTTGGCTTTATCAACCTCAATACCTTTAAAATGATGCGACCGAGAACAATACCTTGTTTTACCATAAAATGGCATTTTTCCCAATTCAAGACTAAATTTTCTCGATACATCTCGCAGTAACTAGTGTTAGATGATGTAAACATCGATCAAATGAATCACCAAAAATGTAAAAGTCATCCATAAAGACACTCAAGGAATCGCTCAACCATATCGAAAAAATACTCAACATGCATCATTGAACGTAGCAGTGCATTACATAATCCAAATGGCATTCTCCTATATAAAAGTACCAAAAGTGCAAGGGCGTAGTCTTCGATCTTCGCATGGGAACTGATTCAAATACTAACAAGGCAACCCAAGAGTGGAATTGGGATTTTAAAAATAAAGAACTAAAAATACACAAGAATACTTAAATAATCAAATTCAAATTAACAAATTAATTTGCAATAAAAGTAAAAGAGATAGGAAAGAGAGATCAAACACAATGATTTTACGTGTTCGCTATCCCCGCCTCACGCCCACGCCTCCAAGCACACCGGCTCGGTGATTCCACTCAAGCAAGCCACCAAGGCCTCAAATGCTTACAATTGACTTCAAGGTGTCAATAAACCTTTACAACAAGAGATTATTCCCAATCTCTTAACCCAAGTGTATCCCAACACTTACAATCACTCAAACAAAAGATTACAAGTAATTTTCTCACACAATCTTTAAGATTACAAATGAAAGCTTGATGTGAATAAAATGGCAAGAAAGTGTTTAAGGCTAAAGATTGTATAAACGCAGTATAAGCTCAACGGCAGGATCAACCTTCAAATGATTTAAATGAGATTTATAAGCCGAAAACTAGCCGTTATAGCCTAATTCTTCAAGAACGGATCGCTAACCGTTAGGTCAAAGTTACTGATTTCAAATAAACTGACCGCTAAGAGTTACCCTTTCGCCGTTAATATCCGTAGACCCGCACAACCGAAAACATCTATCCGCTTGCTAAACTAAGGCCAAGAAGATCTCTCTGAAATTAATTAGCCGTTATTATTTAACGTCACCGCTATTTCCAAAGATCCTTTAAAACAAAATGCTTAACCTTTAACACTAAACTAAGGCTTATGCCATGAAGAGATGTCTCTCGAAATTAACGGTTACCGTTATTATTTAACGGTTCACGTTATTTCAAAGATCCTTTAAAAACAAAATGCTTAACCTTTAACACTAAACGTTAAGGCTTAACAAATTATGTCTCGAAATTAACGGTTACCGTTATTTGTTAATCTGTCACGGTTATTTCCAAAGATCCTTTAAAACAAAAAGCTTAACCTTTAACACTAAACTTAAGTGCTTAACAAATTGATGTCTCTGAAATTAATTAGCCGTTATTTGTTAATCGGTGCTCACCGGTTATTTCAAAGAGCCTTTAAAACAAAAAAGAACCTTAACGTTAAGCGCTTAAGACAATAGTCTCAAGATATTATCTTAACTGCTAATATTAACGGTCACCGATTATTTTAACTGCACATTTTGCAGAGATTTTCCAGCTTTAAAAACTTGTAAATACTCATAGAAAAATTTCGCTTTTAAGAAATTATTCGATATTATGAAACTCCAACAAATTTATCAAATTGTTATCATCAAAATCAATAAAATAAACATTTACAAGTTAACAATCTCCCCTTTCACGATGACAAACTTTGCTTTTGCCCCTTACTATACGCCTCCCCTACCAATACGACTCAAAACAATTTTGCATTATAGCAGTTTGCAAAGACAAGTTTAAGAACTCTTTGTTATAACAAAAACAAGTACAAAATCAAAAAACAAGTGCGAATTCAAAATCTCTCCCTTCATCATCAAAACAAAACGTAAGAAAAAGAATACGAGAGAAATAGAATAGCAAAATTTCGCAGAGTTTCCTTGAAAAATGGCAAAATCTCAAAATACAACCATGAGGACAAACACTCCCAAATATATCAAGGCAAGCAATGCACAACCCAATACCCAAAGTTACACAAATCACACAACAACCCAATCACATAACATCTCCAAACACATAATATCTCCAAATTGTTTCAAATCATTCAACCGTAAAATATATAGAAAACATCCATATCAACTATCAATCCACAATATCAACAATAACATTACATGTAAAAAAATAACCACAATATCATGATATAATCAAAATATGAAATGTATAAACTTCAAAGAAAATAGAAAACTAAGATGCTCGCCGCGACGGGGGGTCGGAAGCGGCGGTCGCTCGCGTCAGGTAGAAGTGGGAGCCGAGGAAGAAGGTGCTGCAAGATGGAGGTGCCGAGAGGGCGGAAGAGGGGTCTGCAGATGTACTACCCGGTCAAAACCAAAGTAACTGTCAGCAAAGAATGATCTCATATCGATGATCAATGCTCGCCCGAAATGTCTCGAACTCGAGACCGTATCCGCTGCCGATCGAGAGTAATAGCGCCCATACGATCAAGAATCACCGCCGACGCCGGAAATCGGGCGACATCGAACTAACCGCTGCAGTAATATCGCAAAGGAGGCCGAGCTGAGTACGAGATGGCCGAGGTCAAGGCTGCCAGAAACCTGGCGAGGCTCGTGAGCGTAAGGGATATCCGATCCATCTCATGTGCTGTAGAATCGAAGGGACCGATGGGCGAGGAACATCCCGACGACGGTGGAGGCCGAGCTCCAAGTCTGAAGTCGAAGCGACGGAGTGTAGATGTCATACATCCGATCATCCTCGTGAGCAACCGCGTGTCCCGATTCTTGGCGCAGAGGTCTCGAGCCACCGCCTGCTCCTCCTAGTGAACCCACACGCTTATAGCATCCCTACCAATCCTTTGGGCTCCTTGTACACCGTGATTCCCTAATTGGCACTTCAAGTGCCGCAAAATCTTGTAATCGACTCACCATAGGAAGCAAACGGTGAGAAACACCCGAGTGGTCAACATGTGGCATAAACGATATAACCAAGGTTAACTTCCCGCCCACTAAGAAGACTATCTAGTAACCCGACATCTAAACGAGTTACCTCATCCGTGGACCTTCCTAGAGTAACAATGTGTCAAGAATGGAACGGAGAATACGGACCGAAAAGCGGAGTAATGAGAGCTTAAAAGGAAGACTACAAAATGTCATCACCAAATCCCTACGACGATGTTACTTGACTTCTTACGGTGGACAAACTCAAAGAAAAGATAGGATTTTTCGAGAAGTATAAAAGAATGACCTCATCCTAATACCAAGTATGACAAGTGTTCAAAAACTCTACATCAAAATCAATAGAACACCGCCAACAACAAGAATAATTCTATCTAGACGAAGTATGCATAATTTCATATTAGAATAAAAGACTGAACTAGATTCGATAAACTTTATCATCAAGGAATAAAACGGATTCCTGTGGTCTAAGCATGTTAGTCACAATCCTATTACATACAATCAAATCCTTAAAATCATCTACATCCGCAAAATAAGAATCATTAACCCGACGACCCATAACCGGGTCTCAAAGCTGCCTGAGCAACGTAGGTGTAGGGAAATGAAGCCTTCAAATTCAGAGGCTTCCCGTGTAGTAGTATGGGGTTGATACTAGGTGCATGTTTCCTTCTCCGAGGTCTCGAGATGATTCAGCCATTGATGGAGAGGAGAATGCGTTCGAGGATTGATTTGAGAGTAAAAGAAGTGCTTATGGAGTTCAGAGAGAGTGGAGGAAGAAAGATTGAGGTTCAATTTGGCAAGAAAAAGCGACAAGATGGATCAAATCGAGCAAAACCAGTCGACGCCCTTAGGGTTTTGATTTGGGAATTTTTGATTTTGGGCTAGATTCGAGATTTGAATCGGTAGAATCACTCTAAAGATGATTAAGAGTTCTATGGGAGTGATTTGGGTCGAAATGGAGAAAATAGAAGAAAGAAGAAGATGAAAAGCTTCGGCTTGAGAAATGGCGAAAACGGTGAGAGGCTAAGAAGACGAAGAGGAAAACCCGTGACCAGTTTATATTTTAATAAACGGCGAGCTTTCATAAACTATGAGGTTTAATTTCCATGAGCTTGGAATAAGTAAAAGGTTAACGCTATGGTAAACGGTGAAGGGCAAGGTGAGGAGCTCACCGATTTTAAACGGTTTACCGTTAACCGTAAACGGTGAGGGGTAACGAGCAACAAAAAAATCCTAGTTTCGAAATAAACGGTGAGCTGCTTTATAAGAAAACGGTTATCCGCTTATTTCATTTGATGTTTCGCACACTTGATTCAATATCCGCCATCATAGATAACACATTAAGATCATGACTTTGATCTAAAAATGCTCTAAAGGCCATTTAAATGAATGATGATATGACACAATTAATGACATATGAATTCACACATACTTAATAAATGGACAATGATGACAATAAAAAATGAAATCATAAATCATACAATCATCAAAATCAAACAAAGGCATCATGATAAATCACTCAATGTTATACACAATGATAATTTCATCATGTAAATTTAAGCTATTATCCATTTATCATGATCCATTCAACAAATTCAATATGGCAAGAATTGTTACCAAAATAATTAAGACATCTTACTCATCATTTTCTCTTAGAACATGATCAAGTGATTATCCTCACAAGCTTTCATCAAGGAACTCTCCACCATTCCTTGATTTATGGTACCTACAAAGATAAATTCAAGTTGTGTGCTTGGTACCCAAATATTCTTGGGTCCTTGAATGTTAGCAAGAATGGTTCCTTTTGGAACCCAAACATATTTCACACCATAATATGCATTTCTTTGTACTAGACACCTATTTTTCATATGACCATCTTGATTGCAATAATGACAAACAACTTGATTATTAAGAGATGTGCTCTTCACAAAGTAGTTCTTGTAATATTTTTGCTTCAAATTTGGCTTATAGCCAAGTCCTCCTTTATCAAACACACACTTTTGTGAATTGCAAGTTATCCAACATCTTTTGTCCATTTGTAAATTTTAGCACAATTTCATTTAGATCATTGCTTTTCTTTTTAAGCAATTCATTTTCATTTTTCAATTCATTCACATGTAACTCTAGATGCTCATGTGAAGTGCTAGAATTCTCAAATAAAGCAATTTTATCAAGCAATGTTTTATTTTCTAATTCAAGACATGTAATCTTAGCACTAAATGAATCATTTTCATTTTTAAGCTCTACCATCTTCTTTTTAAGGCAAACATTCTTCTTACCCATTTTCATCAATTCATCATGCAATTCTCTAAATGCATCATGTAACTCATCATAAGTAGGAAGATCACTTACCTCATCTAATTCATCACATGACTCTTCTCCAAATGCCATAAGAGCTAAATTTGTCATCTCGTTGCTCTTCATCATCACTTGTATCCTCTTCGCTATCATCCCACGTAGCCACCATAGCTTTTTGAGCTTGTTGAGGAGAGGACATTCTGGTCGACATGTGTCCGGGTTTCTTGCATTCATAGCAAGTGATTGACTCTTTCTTCTCCTTTTATTCTTGTAACTCTAAACTTTCTCTCGCTCATCGCCTTCTTATAAAATTTTCTCGAATCTTCTAGCCAACATTTCAAACTCCTCATCCATCTCGCCTTCCATCACTTTCATACTTTGTAGCTTGAGAGCAATATTTTCTTCTTCTCCTCATTTCCTCTTTCACCGCCAAATCTTCCTCATAAGAAATAAGAGAACCGATTATCATCAATAGGTAAGACATTTAAATCTTTAGCTTCCTCAATGGCAGTCCTTTTGGTCTCCATTCCTTAGGAAGTGATCTAATGATTTTCTTAACTTTCTCACTATTCGAGAATGTTTTTCCTAGGGCTCCTAGAGTGTTCACTATGTCTCAGAATCTAGTGTACATAGAATATACACTCATTTTGTTCCATTTGAAACAATTCATATTGTCGAAAGTGTACCTACTAATTTTAGACTCTTTCACTTGATTAGTGCCTTCATAGACAACTTCAAGTTTGTGCCAAATTTCATAAGCACTTTCACAACTAGACACTCTATGAAATTCTTTCTGTCTAATGCACAAAATAAGGCATTCATGGCTTTGGAATTTAGTAGGTTTTTCTTTTCCAATTCATTCCATTCCTGAAGGTTTTGGAATGTCTTCCCAATTTCATTTTTGGTTAAAGGCATAAAAGGACCATCACATACAACTTCCCAAATTTCGTAATCTAGAGCTTGCAAGTAAATTCTCATCCTAGTTTTCCAATATGGGTAGTCATTTCCATCAAAGAATGGTGGTCTAATTGTGGATTGTCCTTCCCTAAAGATTGAGTCATTATAGGTTGCCATGGATCTTTAACTCTAGACGATTGTTCATACAAGAGCACCTTGCTCGATACCAATTGAAATACTAACAAGGCAACCCAAGAGGGGGTGAATTGGGATTTTAAAAATAAGCAACTAAAATACAATGAAGTAATACTTAAACAATCAAATTCGAAATTAACAAATTAATTTGCAATAAAAGTAAAGAGATAGGGAAAGAGAGATCAAACACAAAGATTTTTACGTGGTTCGGCTATCCCCGCCTACGTCCACGCCTCCAAGCACACCGGCTTGAGGATTCCACTAAGCAAGCCACCAAGGCCTCAAATGCTTACAATTGACTTCCAAGGTGTCAATAAACCTTACAACAAGAGATTATTCCCAATCTCTTAACCCAAGTGTATCCCAACACTTACAATCACTCAAACAAAAGATTACAAGTAATTTTCTCACACAATCTTTAAGATTACAAATGAAAGCTTGATGTGAATAAAATGAAGCAAGAAAGTGTTTAAGGCTCTATGAAGATTGTATAAACGTGTATAAGCTCAATGGTAGTGTTGTGATCAACCTTTGAAATGATTTAAATGAGCTTATTTATAGTTGGAGCCGAAAACCAGCCGTTATAGCCTAATTCTTCAGTAACGGATCGCCGTTAACCGTGCTAACGGTTAGCCGTTTGTGCTGGTCAAAGTTACCGTTATGTTGATTTCAAATAAACGGTTGACCGTTAGTAGTTACCCTTTCGCCGTTAATATCCAGAGACCCGCACAACTGAAAACATCTATCCGTTCTGCTAAACGGTTAAGAAAAGTATGTCTCTGAAATTAACGGTTAGCCGTTATTATTTAACGGTTCGCCGGTTATTTCCAGTCCTTTAAACAAAATGCTTAACCTTTAACACTAAACGGTTAAGGCTTAAGAAATTAAATTAACGGTTAACCGTTATTAATTAACGGTTCGCCGGTTATTTCCAGTATCCTTTAAAACAAAATGCTTAACCTTTAACACTAAACGGTTAAGGCTTAACAATTATGTCTCTCGAAATTAACGGTTAGCCGTTATTTGTTAACGGTTCACGGTTATTTCCAGATCCTTTAAAACAAAAAGCTTTAACCTTTAACACTAAACGGTTAAGGCTTAACAAATTATGTCTCTGAAATTAACGGTTAGCCGTTATTTGTTAATCTGCTTCACCTTATTTCCAAGAGCCTTTTAAAACAAAAGAACCTTAACGGTTAAGGCTTAAGACACAAATTGTCTTCAAGATATTATCGGTTAACCGTTAATATTAACGGGTCACCGATTATTTCCAGAATTGCACATTTTGCAGAGATTTTCCAGTTTCTTAAAAACTTGTAAATACTCATAGAAAAATTCTTGCTTTTAAGAAATTATTTGATATTATGAAAACTCCAACAAATTTATCAAATTGTTTGTTATCATCAAAATCAATAAAATAAACATTTACAAGTTAACATGATTATATCCTGAGTAGCCATCTAGAAAGCAATAAAATTCATGACCTGCTAATCTATCAAGCATTTGATCGATAAATGGTAAAGGAAAATGGTCTTTACGTGTAACAGAATTCAACTTCCTATAATCAATGCATACACGCCATCCTGTAGTTACCTAAGCACTAATTCATTATTAGCATTGGTAATCATCATGACTCGACTTTTAGAACAACTTGCACATGTGACCGACCCATGAACTATCGAAACGGGTAAATAATACCTGCATCTAATAGCCAAGGACTTCTGAACAACTTTTCATGTTAGTGATTTAACCGACGTTGCATTTCAAGTAGGTCTAGCATTTTCATCAAGCGTGAATGTAATGCATGCGCCATCGGGTTTATACCTTTTATGTCTGCTATGGTCCATCCTAATGCTCCTTTGTCCTCTTTTAAAACATCCAACAACTTACCTTTTTGTTCGTCATCAAGGGAGAAAGAGATAATTACTGGCAAAGTACTTTCTTCTCCCAAGAACGCGTATTCCAAAGTGTTGGGTAATGGCTTGAGCTCGAGTTTTGGTGGTGATTCTGATGATGGGCTGAGTTTCTTTTCTGATGGCACTAGTTGTTCAACTCTTGACTTCCATTTATTTGTATCCATGGATGGTGCTGAGTCAAGTAGAGCATTGACTCATCGATTGATCTCAATATCAAAATCCAAACCAAAGTGAGTTAAACATGTTTGCAGCGGTCATCACTAAGGTTTGAAAGAAAATTATTATCAACTAATGCTTCTATTAAATCCACATCAACAATTCCATCATCCACATTGTGAGGTTGTTTGGCAATGTTGAAAATATTGAGCTCATGGTCATATTGCCAAAGGACAACCGCATATTTCCTGGCCCCGTATCGGATGTGAGCATCGGTTGCAAGAAAGGTCGGCCTAGATAATGGGATGTGCTTTGAATCCTGCATCGGTTGAGTGTCAATTACAATGAAATCAACAGAAAATAAAACTTGTCTACCGAATAAAGACGTCCTCCACAATACCACGAGGGATTTTCGTGGACCGATCTGCAGTTGTAACACCACTGAGGTGTAATTCTCCCACCCAAGTTTCACAAATGTAATAAGGCAATGAGATTTACACTAGCTCCTAAATCCAACAAAGCATTCTCAACTGTGTGGTTCCCTATACTACAAGAGATAGTGGGAGCCCGGATCTGCATTTTGTATTTTATGTTGAGTATAGAACTAACATTTTCCGTTAAAAGGCCTTTTTCTCGAACATGAATATTTCTTTTTAAAGCGCAAAGGTCTTTAAGAAACTTGGCATATGATGGCACTTGTTTTATAGCTCAAAGGGATGTTAACACTTACTTGTTCAAGATTTCAAAATCTCACCGTGGATTTTCCTTTGTTCCCTTTAGCTAACCTCCGAGGAAACGGAGCTTTGAACATATTCTCGCTGGGTTTCCTCTTTCTCCTTTGGTGATGAATCCTCAACATTCACTGTACAACTGAGTTGATTTTGGCATCTCCACTTTGTTATCGACTTCTTCCCTTTTCGCAACGCCATCACCGCTTTGACCTCCATGATGTTGAATGGTACTTGCTTCATTCACTTTTGTGGTTAAAATCGGTTGACTTGGGAATTTACCTTTCAACGGTCATTGCCAAGGTTTGAATCAAGGCAAGTTGTCCCACCATTTTCTCGAGGCTCAAACCGATTGAGCCATGAGTCGCCCTCAACTCATTTCGCAATTCCATCAACGCGGTTCTCACCGCTCGATTCTAGAACGAGTAATTTTAAAATTCGGAATGTATCCTCCCATGGTCCGAGAGTGGTTTGGGTTTTGATTGTACGGTGCAAATAAATGGTAAGCTTGAGAAATTTGAGGATTTGCATTTGAATTGGTGGAGGTGGAGTCGCTGGTCCATTTTGTTGGAACTCGAGACCATGAAAATCGGGGTGGTCTCTCCATCCGTGATTATATGTGTTGGAGTAAGGATCAGAGGTTGATGGTTTTCATGATTCCTATGGCATTGGCTTGATCCGGTCAATACGAGTCATGGTCACGTGGCTCGCTGATTCGGCAACAACGATGCTATTTCGGTTTCGAATTATTGCTTTGACTTCGATTTCCGAGCCGACTCACCAATGTTAACCTCATTCACTCCCTTAATTCTCCTGGTATTCCTGAGTGATCGACTACGTTGTTGGGAATTATCTGATTGTCGCTGGAAGAATTCCCAAATCTCTGAAGCACTTTTTGACATAAGCTCTCCTCCACTGGTCGCCATTAGCCATTCTTGCACATGTGGCAATAATCCTCCAAAAAGTATTGGCATTGGTGCCATTTCTGCACTCCATGATGTGGACACTTCAAGAGTAGCCCATTGAATCGCCTCCCATGCTCAAAAATTGCGTCGTCTCTTTGGGTAAATTCTGAAATTTCGCGAATAAGATTGGTTTTATTTAACCGAAATATTTATTTAAAAATTTAGTTACCATTTGTTCCCATGATGTAATGCTATTAGAAGGAAATGTATTAAACCATGAACGAGCTCTATCCTTTAAAGAAAATGGGAATAGTCTAAGTTTAACATAATCATCTGAAAAATTCTCGTATTTAAAAGTTTGACAACAGCATAAAATCATTCAGATGATTATACGGGTCCTCATTTTCTAGGCCATAGAACGTTGGAGACAATTTAGCACACCAGGTTTTAATTCAAAACTCCTACGCTACATTTGTATCTCACGATGCGATGTGCTCAATTGCTATGGACTAAAATAGTCCTTAAATGGCCTCTCCCGTGGTTCGGTTGTTGATTTTGCAAATCCATGTCAATTTTATTTTTAAAAGAAATGTATTTTGTAAGTGTTTTTTCTAATTCTAGTCCAGCTCAAGATTGTGATAATGACCTTCACCATGCATATAAAGAACAAAATAAATGAAAATAAAACAAATAAAAATAAACATGAGGGAGAAATTACGATACTAACTCAGGACGTTGTTACAATCTTACAATGAAAATAAACTCAATTGCTATAAGAAAAAGAGATTACGTGAAACAAATATTACTAAAATTAAAAAAAAAATACAAGAAAACAACTAAAAATAAATTAAAATATATATATATTAAAAGAAAAAAAAAAAAAACTAACTCTACGAATTAAAATACTTACCTCCCCGGCAACGGCGCCAAAAACTTGTTGTGCAAATTTTATTGAACTCGCAAGCGCACGAATCTATTGTAGAATAGATCAATGGTGACGAGTGTCGATCCCACGAGGAGGTTGATTTTAATTGTTTGTAGAATTAATTTTCTTTTAAATGGATGGTTGGATTTGTGGTGAAAGGAATTTAAAATATGCTAGAATTGAAATTTAAAATGGTAGGAATAACTTAAATTGGAATCTATTGAGATAAAGCACTTGGGTATCCTGGACCGCATCAACACGCTCCATGGGCTAAATATTCCATATTAATACCAATTAAATCATGAGGGGATTCCACACCATGAACCACGCCAAATAAGTATGCTAAGAATTATCGCTAAATAATAATAACCTCAGATTGTCTAGGGTGCTTAGGTTTAACTGTATGATCTAGACAAGACTATTATTATTTGTTAAAAAGTCAAAACAACCACAAATATTGTAGGAATAGAAAATAAATTTACCAAATAAAGCCCATGGAACATGTTGAGACTTCACCTTCAACCCAAGCTTGAAAGAAAATTAGCTACTCATATTTGAACTAAGGGTAAAATGGGAATTTATTAAAATACATAGAAAATACAAGAAAGAGAAGGAATTACGTAAATCTAAGCTACAAATGAATTGGGGATATCAAATTAGGGGGGGAAGCCCCCTTTTTATAGGTACATTGAGTGAATCATGACCATCGGATTAAAAACAGTTTGGACAGGATTGCGCCACGTCATCAACAACAAATACCACTATTTGAACAAGAACACTATTTGCACAGATTCACACGGTTTGACCACTATTTGCACAGTAAACCGGTTTTTGCACAGTAATACTATTTGCACAGTTCACACGGTTTGACCACTATTTGCACAGTAAACCGGTTTTTGCACAGTAATACTATTCAGACAAGATTAACAAGATTATACGTATGAATAGTTCCGTATATGTGAACAGTGACATTTTTCCTTTTATGCTCCTTCTAAGGTTTTCGATCGTCCTGAGTTCAAATGTGATGTCCGTTTTGCTGTCTGATCACCCGTTCATTATGAAATGATCGTGATACCCCTAAAATACATAAAATAACTAATTATAATGAAACACACGTAATTAAATAACAAAATACTTAAATAAATAAAAATAGCAATGTTAGTGAGACTTGAAGTGTAAAATGACGATTTTCTCCTTTATAAATATACACTTTCTAACACTCAACATGCATATCCTCAATGATGGAGGTAATCTTGCTCCTCTTAATCATACATTCATTGCCTTAATTCCTAAGACTACAAAGCCTAGGACAGTGGTAGAGTATAGACCGATCAGTCTCTGTAATGTTATTTATAGGATCATTGCAAAAACTATAGCGAATAGGCTGAAGTTAATACTAGACTTTGTCATTTCTCCAACTCAGAGTGCTCAGGAGACTACAACCGATAATATTATTATCGGGTACGAGTGTCTCGTGACAAGATTAGTATAGAAAAAATAAAAGCATGGTCTAGTGGCTTTGAAATTAGATATTAGCAAGGCATATGACAGTGGAGTGGGATTTTTAAAATGCACCATGGAAAGGTTGGGTTTTTCGCACAAATGGGTGGAGCTGGTCATGAGATGCATAACTACAACATCTTTCTCTCAGACTAATCAACGGGTAGCAAAAGGCCTTATCCAAATTTCAAAGAGGATTAAGACAGGCTGCCCGCTTTCGCCATATTTGTTCATCATCCGCCGAGGTTTTCACAACCCTTTTGCACCAAGTCGAGTCAAATCAGCTAATTCATGGATTAAAATTCAGCAGAATTTGTCTATTACTCATCTCTTATTTGCAGATGATACTTGGTTTTCACAAGAGCCACCAAAGAAGATTGTTCGAATCAAGGCTTTTTGATTGTTATCTTTTCAGTCGATCTTCAATTTTGAAAAGTCCTCCGTTTTTTTCAATGACCAAGCAAGCGTAGATAGCGACGATCAAAGATATCTTTCAACTTCAAGTGGTTTCACGTCATGAAAAGTATCTTGGGCTACCATCGATGGGCGAGAAATAAGACCAACCTTCTTCAACGAAATCAAGCTTAATTATAAACAAAATCTTGATTGGCAAGCAAATTTTTTCTCTTGCGGAGGAAGGAGATTCTTATCAGCGAAGAGCCCAAGCGGTGCCTTATGCCACGATGGCGTTTTAAACTTCCATTAGGGTTGTGTGAGGATACGCTGAAGGCCATTCTGGTTTTGGTGGGAAATAAAAGGGATCAAAGGTCATTCAGGTCCAAGTGGGAAAAAATGTGCCAAGCTAAAAGAGGGGTTTGGGTTTGAGATTTGTCTAGTTTCAGCGTTAGTGGCAAAAGAAAAGTTGGAGGACGATCCAAGCGCCGTAATCTCTTGTAGCTTGGGTGTGACGGGCGAAAGATATTTCGTGAATACATGCTTTATGGAGGCACAAATCGATCAAACCCTTCTTATATTTGGAGGAGCATCTTGTGGGAGAGAGGTCATTCGTAGGGTATCCGTTGGAGAATCGGAGATGGAAAACAGTGAAAGTGTACAAAAGTGGCTGGATACCAAGACCGAAACTTTAAACCAATATTTCCAACAAGCCTTCCTCCCGAGACAATAGTTTCAGATTTGATTGATGATGACCATTCTTTGGAAAGTTGTAATAAGACAACATTTTCATCAAGAAGATCGCCAAAATACTTAAAATCCTCTCCCAAGCCAACCAAGTCCGGACCAAATCTTGTGGCACTATGACAAGAAGGGTTTTTACTCACAAGAGTGGTTACCAACTAGCACTACGAATGAAGTTCCCAAACAAGTGTTTCAGGAGGAAGGAAAAATTCATGGAACTCAATTTGGTATTTGCAGATTAGAAAGTGAAGATCTTTATGTGGAGGGCAAAAAAATTTATCGCCTACGCAGAGAATTTGTGGAAGAGAAAATTTTACAAACCCCCGGTGTCGAGATGCAGGAGTTATAGAGACTATCTTCCACACGTTGTTTGATTGTAAAGCCTCGGAAAATTTGAAGCTCACAACTTTTGAAAAGGAAGTGAAAGCTCAAGTGCAATAATGTTTTCATGTTGTTGGTGTTGGTGATCGAAGAAGCAAGAATGAAATGGAGCAAATAGTTGCTTTGTGTTGGAGTATACGGCACTCAAGAAATCTTTGTATTTTCAATGAAAAGGAAGATTCTAACTAGCAATAAATTTGGAGTCAAGCAATCGTTCAGTCTATAAAAGAATCCAAATGCCACAGCTTGCAAGCAATTTCAGATCAAAATTTGGCATCCCATAAGCATTGCCCCTGCAGGTTGGTTCAAGGTAAATGTTGATGCTATAAAGATTGACCAGAGAGTGGGCATTGTAATTAGAAATTCAAAAGGCAAACTCATAGAAGAGCCATAAAGCCAACAAAATGGCTTGATAAAGTTGATTACGCAGGTCAAGCCGCAAATTCGGGCTGGAGGTAGCTACAAGTGCAGGATGTCTACCCCTGATAGTTGAGACTGATTCAAAGGAAGTTGCAGATCTTGTCTCAAATAGAAAAAGCACAAAGGCTGAGATTTTTTGGATTGTGTCTGAAGTTCAAGATACGGTGAGGAGATTAAATCATGTCAAGCTTCAACACACACCAAGAACTTGTAATGGTTTTGCTCACATACTTGCTAAGTTAGCTTTAGACTGCACTGATGTTGTAATTTGGGAGGACAATCTACCAGCCCACCTTTTGTATCTATTCACAGAGTTGAATGATTGAAAGTAATACTTTCATTTCAAAAAAATAAAAAAATAAAAAAAAATAACACCATGTATTGTGCGTACTTTTTTTTTTATTAAACTTAAAAAAAACACTTTCTCTAAAATTATAAAATAACACTTTCTTTAAAATTATTAATATGTACTAATATTTACATCATATATTGGATATCTACTCCATATATTGGATATCTACTCTACTCAGTACTCCCTATTTAATAAAAGAGAAACTTATTTTTACTCAATTTTTAATTGAGAATAGAAGTCTTTTTTGTTTACTTAAATTGCAGCTCTTAGACATTCGTTCTACCTTTAATAATTTAACATAAGAGATACTAATCTACATCCAATTTTTAATACTAATCTATACCCAAATTTTAATTAAAAGAAGAAATAGAAATCATGTATGAGGACTTAAATCACAGCTCTCACAGTGGTAACTTGTGAGAGTTACAGTTTACCACTAAATTATTTTAGCAGAGTGCTTTTAAAATACTATCTGATATATTTAACACAAAGAACTTGATATAATACACGCTGTCATACATGTTATGACATGTGTGGCATGCGTGACAAGCGCCCATCAAGGAAGCTCTACCGTCGCCCCGAAAGCCCCTAATAAGAACTCATCACGCATGCCGTCCCATATTATGACAGACTAGCCAATCGCGCACTGTAATAATGTATGCAAGGGCGTGCACAAGATCAGCTTACTCTAAAATTGTTCATGACAACAACAATACATTATAATATAAGAGCCTTCAATACCTTAACAAATACAAAACATGACTATTAATAACTTACTCTAAGAATCTATCTTTCTAATTCATTCCCGTACAGGTCTGATCTTAGAATTTTAACTATTAATCTAAAACTCATAATGACACAATATTCTACAACGCTACTCTCGACATCCATGGGTACCTCATATAAAATTTTCAAGAGAATTCGAAATTAAAAACATTTTCAAAACTATTTATTTCTCAACAACTTCGAAATTGTTTTTTCATAATCTTATGTATAGAATAAACTATTTATTATAACTATTTATTATAATAAACTATTTATTATAGAATCACTAATATAGTCATTTACTGTTGGGCGAAATCTCAATTTCATCCCCAACTCTTTATGTAAGCTGGCCCAAAATCTTGAAGTGAACAGTAGATCTCTTTCAGACACTATTGATACTGGAACTCCATGAAACCTTATTATCTCTTTAATAAATAACTTAGCTAGTTGCCCTACATTGTCTGTACTTTTCTGTGCTAAGAAATTAGCTGATTTCGTCAATCGATCAACAACTACCTAAATGCAATCACATCCCCTCCTAGAACGAGGAAATCCAGGGACGAAATCCATGGTAATGTGTTCTCATTTCCATTGAGGAATATGAAGCGTTTGTAAAGTTCCTGCTGGTCTTTGATACTTGATCTTCACTTGTTGGCAAACTAAACATCGAGACACAAAATCAGCAATGTCTCTCTTCATATTACTCCACCAAAAACTCTGCTTTAGATCATGATATATCTTAATACTACTAGGATGCGTACTATAAGATGATTCATGTGCCTCTTTTAAGATCTCTGCCTTTAACTTTTCGTTTGCTGGCACACATAGCCTTTGCCCCAACCATAATGCATCTCTATTGTCAAGTCTGAATTCGGGTTTATTTGTTCACATCTTCACAAATTTTATTGAGTTCTATGTCATTCCTTTGAGCTATCTTAATTTTATCAATTAGAGTAGGTTGGACTGTTAAATGAGTTAACATGTCTGCTTGCCCATGGGTAACAACATCGATCCCTCATCTCCTCAAGTCCTTTACCAAATGAGTTTGCATGGTGATAATATGAGCCATGCACCCGGATGATTTCATACTCAAGGCATCTGCTACCATGTTTGCTTTACCTAGATGGTAATTAATAGAGCAGTCAAAATTCTCCACCAACTCTAACCATCTTCTCTGCCTCAAATTCAATTCCTTCTGAGTAAACAAGTACTTCAAACTCTTATGATCAGTAAAGATCTCACAAGTCTCCCCATACAAGTAATGTCTCCAAATTTTTAGGGCAAACACTATAGCAGCCAGCTCCAAATCGTGAGTTGGATAATTTTGTTCGAAACTTTTTAACTGTCTAGAGGCATATTGTTGTGTAAATTTTATTGAACTCGCAAGTGCACAAATCTATTATAGAATAGATTAATGGTGATGAGTGTCGATCCCACGAGGAGGTTAATTTTAATTATGTGCAGAATTAATTTTCTTAAATAGGTGGTTGGATTTGTAGTGAAATTAATTTAAACTGTGCTAGAAATTAAATTGGAATGGCAGGAATAACTTAAACTGGAAACTATTGAGATAAAGCATTTGGGTATCCGGATCTGCATCAACATGCTCCATGAGCTAAATATTTCTTATTAATGTCAATTAAATCATGAGGGGGGATTCCACACCTCATGAACCACGCTCAAATAAATATGGTATGATCATGCCAAAATAATAATAACCTTGTCAGGGTGCTAACCGTGCAGCGGTATCTAGACAAGACTATTATTATTTGTCGACGAAAAGTCAAAACAACCACAAATATTAGAGGGGAAGAGAAAATAAATTTACCAAATTAAGCTCATGGAACATGTTGAGACTTCACATTCAACCCAAGTTTAAAACAAAATTAGCTACTTATTTTTGAACTAGGGGTAAAATGAAAATTTATTAAAATACGTAGAAAATACAAGAAGGAAAAGGAATTACAAAAATCTAAGCTTAGAAATAAATTCAGGTGTATCAAATTAGGGGGGGAGCCCCCTTTTATAGATACATTGAGTGAATTGTGACCATCGGATTAAAAACAGTTCGGACGCTCAGGATTGCGCCACGTCATCACCAACAACAACGCTTGAATAAGAACACGCTTTTGACCGCGGCACACATCATCCCAATACCACGTGGCCAACGCCACATAAGCAGTCAATGCCACATAATTTGTCCAATCAAATGATGCCACGTCACAGGTCGATGCCACATCATCGGTCAACGCCACGCCACCTGGACAAGATATATGAACAAAGGTCGTAACAAGACTATAACAAGATCAGACGTATGAACAAAGGCCAGATATGTGAATGCTATATTTTTCCTTTTATGCTCCTCCTAAGGTTTTCGATCGTCCTGAGTTCAAATAACAAAACCGTCCAAGCTCTTTATAAAAGTATCACTGTAAATAACAAAACCTCCACCTTCAGAAAGGAGAGCTAAAATAGGAGCGGATACCAAAAGACTCTTGAGCTCTTGGAATCTCTTTTCACATGCCTCATCCCAAGTGAACTTCACATCCTTCTTAGTCAAATTAGTCAATGGTGATGCTAGACTAGAAAATCCTTTCACAAAGCGCCTATAATAACCTGCCAATCCTAAGAAACTCCTTACGTCAGTCACACTAGAAGGCCTTTCTCAATTCACAATTACCTCCACTTTCGCTGGATCTACCGAAATACCATCCTTCGTCACTATATGCCCCAAAAATGCCACACGATCAAGCCAAAACTCACATTTCTTAAACTTTGCAAACAACTTATTTTCCTGCAATGTATCCAACACAATCCTCAGATGTGTCTCATGCTCCTCCTTACGCCTAGAGTAAACCAATATGTCATCAATAAAAACAATAACAAATTGGTCAAGATAAGGTTGGAAAATCATATTCACCAAGTCGATGAATACTGCGGGAGCATTAGTTAACCCAAAAGACATAATTAAGAACTCGTAGTATCCATAGCGAGTTTGGAAAGTTGTCTTTAATATATCCTCACTTCTGATTTTCAATTGATGATAACCAGATCGTAAATCAATTTTTGAAAATACAGCTGCACCTCGCAATTGATCAAAGAGATCATCAAGGTTATGAGAATTTTATAAAATAAAATAATAATAAGAAAATTATGAAATTAAAACCGGAGATACTAGACACGTATATTAACTTCCATATAAAATTTCATAATTTTCTGAGTTCGTTTGATGGTAAAAATAAATTTGTGAATCCAATCGCAATGCTAGAATCGCAATTTTTTTAGTGTAGTGGTTCTACTTTGAAAATTCATATAAAATTGAAAACAAACTTAAATGTAACGAAATAAAGTTTATTCCAGAAACCATATATGTCTAGTTTCCAGATATATATATTTCATAAGAAAATTCATTCACAAAATATAAGTCTAAAATCGAGATACTCATGTTGTCTAGAATCATCGTACATGCTTAATATGCGAAGGGTTGGTTAACCAAACTCATAATTAGTCAAAATCCTAAACAAATCTTAAACACATTGTAAATCATGCATTATAAACCCTAAATAAAGATGATTAGGAATATTGTGGGGGAAAAAGAAGAATAAACTTACCAATCGTTCCAATTCTCTCATAAACCAAAGTTTGAAGCCTAGGGTTTGGGTAAGAGCGTAGAGAGCAATAGAGAAGGAAAAGAACGTCATTGAATTAGGGTTATAGAATTGGAAAAATATGAATTTATAGATAATATAAAGAAGCCCTAATAACTTTGGAAAAATAACCCTTTTTGAAAAAATTAACTCATAAATTCATCAATAAATTCCTTTACAATAGGTATGTCTTCAAGGCATGTCCCATCAGAATGATTAGCAGTTACAAATGCTAAAAATCCTTTACACCCCTTCTTTAGCAATTTTGCTACCTTAACCATAGAGATCAAACCTCTATAATTTCTATGATTCCCTTAAAAATGAAATTCTTCTTCGTCAGGTAGGCGAAAAATAATTTTCTTTGAAAAACAGTCTATTGAGACATGGTATGGTCGTAGTCAATCCATTCCCAAAATCAAGTCGAAATCGTGCATCGCTAGGGGTAGGAGATCCACAAGAAATTCTCTATCACACAATCTGATCACACATGACTTATAGACATGATCTATTAACTGACAATCTCCCATAAGGGTACTAATTGTCACGTGAACATCTAGTGGTGTGATAGGCACCATAGCATAACGAGCAAACACACAAGACACAAATGAATGTGTAGCACTAGGATAAAAAAGAACTTTAGTTTCTTTATAGAATAAGGACAATGTACCTGATACTACATCATTGGATACCTCAGCATCTTTCTCCGTCAGCGCAAAGACACGCCCTTGCACCTTTGGTTTCTTCATTTGCCCTTCATTAGATGGGGTATTGACAGTCTCGCTATGTCTCTTTGGGCAATCCATAATCCTATGCCCAGTTTCTTCACAAGCAAAACAAGCTCCAGTCTTCCAATGGCATTCACTAGGGTGCCTCCTTTCACAATGTTGACAAATATGGTAGTTCCTTCGGGTGGTGTCATCAAGAATACCCTTATTATCCCATTTGTTACCTCCACCAATATGCTTTTGGGACTAAGTGCCCTGCTTATAAGAATTTCCATTTCGTGGTCCACCTTGTCGATTCTTTTTATTTCTTTGATCCATTGAAACTTGGGCTTCAAGAATATCTTTCTCCGCAAGAATTGCTCGGTTCACCAAATCAGCATAATTGTTAATCTTAAGTATGGTTAATCGCCCTTTAATGTTAGGACGTAACCTTTCCAAGAACTTCCTACACTTACTACCCTCATTAGCAACCAAGGTAGAACCCAAACGAGAGAGGGTAGTAAATTGTTCCTCATACTCCGCAACAGACTTTGTTCCTTAAGTCAATTTTAAAAAGTCAGCCTCCATTTGAAAGTTGAACTCGTTCAAGAAAATATTTTTCATGAAAAGTCTCCAAAAATAACTCCCAAGTAATGGGTGCATCTTGTAACCCAACCCTCAAGAGACTAGATTTGGCATCCCACCAGTGGTCCGCCTCACCTTGAAGGACAAATGAGGCCAATATCACCCTCTGATCATCATTACAACCCATAGCCACAAATATCTTCTCCATCTGTTTTAGTCATGCCTCTGCAACCATGGGATCAGCAGTTCCCTGAAAGGTAGGTGGTCCCAACTTTTTAAATCGTTCTAAATCATTCTAAGTTCACCATAGCTCCTTGATCTCTTGGGCCATCTTGCCTTTCAACTGGCCCATTCTCCTGTGCTCCAACTCTACCTCTAGTCATATCTTGTATCAGCCTACTCTGTTGTTCCATCAACCTAATCATTATGCGCATCATAGGATTTCCTTCGTTAGCCATCTCGCGCAAGGTTAGGTCAATGTCATCAGTGATACCTAACACATTCTTCGAGCTAAAGGCATTCCTAGCACCTCCCCTACGTGACATCTCTTGACTATAATATGAAGAATGAAAATGAATAAGTAACTAAAACAGTAAATAATTCATAGTTAAAGGCCATGTTGGCGTGCAAAGTACTAACCAAGTAGTATGACTAAAAGAAAAATTAGTGATCGACAACAAAAACAAACAAATATTTCATTCCACGATAATACCAAAAATTCTATATCAAAGAGTTATTACAAAGTCACGAGCAACTAAAAAAAAAATACAAAAAAAATCAATATAAAATCACTAATTATAATCGATTACTCACCTTAGAGATTTATTCTCTCTAATTAATCACATAAAAAGACAAGATAAAACAAACCAAAACAAGGCCGACATGAAAGTAATGTCGGTGTTCCGATTACTTAGAAAGTAATGTCGGTGTTCCGATTACTTAGACCGCTCAATATTAGGATTTATGGATTATGTAAATCTGTATTAAAAGGAAAAATAAAGGGCAAAAAATAAAAGAAAAGGTCTATGCAGTACTATCAAACGGTCTATATCAATCAATAGGATGATATTTATTTATTCGAGACAAAAACGGATCCAAAAGTTTAGTTCAAAGACATAAACAGCCTTCATATCTACGATTTCATTGGCCTCGAATGGAGGACATTTTTGTTAAATCAAATTGTCCCTGCGGGCACTAATCGATCAGATTAGGGCTTGGCTCTTTCTCTGAATTGACGAAACGAAGAATCACCGAGTTAAGGGGAAAGAAGATAACACTAAATAAATCAGATATCACGTTTCACATCAACCGATTAATCACTGGTGCGTTTTATTTTCTTTCCAATTGTTCTATTCTCGTGCTTTTATTTGTGAGATTTTTTTTTCTCCGATCGAAATATCACATGCATCGGGATCTTGAAATTCAAGATCTATAAATTCATTTTTGCTGAAGATTGAGAATTGTTTTGTATTTTCTTTAGATGTATAATGGAATCGGCTTACAGACCCCGAGGGGGTCCGGAACCAACGGATACATACAAACGAACAAGTTTTTTGTGAAGGCCAAAACAGGTCGGGTTACCGACAGCGTCAAGGGATTCGAAGCGGGTCAGGGAACGGCCGGAGTCACCAGAAAACCGAACCAGGAGATCCTCGAGCATGAGCGTAAGCGCCAGATTCAACTCAAATTGGTGGTGCTCGAAGACAAACTCGTTGATCAGGGTTACACCGAGGCTGAAATTGCCGAGAAGCTTGAGGAGGCTCGGAAGACTCTTGAAGTCGCCTCAGCTTCAGCGGAAAGTGCTGGGCCTGCAGCTGATGCAAAGTAAGTAATTCTTGCTATGAATAATAAGATACATACGAATTTTCATTCTTGAGGTGACATGATATGATTGGAAGAGTGAAAAATAAAAAGTGCAGTTCAAGTACTCATACTACTTCAGTTTGTGGAGATGTCTTTTTGTGGACATTTTTTCATGTGTGTAACTTTTAAGGGCGTCAGTTTTTTTTTTTTTTTTTTTTTTCCACTGCTATAATATTATGAATGGTTAGTTTTCTTGTACGTTGGTTTATATGTGTGATAAAGCAATGGGGATGTTTTTAGTTTGTGCTGCTTTTGTTTGAAGTTTGAAGCATGTATAATTAGGGAACCTGTAATTTTGCCTCTCCTTTCGGCTGCAAGGGGATTGTTGAATCACTTCCTTGATGGCTTTGTTCTGGAGGCATATATGTAATTCAGAATGGGATTCATTAAAGGGGAATTACTTTTTTCTAATTTCCCTTACTCTTGTTTCTTGGAAATTCTTTCATCTTTGCAATAATTGTTCCATTTTCAGGGTTATTTTACACTTGAGATTTCTGTTACCTGAGTTATTTTACTTGATTAATCATGTCTTCTCACTAGGAAATTTTCTTATAGGTTACCTAGGAATGAACTTCTAATTTTCTCCTTGCTTGTTCAGGGTATCAGAAACAGAGACCCATAAAATTGCTGCCAGAAAGGAGAAACAAATGGAAATGTTTAGAGCTGCACTTGGTATAGGTACGATTGAAGCTAGCGAACAAGGGGCTGAAGGAAGTGATGTTGCACCAAGAAATGGTCGAAAGAATGCTTCCAATGATGACAGTAAGTGGCATGAGAAAAGCGAACATGCCTTTTTGGATAGAGAGAATGTTTGGAAGAGACATGTGATAGAAGAGGGGGAAATTGTGGAGGACGATCAGAAAAAGACTGTTAAAGATGAGAAAATTAAGAAGGATGAGACCAGGCACCATAAGGGTAATGGCAGAAAGAGAAGACATGGAGATGATTCTTCTGATTCTGATAGCAGCAGTAAGCATGCAAGAAGGATGCCCAAGAAGAACCGTAAGGTTAGCCAGAGGAGTGAGAGTGAAAGTGACAGTGACAGTCATAGTGAAAGCCCCAAGAAAAGGAGGAATTCTTCAAAGAAGCACAAGAAAAGCAGAAAACATTCTAGTGATGGTTCAGATTATTCTTCTTCTGATGATGCTGGTAGCAGTAAGCATGCAAGAGCGATGCCAAAGAAGAATCGTAACGTTAGCCAGAGAAATGATAGTGAAAGTGACCGTGATGGTGAAAGCCCTAAGAAAAGGAGGAACTCTTCGAAAAAGCACAAGAAAAGCAGAAAACATTCTAGTGACAGTTCAGATTATTCTTCTTCTGATGACACTGGTAAGGTTAGTTCCATGAAGGAAGTTGAGAAATATGGAAAAAGTCATAGGAGACATGATTCGGATGACGGTTCTGATTTTGATGAAGGTTCATCTAAGCACAGGACTCGGAAGGGGAGTAGGCATGTGAAAGCAAGTGTATGTCATGATTCTGAGGATAATTCCTATAATGGTTTTGGTATGGAAAAGGATAAAAGTCATCTTGAGAAAAGGGGCAGTCAGCTGGGTGGAAGCCGCAGAGGGCAGCGAGAAAATTTTGACTTAAGGTCTCACCAAAAGAGAGACTATGATAGTTATGGGAAAAACAGGCATGGCTATGATGTTGATGGTGCAGATGTGATAAAGAGGAGACCGAGAAGGAATGACATGGATGATGACAGTGGCAATAAAATTGAGAAGCGCAGGATAAGTAGGAGGCATAATTCTGATAAGGAAAACTCAGATTCCAGCTATGGGAGGAAAAATTATAAAGCATCCCTTGGAAGGCCTGACACTATTGAAAATGAGTCTCCTTTGGACAATAGCCATAGAAATAGAAGTGAATCTGACAAGGGAAGTAGTGACGGAGATTCAGACAGCAGTGCAAGTGATTACGGATGTAAGAAAAGAGGAAAGAACCGTGTGGGTGGAAATGGAAATGGTATGAGTGGTAGAAGTGGACAAATTGATCATGGGTACAGTCCTGCTGGAAGTGACAGGAAAAGAGAAAGAAATGGTCGAAAAGATGACGATATGTTAGACGCACTGAGGAAACTAGAGGAGCGAAATCTGTGCCAGTATGAAAGAGATGCTGCAGATATGGGAAGGTCTACCTATGAACATCAGGAAATGAGGATGGCCAAGAGGAAGTATGATGAGGCAAACAGGGAGGAGCGACCAGAAGCAAGGTTAAGGAGTAGTATTGTTGGGAAGGATGCAATGCACGAGGGCCATCATGCAGATGCAAAACCGGAGTCTGAATTGAAAGCCAGACCACGTGGGAATGAGGATGGTCGTAGGGGGGATGATGAGGATTACAAAGAGCATGCAGGGTCCAGAAGGCAAACCATGGACGAAGAGGAGGCTAGAGGGGGAAAGCAGCGGAGAGTTGAAGAACACAAATATAGAAGGCATGGAAAGGATCGTGAAGAGCTGCAGCTAGAAAGTCAAAGGCATGGAAGAGGGGAGGAAGAAAAGCGAGGAAGTCGAAGGCATGGGAGAGGGGAGGAAGAAGAGTGGCGTAGTCAAAGGCATGGGAGAGGGGAGGAAGAAGAGCGGCGTAGTCGAAGGCATGGTAGAGAGGAGGGAGAAGTGCAAGAAAGTAAGGGAAATGAGTGGGACAAACAAGCGGATTACTCCAAGAGAGTTAGACTTGATGATTCTCGGTCAAGTGAGAGAAGGAGGTATGCATACAAGCATGAAGATGATCGGGGCAGACGTTGAGACTGAAGCAGCTATCTGATATCTGCTGTATTGCTGGTGAGTTTATTTCTGTTGTTGGAACTTACTTTTTTATGCTTCTATTGGCAAAAAGGTTTTAAATTTCTTTTAGAAAGTAAATTGAGATTTTTCAAGTTGTTTTATCTTTGTATGTTTAAGCCTGTAAATTCCAATAATTTAGCATAGTCTGTTATTACAAGTATAGACAGACCTAAGCTGATGTCTCCAGTTGCCTTTATTATCTCACATAAATTTGCAATACATGATGGCATGGGAAATTGCTTTCATAATGCAGAGAAAGAAAATGGAACCTGTAAGTCATGCTGTTAATTGAAAGGCATGCTAACTACGCATAAAGCTTGGGTATTTGTGAATTTTAGCATCTAAGCATCTTGGATTTGCATAGACATGCCTGAATGACTCTGATGGGGTGGCCTCTCTAGGTGTTTTTCGCCAGCCTACTTAACTGATTAACTTTGTACAAAGAATAAAATTGATTTGCAGGGTAGATTCATGGCAACATTTGAACTTAAATTGTTATTTAATTTTACTTTGTATGCGTCTTTTATGAAAACAAAGATGAAATTGATTAATACAATAATGCCAGGCAAAAGTCTATGATTGTTTTATTATGCTACTTGCTCCCTCTGATTGCCAGTAAATCAGTTATTACAGGCTTGCTAGATCAATGCTGACAAGATGGGCAATCTCCAAGCTAAACCAGCATGCTGAAGTTATGGAAGGGGGAAGTCCTGCTACATCAATTGGCAGATATGATTGGTGGTGTTTGTGCGGGGTTCTCCTGTACATGCTTATGCATTTGTGATGGGAGTATTTGTAATTTTGGTCTGGATTTGTATTTGCTCGGTTCGTGTACTGGAAAACATATGTAGTATAGTAGTCGGCATACCAGTGTTAGAAGACCATAATTTACCTTTTGTATTTCCGTGAATGAATTGTTACTTTGTTTTTGCCGCTGACCAGATGATCGACCCCTGTTTATATTAATGTTTTATATCAAGGATTTATTAGGAAAATATTTAAGTCCTATGGGCAGAACTCTGGGGAAGAGTTTCCGTTAAAAGAAGATAGTGGTGTGAATTTTGGTTTTGAAATTTGTTTGCGTAAGTGTGGAGGATAGTTATTTTGATTTTCAAGAAGACGAAGAGGAAAACGAAGCTGAAGGAAACGCTTGATCCTAAGCCAACGTTATCAGTTAATGCAGCGGAGAAATTTGTATAAAACTCTTGAAATCTTTGACAATAATTACATCCATGACTTGAAAGTAATTTTTCCTTCATAATTTGTTGGATGAAAATTTTATGTTCTGCTTGTTACCATGATTATATTTTAAGGGTGAATGAGTAATTAACAAACACGATATAACAATATTTTAATACCGTGAGAAGTTCTGATACCCTGGTGCCAGGCATGCCCTAAATGTTATATTTGCTGAACAATACGATCTCTTTGAATCCAAAATCAGAGCTTTTATTTCAATATTTAGAGCAACACCACGAAGAGGGTTGAGTTGCACGGTCTATAAATCAGGAACAAATTTAGCTACATAAGCATAAAATAGCATCACATACATCCAAAATATATACTATCAAATTACAACTGCGGTCTGGCAGGGAAGAGCTTTTAAATATAATAATTACAAGGAAGCAATCACCGGCCAAATGAACATAGATATTGCCATAAATAGAAGCAATCACCAGCCAAATGAAAATAGATGTTGCCATATTGGCGACTATAATCAAAACTAACATATTTCAAGAACTGGCTTATGATATCCGCACAGTTCTCGGCTTCTTTATGCACTGAATCCTTTGTTGAGAGAACTCCAAGGACCAGAAGGAATATTTACACAGGCTTGTGCCGATGCTTCAGCCATCTTCTCTTTCCCAATTCCTGCATTACAGATGTTTGCAAGAGAACGCATGTGCTTCATTCCATATTGCGATAGAGCTCCACAGTGCGAATCAAAAGTCCTCACCTGCACAGAGGAATAGACCGAAAAGAACTTTGTTAATGATATTTTAAATGTTGTCAAGGGATTATAACATACAAGAATTGATGATCAGGAATTTTACCAGTGATTTGAGACAGCCCCAGTCATCAACAAGAGGCTGACCAGCAGGTCGAACAGTGTTCAAGATCTCCGGACCTTTCTCAATTCCAAATAAGAGCTTTCCAATAAGTTTGATGCTGTGGTCTACATGCATTCTATGAGACATTGCGTCAAAAAACTGCTTCTGAGCTTCAGCCTTCCTAGGAGTGCCCTCAGGTGCCTTGCGGTACTATTAAAGTAATGGATAGGCAGAGTGAGGTATATTCTTAAGTAAAAGGGAGACAATTTTCATACTGCAGAGAGGGTCGCTATTTTACAATTCATGCTGCCCAACACCCCCCCCCCCCCCAAAAAAAAAAACAAACACCCCCCCAAAAATCCATTTAGGGCATTCTGACTCTTGTTTCCACAGGTAACAAAGCAGGGTAACCATAACTTCCACATCTCAAGCAAATAGAAACATACATGTTCTATAGGGGTTTTGTACCCAATGGCCAATGGACTCCACTTAGACTGCTTTGGGTATAATAGAGAAATAGCATACCTAAAAATGGTTCCAAAATTCTTAATATCAAGCCACTACAATGCTTTGTTACATCACTAATCTCTTTTCCTATTTCCAACTTAACCAATCATAAAGACCCTTATACAGTTTACACCAACCTCAACAACGAGATGACAAACTTTCAAACCCATGTTGAACATAGAATTATGATCCATCCCCACATTGGAGATTGAAAAAAGTAAATAAATAAAATAAGATAGAGAGGCAGCATTCAATTTAATGAGGTATGTGCATTGTTGGATACATACCTTGTCCCAGAAATGCAAGAGATCAGCATCTCGCTGGTTAACAGCTTTAGATGATGGCCTCAAGGAGTTCTCATCCACAAAAGTGTAGTTATCATTTGCAGGATTTGTACCCATGTACATGAAGAGATTATTCTTGCTAAGACCGATATCACCATATTGCATGACATGAGAGCCATACGAATTGTAACTAGCAGTCCTTGTTTTAACCTGAAATTTCGAAAATCAAAAAACTGATGTTAGAGGTTATCAAAACAAGCAGGTAAGAGCAGGATCTAGAATTCTTAAAACGCCAACTGTTACAAATTTTATTTGCACTGAGTTAACCATCATCTGCGTATAATGAACATCGATGAAGCAATAAAGTCTCAATGAGATCTTACCAGTTCATACTGCTGGTGCAGAGTTTCTGTCCGCAAGTTGTGTATGTCACTGTGCAAAGGTCAAAATATTAAAATTCACCCAAAAAAAAAAAAAGGCACACGCACACACTGCTTCTCTAGGAAAAAACTGCACAAAATGATAAATTTTTAGAAAAGTTTTGTTCAGTAAGTTAATAAATCCAGTCAAACCAAGTACTTTTCTTCTGTTTTCAGAGATGACAGAAGACAGACATAGACATGTTGTTAACTTGTTACTCAAGGAAACAGAAAAATGTTGCCAAAGTGAAATAAATAAAATCATAAATGTTGTCATACCTGTCCTCCATCCAAGCAACACTATACAAGTCACCCAAACAAGTGCTATATTCAGGGGGAGGACCAGGAATCTCTCCAGGACAATAGGTCCCCCAACTGCTCTCTTCAGCATTTGAAGCTGTGGTTGCATAGATATTTAAGCCCTCAGGAAGAAGACCCTCAAAGATACTTCCAGATTCACAGGCTTCAAGATAAAATACCTAAATTTTTTTACATTGAAACCAACAAAAATTTCAATTTGCCAGGGCTATTATCGAAATAGAACACATGTCATATGGCAGTTCACCAATTACTTACCAAGCTTTTGTAGGTCCCAGAAGCATGCTTCTTTTTTAAGATGTCGATCAGTTCATCAGCATATATGTATCGACTGGTGGGCATCCCTGAAATAGATCACAAAACAGGTGAACTAAGAAGTCAATTTTACAACAGAAGTTTAAAAATAATGTCGGTTATAACATATATATCCACTCTGAGTAACTTAAAGGGAAGATATTTCAAGTAAAACCAATACAGGTTTAACCTTCTGGGTAACCAATTTTCACGAGTCATGTTGGCCTAGGCTTCAAACAACATGCAACAGCATAACAACATAATCAAATTTTTATTCCCAGTAAAATCACAAATATGAAAATAAATAATAATAATAATAATAATAATAGAAGAATTTGTTTATGTACATACATAGCTTGTACCGCAAGTGATTTGGCATCTGACGTTGCAAGATTGACACCCTACCGATAAATGATAAAATCAACCAAACTTAAACATGACCATTAATGATTGGTGATACATCACTTGAGATACAAACTATGAATCCCAACTCAGTGAATATAATATTACCATAAAAGAAATGCCTTTAGTGGTTAAAGAAAATAATTTTGAATCTTAAAACCAAGTGAGACGTTCTCTAACACGGTTTTTCTAGTGACAGTCATATACCACCAAAACCGGTTTGATTGGCCAAAAGAAAAAAAGATAATCCAATTCTATGGTGTCTATTTTCTACAAATCACTTCAGAATCAAAATCAAGTTTTATGACACACGCTCAACTAAAACCAGAAATTGACCATAAGATGGAAGACATCCAAGCCCAAGGACCACCACCATCTAATTTGGGCAACTACAGCCACTATTCAGACAACACAAAAAAAAAAAACATACTCAATAAAAGACAGAGTGGGGAACTTATGGAGAATCGTGGCTACTAACCTAGCACCCCAGGGCCACCATGATCTGAGTAGAATATGAAAATATGATCATTGGGGCCACTATCCACAACCTTCCCACTGCCCCCTGTAAGAGCTGTTTTATTTCCCAGGATAACAGCAAAAAAGTTGTCAACAGTAACATCTTCCCCTGTGTAATCCTGCCACGTGAAAGAAGAAACCATGAATAAAATAAAAGTAGTAGTAATAAAGAACTTTATCAGATATTCGGATGGTTGATCTTTGATGCAATAGTGAGAATAGGAATACAAGCTCCTATACAACTCTACCCATACAAACGGATGTGACATTATTATATCACTATCATATGTTCTCCATTATTTATTTGCTTTTATTCCTTTGAAAATATGAGACATATGTCAATGCTATAAAATTGCCACAACATGTTATATGAGTAGAGTTTGTAGAGGATTATGTAAACCTAGAAATTACTCTCGAGGTAAAGAGACCTTTGGAACTCCTTTGTAAACATCATCGCCATGGGGGTGGTTAATGATCACTCCAGGCCTTGGGTTCTCTTCATTGAAAGCGATGTCATCATACATGAAAACAATAATATTTTCATCCTTCAGCCCACCTTTCCTCAAGAGTTGATAAGCATGACAAATATCAGCCTGAAATAGAAATAAAATAAAATAAATACAAAACAAGATTTATGAAGCTCTATACAGAATATGATTATGACATCAATATACAGTATAATATGCTGAAATTCATAATTAGAAAGCATGTATGTGTGTGTATATGGAGAGAGAGAGTCCTTCTCTGTTGAGGACATCCTTTAAAGTAAGGATGTTACTAAAATACAAAAAAAAACAAATATTTCAATCTATTAGTATATTGAAATTTGTTTTTTTTTTTTAATTTTGGTCTTTTGCTGGCATTCTCACCTTAACAAAGTAAGAATGCCCTCTCTAGAGAATGATTTTAATATATATATCTATATAAAGTGGACTTGATAGGGAATCAAATCCCACAACAGCAATATTTAGGTCATGCGGCTTACACAGAAGGTGCAAATACAGTTATCCACTTATTTGAAGTAAGAAATCTTTCCTCTGATTCATACAATTATTGACAGTGTACACAAACAAGTGTCACTCACAGGCAAATCATAAAAGTTTCACCTGAGATGATGAACAAATAAATGAAAGTTAAAAAAAAAAATTGTTTTTCAAAGAAATAACCAAGAATTTTTATTGGGGAAAACCTTTAACCAGACAGATACAATTAAGAAATATGCCAAGCTATTTGTTTGTTTGTTTATTATTATTATTATTATTATTAAGAGATAGTGCTTAAGTTGGTCCACAAACAAACCGGAAATTTGGTTTTTTTTTTTAAAAAAAAACAGAAAACATGAAATGAATTTCACATTCTTTCTTTTGTCTAATTGTCTCGGCTTACTTGCTGCTTACGTAAATTAAAGAGTTACGGGCAAAATGAGATTCTCAATATTCAGACATAATTTATGGCGAGCTTTTTAAAACAAGCATCAAAGAAAACCTTAACCTTACTTCACTTTCTTAAAAAAAAAAAAAAATTTACAAAAATAAAATAAACTTTCATTATAATATTTACGAAAAGCATAAAACTCGGTAATTCCAAGGAACTTATTAAAATAAAACGTGATTCGAAAAAATAAAATTGAGATAGCAGACCTGATGCCTGTAATTCCAGAAGCCATTAGATCCGGCAAGTAGGACGGCCCATCTGGTGCCGACAGAATCATCATCATCTTTGACCTTTGCCCCTCCCCTACCGTTATGGAAAAACCTATAGGCTTCCGATGGTAGCTTCAGAATGTCACCCGCTATGTCTCTGCTTCCATCGGCGATTCCTGCAAGAGCGACTAGGAGCGTGATTACCACGCCGGAGGCAAGGCGCGTCATGGCTTTTTGAAGGGGGTGGATTGGTTGCTGGAGCTAGTTATGGAAATGTTGTTGAGGGGAGGGAGAGCTCTGTTATTTATAATGGCGAGTGCTGATGAGATATTTTTCTTTTGTTATTTTATTTTAAATGGGAAAATATTAGTAAGGGGTAAAAATGTTTTAATTTATGTTAGTTGGGTCAAATAATTTATAAAATTTTAATCAATACCCTATTTATTAAAAAATTACGAACTTAGTTGGTTAAAAGTTAAAACTAACGATTAGGACAGAATCATTTGTTTAATAATTTTACTTGGAGCTAGAAATCTTAAGACTATATTATATTGGTCATATTTTAAAATTTATTAGTTATAATTAAAATTAAGTTGATTATACTTTATGCAACGTTATAGGTATTCTAAAATATTTATTAAAATTGTGTTAAATGGGCATTTTTTAAAAAAATCAAAAAATTTTATTAAATAAATAATGTAAATAATAAACGAATCGACTTAGTGTATGAGATTCTTGATTAGATTTATATGCTGCTCTTTATGAGCTCAAATATAATATGCCAACTCTCATTTCATTACTTGTTAAAGATAATAAATTATTTTGTTATATTAATTTTTCAGACCGCTCAAATCTCTTAATTTAAATGAAATACATCAAAACGTTTGGGGTCGCGTTGATTTTACATTTGGCGTTACTTTATTCGAATTCTGCATTGAGAAATGGAGAATTTTAGATAGTGTAAAGCGAGTGAGGTTGCAGATGGCACGAGCACGTCAGCATAAGTGAGGATAATTTTCTTATGGACGGTCCAGATGCAACCGATCTTCCAACAAAAGTTGACGTCAGCAGGTGCAACATGCATCTTAGCCGTACGTCAGCATTGATGAAAGAAAGATCGATGGGGTTCGTGCTGTGAATTGTGAAAAGTGTGGAGTGCAGGGGATGCGGGGGTAATTTAGCATGACTGCGGTTGGGTCCCTTTCGGGGTTGGATAAACGGGCGATGTAGAGTGGGGTCACTTAGCCGCCCCGGTAATCGGTAGGTAATGTTATTTTATTGGCTTCTTTCGTCTGCTATTCATCCCGTCAAACGAAGAGAGTTTCGGCCCATCACGTATTTGTTCTTTTTCCCAGAAAAAATAAAAATTATTCATTTTCCTGGAAAACGCACCCGACCGTATCACACAGAACACAAAATTAGTGTAAATGACTATTTATTTTTGTTATTATTGTAAAATTTGAAAATCTTTGATAACTAATAATAAGAGGGTAAAATGGAATTGGTGAGAATACGATGAAACGCGAAGGGAATTTACGTATATAATATGCATGTGGACAATAGACTTATCATAAGTCATGCATGTACCTTGTATATAAAATATAAAAGACACATAATCTGTTTTTTTTTTTTTTTTTTTGGGAGTATAAGACATGTTATTTTTGATAATTCATTGTTGAGTTTAATAGCTTAATCTATGAATGTGTTACCTCTCTCTTTTTTTATATATGTAAAGTGTTTCGTCCTTTGATTTTCTTGAATATTACATTAATTTTATTATTCTTATTATTAAACGAATATTAGCCTTGAATTTGATTAGCACAATAATAATGAATGTAACCCATATATTGGCTTGAAATTACATAAATCTCATAGAAATAAATTTGGAGAAATCTACTCTATCTAACTCCCGAGTTTTCTAAAGCATAAAAACACTCTTTGTTATCTTTTTAATAATTTCTTTTATTAAATTATAAACAATATAAGCTGGGGAACAGGGATAAGAATCGTTCAATCAAACGAATTTTGAAATTATCGAATACTTAAAGCACACGCGTATCTCCTATCATCGCATTTTTTTCTAACCAAAACTTGGTATAAATGTCAAGCGAGATGCTTTTTTCCAACTTGGCCTCTTTGCTGTGAGAATGACTTCGATGGGAATCTTTTGGAATCGTGCACATCAAGATAACACGACTAATGGGCCACGGTCTAGGGGGCCCTTGTCGATTCATCAGAATTCAGTTGGAATCAATTTTAAATCTTTCATGCAAAGACAAAAACAGATTCGGCAGAAAACAGCAAGTGAATCGATGATGCCCATTTGGTTAAGGAATCCTTTCCCGGCTTGCACACTTCAACTACCTCTTGTCCCCTCTTTTTACCTTCGATTTTGACATTCTTTAACAGTATCATGAATTGAATTTTAAAAAACAAAAAATTACTAGTTGATTAATTATGCAATAAATTCACTGAATTGTTATAGTCAATGCCATCATATGATAATAGTAAGGGTTTCCATTTTGAACCTGTCCAGATAACAGTAGATTTGACCATTGTGGACTCCAAATATTTCCGGTGATAATGTTTTCCACATTGGTTGGTTTCATTTCAAGTCGTCCTTCAAAGAAATCAACATCATCTACCTTTCGATTTTGGGTCACCGAAAGCAGCGCATCCCAACACCTACGCTGCCACTTGGTGGTAAGGACACGTACAGGTTTTCAACAAGCCTCAAAACACAGAAACAAGCCATGTGATGTTCAATTTCGAACTATTGCCTAGTTTTGTGATGTTCAATTTCGAACTATTGCCTAGTTTAAGTACGATTTTTTATCTTCTTTTATTTATTTATTTTTTCATAATCGACTACCATACCATAAATATTACAATTTAAAATTTATTCAGAATTTAAATAGATGTACGTGTAAAAGGTTACTCAAATTTATTGTGGCATCGACTGGCTAACCCAACCTTGCCTGCGGCGGGCAATATGAATCTGCTTGTGACCTCTTAACTTTTCACTGAGAGACAAGCCCATCACCTCCCCCAGTGCCTGAGTGGCGTGCACTGCGGAATTATCGGAGGAAGTGAAAGTGGAGTCATCCTTCAACGCAACAATTTTAGTTTCATTTCAAAAGATTCTGAATTTCGGACTGGGTCCCGGGAAGATGCACTTGCTGTTTTATCAGATAATTATTGTTTTTTATAATAATTGAGAAGAGGGAAAAAAAAAAAAAAACCAAAGTAGTCATAATTAGCAGCCGCAGCCCGGATTGTTTTCGTTTTCAAGCTCGCGGGAAATCAACCTCATATCCGTTTGCAAACAGTGAAAATAATTGCAATCGGGCAGCAGCCCACTGTCATGCTGCCATTGGCCACTTGCCACTCACAGTGATACTGATGCGTTAAAGATAATGAAAGTCAATGTAGTTGTCAATTTCACGATGTAGTGGCATAGAATAATTGAGCCCTGAGGAGCAGGAATCCAACTTGAATCTCTGATGTTAGATTCATAAAATTATTCAATAGCAAGAATCGTGAGAGAGCCACCCACTTTTCTTTTGTCAGATAACTATTGTTTTTTATAATAATTGAGAAGAGAAAAAAAAAAAAAAAAAAGACAGAAAGCCGTCATTAGCAGCCGCAGCCCCAGCCGCAGCCCGGATTGTTTTCGTTTTCAAGCTCGCGGGAAATCAACCTCATATGCATTTGCAAACAATGAAAATAATTGCATTCGGGCAGCAGCCCACTGTCATGCTGCCATTGGCCACTTGCCACTCACAGTAATTCTGATGCGTTAAAGATAATGAAAGTCATTGTAGATGTCAATTTCACGATGTAGTGGCATAGAATAATTGAGCCCTGAGGACCAGGAATCCAACTTGAATCTCCAATGTCAAATTCATAAAATTATTCAATAGCAAGAATCGTGGGAGAGCCACCCACTTTTCTTTTATAAAGATATTTTTTTTTTAAGCTGGTTATACACCAGAATACTTCATTCATGAATTCAATGCTTTCTTAAAAGCGAACTATCTTGATATTTATGTCGAGACGTATATTCTTGGGAGCATGTTATTACGTTTGGTCTGTGGAGATACGTGCGAGACGAATGGCCTTGAGGCGAGGGCAGCCTCACTTTCGCTCGCGTTTGTGAGGAGATGAAATTATAACGTTGGCGCATGATAACTTTGTGAAATTGCGTAATAACACTATGACATGAGGGCGGCGAATATCTCCGGACCACAGGCCCCGCTGGTTTATAAATATATTTATTTATTCGTTCTTAACATTTTTCGCTTGTATTTACTTTGTGCCTTATCCCATCTATCATCGTTGGCTTGAAATCTGTGGCCCTCTGTGTACTTACTTGCATGATACGAAAGAGTGGAGCTTTTACATCACTCTAAAATCCTTACAACACCGTTTTTTTTATTTTTTTTTATTCCTAAAATACCACTAGTTTAATTGATAAAATATGTACCTGTAAATTAAAATTAACATTTTGCTATAAAAATTTGCCTTAAAAAGGATCTTTCTTTTATGTTTTTATTTTATAAAATTTTAAACATATAAAATATAAAATTATTTTAATTTTATTATATAATTTTTATCTCTATAACTTTGAACTCTTAAGTTTTTTTTAAAAAATAATCTTTTATTAAAATTTGAAATATAATTATAATTTATGAAATAGGATGAGTGTAAAAATTTGGTTAAAAGAAGAATTTTTCCTTCCCAATAAAAATTAATTTTAATTATTTAAATCATTTCGATAAGAGAAAAAAAGGGTTTTATAAAAAATTAAAAGGGGTGTTAAAACTCGAAAGACCTATTCCAATAGTAAATTGGCACCCTATTGATACTTGACTTTGAGGCCCCAGCGCAAGCTCATCTTTTCTTATCCAAATATTTAACCTCCACTTTTAGTATTCTGGATTTTCTTAATTATAATATCAGAGTGCTTAATTTGAGATAAAATTGAATCTATTTTACACTAATTTTACACCAATTTTACACCCAATTTTAATAAACTATATGTATTATAGCATATGGGGTCTAAAAGCAACTTCTAATTACTTGGGCGGGTTATCTCACGTCTGTTTCTGGTCCAGCCCAAGCTTTAAGCCGAAGCTTGGATTTTTGATTAATTGGGTTGGCTAAACCGGAACGAGCCCAGGCATATCCTCATTCCCCCGAGAATAATTTGGAACCGATCAGTTTTCTTTTCGGTCCGGTTTCAACCCGAATCGAGAAAAAACCATATCGGGTTTGCCGTTAAAAAAAAACAAAAACAAAAGAGGTATATAACCGCTAACCCTAAGCTGACGACCACCACGCCACGCTGCAGCCACTGTTACCTCCTTTCAGGTGCGCCGTTGCTGCCTCAATCGTTGGTCAACCGAAAGCCGAAACTGTCGTCTCTACCGTCGCCCGTCACTGCCTCCGTCTTCGTTCGCCGCCGTCAGCCGCACAAGGTAAGAATTTTCTTGTGTAATTTGGGACTTTGGGTGCTATTATTCATGTTTGTTTACTGTAATTTGTGTGATGGTTATTTAAATACTGCAATGGTGATGTCTGTTTAAATACTGTAATTTGGTTGTTTACTCTTTTGATTCCATAATCTGTGTCGTGGTATTCTTAAAGAAATGGGTTGGTTGGGAAGGTGTTAGCCATCATCAATAATAAGTCAAAAATAACAACTGTTATGAGTTTCTCTTATTTATTTACCTTTCTAATTTCTTCTTCCATCGGCAAGCAACAACCTTTGCAGTTGATCTGGGCTAGAATTTGATTCATATGAAACTGAATTTCGAATTTGAGGTGGTTGGGATTTGATTCATTTGAAAATGAAGATGGAATTTTAGGTTGTAACCCGAATAAAGACCCGAATTTTTAATCCAATTCTATCCGAAAATCGAATTCGGTGTTTGAGTTCTGAAGCCAATTGGATTGAATTTTCCAACCCCAACGGATAACCCAAGCTGAAACCCGAAAAACCCTAACTGAAACCACCCCTACTCGTGGCTCATGGCCTCTTGCCTTGTAGAAGAATGTGAACACGAGCTCAACTCACTGCCTATTAGTTGTTTCTCAAGAGTGCCTAGTATACTATTAGAATTCTAAAAGATAGCATTACATGCTTGCTTGTTCACTTTTCTAATTAGGGTTTTAGTTTGAGGTTTTCAATCTACGATTGTCAGGCAATCGATTGCATGATACAGGGGAGTTTTGAAGTTTAACCTGACAATTACTAGGGTTTTGAGTTATATTGTGAACTTTGTTTGTGCAACTTTTTTTTTGTTTGGGAGGATTTTTGGTTTGTTATTCTTTAGGTGATGTAACTAATTACTGTCACCACACCAAATACACACACACACACACACACACACACACACACACACACAGCATTACAGTGAAATTTGTGTTAGCTGCATTTATGTCCTTTTTTTTTTTTTTAATTTCAAGTTAATATAAAGTTCGTTTGTGGCGGCTTAGTTGTGAGTTGTGTTCATGGTATGAAGCGGGCTAAGGCAGAAAACAATGATGAGGAAACTGTAATCCTAATCAGTATTCGATTTCAAAACTAATATAATTCGTCAGTGTTGTTCCTTTCTAAATCATTGTTTTATTTTATTTTTGTAGTTTTAGGACTCACATGGACGAAGGGGAGAACATTTTAGGAGTAATATATGAAGATAGTGAAGATAACTTAGAAGATGGCGAAGATGTTGAGATGCTTGATGTAGAGGAAGGAGAGCTTGTGGAGCATAATTCAAGCTCACAAATCAATGTGGAGCGGAGCAGCAGTGGAGATGTCAGTGCAGGAAATCAGGGGTCACAAAGTAAAAACCGCAGGCGGAGAGCAAATAAAAAGAAGAATAAGAAAAAGAGGAGTGGTCCTGGCCCAAATGTTACTGATGTAAACAGGTTATATTCTTACTCTTCCGTATATTACTCGGTTGGACAATTGGTTGTAGGAGTTCATTTTGTGGTGCTGATGACCTAGTACTTTTTGTTCTCAGGTTTGTTTCAGACACATGCAAGTTGCTAAAAGAGAAGAAATCTTACATGGTATACACAGCTGTTGGTTGTCTTGGCATTCCTGCACTAAGTGATCTCGTTAAGGAGGTACTGTTCTCCCTTTACTTCTACCTAATTTTGCTTTTCACAAGAATTATAAAACTAAATGTGATATTACTTATTATGATTATGATGCTTATAAATTAACTGTGCATCCCTGGACTTGTACATGGATTACTTAAAGGTTTCCCACTGCCTCCTCTTTCTTCATCAAATCTATGCGGTACTTGGTGTTTATTGTTTTTGGTGATCTTTGTGTGAGCATCTCCTATTTTCAGATATACTTGTGCATCTTTTAGAGTTAGAATGAGTGTGTTGTAATATTATTATCCAAATCATACCTTTGAGCTGAGATCTTGTTGTGTACCAATTACTTCATTAAACAACTTTCAGCATTATGCTGATGTTGGTCCTGAATCTGTGATGTTAGTTTTGAATGCTTCTGGGAATGCTGTAACCTTAGCTCCTGAAGTTTCTCCACTTCGCCAATTCAATTGGTAATGTTTAGAAATCAACCACTCAAGTCTCTGCAAAAGTAAGATTCATTTGGGTTGTTGTTAGGAAAGGTGAGAATCTGGGTTGTAGTTGGATTTGGACCAGCCCAGAGGTGAAATATATATCCACTCTATTTAAAGCCATTCTACCATTCTTGATGTCTGATGCTCTATATTGTTTCCATACCCTTGCAGATCTTTCTGGCAGAAGCCATTTTGCTGCTCAAATTATGTGCTCTGAACTGAGATATACAATGGCTGAACCTATTCATCGTTTACTTTTTGTGTAGGTTGTTATAATTTTTCCTTCAAGTTTTTCAAACATTGTGCATGTTGAAATACCTAGATCTACATAGATTTATGTTAAAAATCTAAGTAGAAATGCTACCGATGAATGAAGATATGTTGTTTTTTTTTTTTTGGTTGGGGGGGGGGGGTTCAAATTTTATAGCAAAAGTTAGTTCATATCTTTTGTTTCAATGAATTCAAATTTTGATATGTCAGTGTTGGAAATAAGTATTGTTTTAGGTCTCTGTTTCATATACACTGCTTGTGTAAGCTAAAGTTACCTTATTAACTAGTGATATGTAATTTCCTTTGTTTTAGGGTCTTCATTGTCAGTCTTTAAGATGAAATGAAAAGCCTTTTTCTCCCTTGCTTTATTATACATCATTTTTTTTAATATTGAAAGAAACTTTTATATCCATCAAGTATTTTGTGGCAGAAGATAAAGCATATATTATAAAATAGCCTTTTGACCATGGTTTTAGTTTGATTAGAAAATGTTGACTGAAATTTGGGAGTTATAAAGCTATTTTAACTTGCTCTTGGGAGTGGAAGGTGTGTTAGTTGTGGGAAGCATACATACCGTGATCTATGTAACTACTTCTTGTAGGTACATACATGGAAATATGGAGTTTATGTTGGAGAATCTGTGCTATGGAATGTGATCTTTGCTTGTATACATTTATATATGTATTTTTAATCTTGTACTACTTCCACATTTGGTTTATTATGGATATTGATGTTTTTCATTAGAAAATTTTCATTTCTTTTATGCTGACTTTTTTTCTTTCTTTTTTTTGGGGTTTTGTTTTTGGGTTAAACATTGCTTTGCCATTGGGATTGTATGATGAAATTTTAATTTTCAGGTGGAGGCAATTCAGGCATGTGGAGGTCAGATGACTGCTGATAGCAGACGTTTTCGGACAGGTGGTGGTGTGTTGTGGAACATCATTAAAGCACGAGCACCAGGGGCCTACAAGGAGATAATGAAGAAGACAAAGGAATTTGAGGTGTGTGTGAAATTATGCAGTAAATACTGTTTTAGTTGGTTATTTAGATGCTACTTTTCTTTTCATACATATGTTTATAGGTATTAGATCGTACTTGGTGTGTTCCATGGAGAGTAATGAGAAATGTAAAAAAATGGCAATTAGGGTTTGATTCTATAAATCTCAAATTGCCCTGGTTCTAATTGTGTGTGATCTCAGACAGACTCTAAGGAAGAGAAAGAAAGCAAACTAAAACAAAAAGAAGCTTCTATGATTTGCTTCAAAATCTTTTCTCATTTGCCAACATGCTGTGCTTTTCGTTTTTAATCTGCCTTTATTATTAGCTTCCCTTCTTCTGTGGACTGTGGTCCACTTACAACACAACAGGGAATTTAGCTGTTAAATTGGATGACCTTTTTTCTACCTGGATATGGTTTCGTATGTGCAGAATTTCTGGCTTCTCTCTTCCTTTTTTTTTTTTTTTAAAACTCGACGGTGAAGCAGCATTGCTATAGCAGTGGTGAAGTTTATATGGGGAGTTTGTGTACAGTATCTGAACTTCCTAGGGTGCTAAATTTTTAATTCCAAAATTACAATTTTCTTTCTTATATTTGCAGAAGCAATTTAGGCAACAAAACAACAGACAGGTGCCAGAGCAAAACAACCGGCACCCTCCAGAGCAAATTAAAGAGGCTTCCACACAAAGAACTGTTGGTGCACCCACTGATGGAACCTCAGTCAGCATTCTAGGTGGTGGTTCTCATTCTGTTCCTCAAGATCAAGATGGAAAGTCTGTTGCTGAAGGAAAACGTAAATCTGTTCATGATAGGATCAGGGTACCTGTTTCATACGATGATCTGCCAGCAGAGGGTCCCAAGAATGATTCCATTTGATTTTTGGAAAATCCTTTATGCCTTGTTTCTAATTTTTAACATGCGGTGGTACAGATATGGATAGAGAGGCAACAGAACAAAATTTTTACGCCATCTTAGAAGAGAGAATTGGGAGTAATAGTTTTAAAGAGTGATTATTGTTGGCTAAAATGATTTCTTCCATGGCAATTGAGGCTTTTGGTATGTAACTCATGGATATAGAATGCTCTTATCATTTTATATTAAGAGCTTGTTATTGCAAGTGTTGGAGAGGCCATTTTTATTTTATTGAATTATTTCTTGTTTCGTACAAACTGGAACCCTTGTATTCCTATCCCTCGATTAAAGTGGTTCATCAACTAAAGCACCAGCTGTTTGCGATCCTTTTCTCAGACAATGTTGAATATTGAGGCTTCAAATTGAAACAGAACAGAGAGTCACAGGAGGATTGACTTCTGCCGCAGCAAGGAATTACAGAGAAACATTGCACAAATTGTTTTAACGCCTTGATCACCCCTTTCGAAGGTAGAGGCAAACAACAGTGCAATCATCTATCTTTGAAGATGGAAATTTCTTTTTCCATGCAGCGTTTGCCGCCTCAATCACCTTTCTCGCGGCCTCCTCCTCGTTATCTGCCTCCCAAACAATTGTCGCAACTTGGTTGTTGCTAAGCACATCCAAAACCTGTGTACACAAAAGCAATCAGCACCGTCAGTAACATCTATTAACTGAATAAAGAGTACGGGATGCAAGCTGTTGGAATCCGAAATACTTACCCCATCGGTTGCGAGAACTATAAACTGGTCATTAGATGTTAGGCGGCGATAAGAAACATCAGGGATTGCAATTATGCCATGATTTTTGAGTAGGAAGTCACCAAAAGCTCGAGACATTGCAAGGCCTGGCGTGTCTTCGTGAGGCAGCCACACTCGCTGGATGTGTGGCTCTTCCTTTAATGCAAGTACTCGGCCATGGCATTGCTTTATTCTCTCTGCCTCACCTATACATTACAGATGCTTGTCAATCACCATTAACAAATTCAACTAAACATTGCCATCACCTGATTATACTTTTGAATGCGAAAAGCGAGAGGGTTCTTAGTTTCTTACTAGGCAAGCTAGGCTTCATATCTGTTGTCAATTGAACAGCCTTGAGTTCCCCGTTATCGGCAACTGTCCCCAGCACAGCCCTCGAGTCACCAAGATTAGCTATGACAAGATCTTCACCCTGCTTGGATTACAATGGATACAACTCTTTAACATCCAAAACTGAAAACAATTGCAAGAAATGATTTCATTGTTTGTTTACAGAATCACTTGGTTTAATACCTGTCTTATGACAACGACAGCAGTGGTTCCACTGCAAAAGCAATCCAAATTTTCTTGGAGCTTAACCTCTTTGTCCATTACCTTGAAGGCCTTAACACAAGCCTCTTGCCATTTATAAAAATCATTGCTTGGCATCATCAGTTCTCCATTTGCTTTAACGTTACTATTTGAAAGAGAACTCTTTTGGCTTAGTATGAGTGATGGCAACCGGTTTCTCACAAGCTCACTTACAACATGACCATGCTTTCCATGCCCATCAAAGACTCCACAGAATTCTCCATCTTCCATTCCATAGCCCTTTTAAACAAACAAACAAAAAGTTTCCGAGTTTTAATAAACACCCCAAAAGCAGTAAACAAAACTCGAAGAGAGACAACTTGTACAAACCTGGCAAAGAATGCCTGCATCTTGATTAAGGCCTTTGCTTCCTTGCTTGGAATAAAGGGAACAAAGTCTCTGAACTCCATGAGAAACAATATTTCCTTCAACAAATATAACATTTTCTTGGCCATTGTCAGCTTGATCATGAATATACTCTGAAGATGCAGTGGATACGCAGATTCCCATTTCTCAAAATGGTACAATATTTTTTTGTTCTTTTTAACCCTCTCCACTTGAACTCGTAAAACTAATATGACTGAAAATTGTCTTTTGCAACATGGATTTTAAGGACAAAAAGGAAGCGCATGTTAGCAAAGACAACAATTGTAAATATAAAAATGTGGGAGTGGCTCCCAACGAGCTGAAAGCACACTCTCTGTTCAATAATAATATACACTCATTGGGTTTTTCAACGGTCGTGCATTATTTTAGTCTTTACACTACCCCAAGATTCACTTAAAGAGGCAGATGAGGTGTTTCCTACTCATAAGTTTAGACTAGAGTAGTATCTTCAAAGCACTTCTACCAAGCCGGTTTTAGCTTTACGCGTGCACCGAATTGCTTTACTTTTTCCTCTTGCAAACTTCATATTTCTCAGTAAAAGGGTTGGCATTCTGGGACACCTGGTTAGTTGTTAACTGATTTGATGTAATGCTGCCACATCATACAGATACAAACAAGTGAAGTGTTAAAATTACTAATATTATTATTATTAAGTACATGAAAATATAAATAATAAAAATTAAATGTGTGTTAGTAGTAGCAAGTATTGGGTTGATATAAGTTACATAATCATGTAACTTAATAATTATCTTATTATTATTGAATTTTATATTATTTAATTTATTTTTATCGTGCAGTCCACTTTTACTCCAACAATCACAAAAGACATATTCTTTCTAATTAAGTTAAAATTAAGTTGAATTATAAATTTACTCTTATTGCACCAGCTAAATACATTAAACTTTTGTAATTAAAAAAATACATCAAACTTTTGATTTTAAAACACATTGACATAAAAGTTCAAAATTTATTTTAAAAATTACTTAAATATTCACACACAGATATATATATATATATATTGTTCATATTTTATGTCGCCCATAAGTTTTACCCGTGGATATAATTTTTTGAACACGCGACTGATGTCAATTATGTTTTTGCAAATAGCACAAGAAATTAGGTGGCTTTATCATGCAAAACGTAAAAATGATTTTTGGTCGCTTTCAAATATTAAAAGCAAGAAGACTCTTTGATTCTGGACAAGTGGAAGCACATCTATGGAAAAATTAAAGTAAATTTGATCCTTAGCAATTGTAATCCGTTGAGTTTGGTAAATCCATGAAAAGAGATTAGATTAATATAGTTTTTTTACCCCACGAAAATAAAGAGATTAAATATAATTGGTGACCACTAAAAAGAATACTTTAAATAATTAAATATAGGGAAAATGACATACACACTCCTAATGTTTAGTAAAGAAATACAAAACCCTTTAATATTTTAAAAAAGACATTCACACTCCCAAATTTTATAATTTTACCATTATACCCTTCTAGCAATTTGTCTATATATTGTTAATAAAATTAAAAAAAATACCTTCATTACCCAATTCCTCTATTTAAATTTTTGTCAAATTTTTTCTTCAAACTAATAAATTTAATCCATTACTTAAGAATATAAATAAATAAAATTAGTTATTAATACCATAAGAATAACAATTACTTGTGATTATTGAAGCATAATTACTTTTTTTAAAATAACAATTCTCTACATGTCAATTATTTAAACTTATATAATCAACAAATAAAAAAAAGTAATCATGCTTAAATAATCACAAGCAATTGTTATTATTATGATATTAATAATTAATTTTATTTATTTTTATTCTTAAGTAATTGATTAAATTTATTTAGTTTGAAAAAAAAATTGACAAAAATTTAAATAGAGGAATTGGGTAATGAAGATATTTTCTTAATTTATCAATAACAATATATAGACAAATTATACAATCAATAAATTATTAGAAGGGTATAACGGTCATTACATGTTAAAATTATAAATTTTGAGGGTGTGTATGTCTTTTTTGAAACATTAAAAAATTTTGTGTCCCTTTACTAAATATTGGGGGTGTATATATTCTTTTCCCTTAAATATATGATCTGGGCTTATAGGTTGCAATTATCGTTTATAATAATTAACGCATGCATGCGCAAATTAGCAGGACCGAAGCACACTCTTATTTATGGGTGAGCAAAATTAGTATAGATGTCTTTCATATACAGATGAAATTTGATCAGATGATCCTGACCATTTAAATTGTGGATTTTTTTTTTCACAAGTTGGGTCAACATCATGATTCCGTTGACTTTGTTCTCAAATAAATTTATTTAAACGGATTGTTAAGGACGGGATCGATTCCCAATCTTGTGGGTGTTTGATTCTTCCCGATCGAGACATTGGGCCGGAGCAAGTGGTATATAAAGTCAGATTATTGCAAAAAAATTAGTCAGATAAGTTTGATTAATTTCTTATTAAAGTGAAAAACTTTAGCCACGAAGGAAAGGGCAAGAGTGTTGAACTTTCGAATTGAATATAATTGAAAGATGTTATATTATAATATTGTTATGATTTGATAATGGATTCAATCAAAATTAAATGAGTTTTAAGAAGTATTTGCTCTTATCAATATCATCAAAACTTTCTCAGCACCCACCAGGCTTGTAATGTTTCAGGAATCTTGCCGACCATTACAAGAGATTTTAATCAATTGATATGTTATAATTTTTCAAAGGAATTAATGCATATTTAAATGAATGTGAATGGAGAAATTTCAAGCAATTGGGTTGAAGAGATATGTTGCCAACTTGTATGGCTTTTGGTCAGCAAGGGAACCATTGAATGTGCAATTAACTATTCTTAGATTTTTATTCTTCTAAATTAAATTTCTTTGAATCTGCCCGATTCTTTTTCTTTAGTATCAATTATTGATCCCTTGGATATTGATATTGATATTGATAACAATAAAAACCCATACAATTTGTAAGAATAAGAAAAGAAAAGAACCCCGAACCCTTCAAAGCATGAATCTGATGGGGATCAGGATCCTCTCATGATCTGATATCTTCCTGATCAAAAATATTTGTGGTGATTGGTTGTTAATAAATAAAGAAAATAAAGAAGTTAAATCATATCCCTACACTACCACTTAAATACACATGGCACAAGATCTTTAAAAACTCATGAGAGCTCAGATCAGGAGAGGATCCTTCTCCATCTGATGGCAGGTGTCCAAATGTTTGGATAACAGTGAAATTTATTATGAATTGAACTCCACCCATAAATGTTATTTTTTATTTGTTTAGAGGTTCATTCCGTTATCTCTTTTTTTTTTTTTCCCTGTTTGTTTACAGGTTCTTAAATTTATTGTTCATTCTTCAATTCAAAGTGAAAATTACCAACGATCTCGCCAATCAGTGCATTATGCCTTTTATTAATTTGATTGTGCATGTGACGTACTAGAGCGAATTATAGACTCAAATCTTTCTTTTACGTGTGTTTTGGAGTGTGGTGGCCTCAGTTGCTCTCTGACTCCCACCACATGCCAATGAAATCTTGCTAATACCCAAAGACCCGCCCTTGCTATGGCTTTTATCAATGTACTCAAAGCACAATCATGGAGATTTGTGTCGGACAAACAATTATTTACCAGTATACAAATTGCCTGTTGTTAGTGGTAATTAACACATATGTTGCCGTTAAACTTCATGGTAAATGAGAGATTAAAATATTGAGTTGACATAATTTGGATGACTGTTGGTACTGCTAGAAGCCATTGACTATTATTGTTATTATTTTTCTACAACTTCTTTGAATCTACAGGGTTCCTTTTCTTTATGAGGATAAGTGATCCCACCTATGATAATACTCATACAATAAATCGCATTGTTACATTTGTCAGAACAAAAAAAGATGGCCTCACAGGCAAGAATCTATGAAGAGCTGACTCAAAATTTATCCAGAATCAGGCGGGCAGAGTCTATGGCATGTGCTTGGTGAGGGCAAAATGATTATGATGATGACAAGGATCATCACAATCCTAATCTGTGTCACCCTTCAGACTTATTTCTATAATCACACTTCAATAAACAAATTTCTTTAATCCCAATACAATGAACTTCAACAATTCAATTCACATGCTTCTATTTCTGTACACTTCACTCATGTTCCTGGTATTAGACTGGTTTGGAATGAGTATGCAATCTTACTTCAACAATAGCAACTTCATCTTGATTCATTTTCTTTTCTAGTTGCTTAAAAGTTTCTATTACATTATAAGCATAATACTTATCCAATGAAACCAACAAGCTCTTGTCCAGTCCACCAAACTTCACACTAAACTGCAGGGTAGCAATATGTTGTAATATGGGGGGAAAAAAATCCAAAATCTGATACTGAACATTTCATATTCAATAATCCGTTCAGTCTCATGAAATTTACACAATTTGTACAAGAAAGATGGAAGAAGGCCAAAGAAGGTAAACATTCTCATGAAATAAGTAATACACCACATAAAAGCATAAAAGCGAAAACAGAACTGATTGCTCAGAGGCAAAATGAACTAACTGATCAGGTTGTTGATGTTTTCACTGGCTGGATGTTACAGGAACAGTATCTTCACCATTTGTTGTGTCAGCTGCAGATGACTTCTTTACAAGAGACCTGGGTATGTCAACATCATCCTGCACACACCGTTGATGAGGATGTGATAACAGCACACACATTTGCCGGAAGAAGATACGAGCTAACCCCTGCCCGCTCTCAAAGATGTAGCCCTCATTCTCAGAGACGTGTTCAAGGGCATCAACAAGAGCATCATAGACCTTCTGGGGGCAATTGTCAGGTCCAGGCTTGTCATGAAGGTACAATACATCCATAGTGAAGAGTTTCTGGTTCACAGGCCATTGATGTTGGGGTCTTACAGATGATCTGCAGTATATAAGAATCTACATAGAGCAAAATATCAGATCTCATGTTGCGTTGCAGTTCACAACTTCATAAACTTCTTATTATGACCTCAATCCAGAGTGAAGTTGAAACAAGATGGAAATGCTTCGATGAAATTTTTTTTTTAAAAAAATGATTCAAATACTTGTCAAGACTCTGGAAGTGCCAGTAAATTAAACAAAGAGATCATATGATTTTTGTCAAGATGCAGCAAGTTGTAGTAATCACACTGATTGACTATTTAACTAATAGCAAATTTAAATAAGACAAGAAGATAAACGGATAAAACATTTTGTATATCCAGCTAGAAAATGCATAAGCACCTGTTACGAAGAGTGAGATGAAATGGCTAAATCTTACCACATGGAGAATCCGGTTCTGTGCACGAGATTTCTTTGCTTCATGAGATGCTAACTTGAAGAGATGGGTGAGATCTGCCTGACCACAGGCAGAAGTAGCTGAAATACCCCGGACTGCATTCAAAGTAGACTCTATGTCACTGCTGAACTCTTTCCGAAGCTACAACATATCAAACACACACCAAGTTCTTAATTTCAAGAAAAGAGCAAAAGAATAAGAAACACTTATTTGACAATACCTCATGCAACATTTTGTTCACATTAAAATGGCTCGCATAAATATACAAGTAATGCTTCAGAGTTACAAAGTTTGTATACAGACTACGTATTCCAACTTGAGTTACAAGTAATATGTTCGTAAATTTGTAATAGAATTACGTGCTTCAGTTGCAATGATTTGGAAATACATTAACTGCATTGAAGAAAATTCTTTATTTTATTCTCAAATTTGATTATTTCTTTTTTCAATTTAATCACAAGAGTAGCAGGACCCACGTATGTACGACACGTCGTTCAGAATTTTAATTGAAAAATGAAAAGGGGAAAAAGAGAGAGTACCCAGGAAGCGGTTTTGGCGAGAGTGACGAAAGCGAAACGGTGATCGGGGTTGATAGAGAGCTTGGAGTTAACGAAGAGGAGGATCGCTTGCTTCATAGCATCCAGTCTGGTGATTGGTTTCCCATTGAAGCCAGTTGATTTCATTTCCACTAGCGATTCGTCGGCGTCCACGTCTACACAAAATATTATGTCTTCGTTGCTTATGCGCATTGGCGGCAACGTGAATCGCCCTGCTCCTGAGCTTTCTCCCTCTATTCCCTCCATCGATTTCTCTTCCACAGACACAGTGACGATTCAGCTTCGTTGGAGACACAGATACCGCACGCGCTGCGTTTGAATCCGTATGAATTGCTGCATCAGAAACTAGAAACGACGTCGTGGCACAAAAGGACTACAACAGTACGGCACCGTTTTAGTTTTTAAATGAAAAAAATATAGTGCGACCAAAATACCCTTGAAATTATTAAAAGGAAGAGGAGTTTTGTTCCCCTTGTTTTCCGGGGTATTTTAGTCATATCAGATTAACTCGTGGTTGCAGGCTCTAGCTCGCGCATAGTTGTGTGTTGTGGCGGTAACCGGGTTTAGAGACGGAAGGGGATGGCGTGTTTACACGATCATAGCTGTGAAGATCACGATTGCTCTTCTGATTGGACTCTCTACAAACATATAGACCTTTCCAAGGTTAATTTCTATCTTTTCTGACTCGATATATATGAAATAGCCGGAGAAATAAATGTGTAAAAGGCGTGGTTGCTTGATAAACTGCATATATGTGTTCACTTTTCCTGTTATTTGTTTGTATTTTGGGGGGGTCAGTCAGGTTTGGTTAAAATTTTGGATGACGAGGTGCACATGCTGTGGTTTTGTGTAATTATCTGGATTCTCGCATCTTTGTATGCCAGTTGCATGATAAAATGAGAAAGGGATCATTTGGAAATTGTTGTTGTGATTTGCTTTATGGGTAAGCAGGACAGAGCTTGAATTCGATAGACTTTGGTTATGTAGAACTTTTTCCACTTTAGGACTCCCCCTGTGCTGTCATATTGGCTTTACCCTTAGTTCTCTTTTCCCTTTGCCCGGCTGAAAAAACATCAGTGAGCTTTCAAAAAAAAAAAAGGTCTTGGTAATTGCACGGGAGCTGTTTTAAGATCATTTTTCCCATCATGTTTTAGTCTACTCAGTAGATAGGCCGGGTTCTGGTCCTTTGCAGGTCCAGAATGAAGGGCTGCTTCATTTGAATGGATGCCCTGTTTGCTTTCTGACAGGAAGCTACTTCCTTCTGAGCTGTTGCTGGCTCTATTTTCAGTCCATTCCATTTGTCAAGGATTGGAAAGAAAATATTGTTGTTTTTTTTTTTTTTTTTCAGTTCATTTCATTTAATTGCTTTCACTGATTTTTCCTTTTCTTTTTTTACTGGATGGCCTTTCTAGGTGTCTGCATTAAATGAGGCTGTTCCAGGGAGTGTCAAGTCAGTTTTCAAAGCATGGGAGCAGCGTCTGAATTCTTCTGGGGTAATTCGTGCATTTGTATACTCTTTTGTATTCATCTTTTATCTGGACATTGGCATGTTTCCAAGAAGTGTGTCTGATATGTGGATGTGTACTCTCAGGTGAATGTGCCTGTATGTGATTGAAAAAATATTTGTTGCTGCACAGAGTCTATTTCCAACTTTTTTCCAACTTTTAAGCATGTTATAAATGTTCAAGCATTGAATCATTCATCGAAGGTTTGGTTGACCACCTAAAAGTCCTCATCCTTGCACCATAGCCATATACTTTTGTACTCGAAATCTAGTTCTATGTCTTTGAATTAAAATTACATTGATTGACTTCTACATGTAGTATTGATTTGCTTTCGATTTATTGGTGTGACTTTTTCACATTACAGCTAGGTAAACATTTCTGTTGAGGTGGTTGATTATGCCTGGTTATCTTTTGAAGTTCTATTGAGGATGCAGAATTTTTTAAGATGTGCCTCAAATATGGTGCAAAAAGCTGTTTTACAGACCACTGGAAGTTGATTTCTGTTAATTGATTCCTTTTACCCTTGGTGTCATCCTACTGAGATTGGGTTTCACTTGCAAACAAGTGTATGCATCACTTGTATGCCTCTCTTGTGAAAGTAGTGTTAATAGTGCAACCTGTGCTTAGGATAACTACCCTGATTAAGCACACTTGTTTAGGTTCTTCTGAAATGATGAGAAAGCTTCAAATAAAAAAATTTGAATGCAAAGCAAAATTGATTTGGTCATGATACGCATTACTTCTTGTTACTCATATGAGTAGTGCCTTTTTTTGATGATTGTGTGATTTGTTTCCCTTATTTATCAGTCTTGCTATTATTCTACTTTGCAATTTTATGAATACACAAATTAATATTCTTGCCAGTTTCTAACCCAGAACTGGAAATTACATCTGAAAGAAAAAAGATGCCAACCCCGTCAGAAAAGTTACTATAGAATCTGCAAGCAAGCCTAGTTGATTAAGATGATGTTTTTGGGGAAATATCAATATTTAGCATGCTATGTTTTGCTTATGATGTATAGAAACAAGTCTTTCATTACATGCCTTCTTAAAGCTCATGTGATCTTCATTGTGGACCCAGGAACATTTGGAAAGCAATGATGGTGATCCAGAGTTACTTGTTTATATTCCGTAAGTGGCTACCTTTTGTTTCAAAATCTTTTACTTTTGCGCTAAGAATAAACAGTAGCTGGGGTCTCAAGGGTCAGAGAAATGGACATTAATTTTCATTACACTCATGTCCCCAGCTGTATTTAATTTTGTGTTATCCCAAGTGGCTTTGTTCTTTCTAAAACCCCTTTATATCTCACCAATCTATATGTCTAATTATAATTTGTATGAAATTGATGTTAAAATAAGCAATATTTTGAAATTTACTAATTTCATAAATAAGCTTGATGGAATGAAATGAAATTTATGATTAACATACTAAGGACTTCTGTTATCTTTATTCATACTTTTTCTCATTTAGTGGAATGATAACGTCTCTTACTAGGAACAATCAGGGACCGTCTTGAGTCTAAAAGATAATATTTGCTCAACTTTGTATACAAAGTCAAAATTTGATGTCCACATTTCTGCACCTATAATTCTTATGCATAAATTTTTTCTTAAAACCAATCTATTTTTTCTTCATAGTGAGATGCTCTCGAAATTATTGTTTCATATTGTTTTTTTCTTAAGAACATGTTTCCATAAAGATTTCTTCTGGTCTAAAAGGGCTCATTGAGAATCCTCCTTCCACTTGCTTTTGACAGATTTACTACAGATGTTAAGATCAAGAACATTTCAATTGTTGGTGGTGCTGATGGAACAAGTCCTTCGAAGATGAGAGCGTGAGTTTGAGCTGGTGAATTTTATGTATGCTGTTATAATGCTCCACAATCGTTAGATATAATACTATCCAATTTAGAAAGAAAATAAAATAGCAATTTTTTCTCATCATAGTAAGTGGAAGCGATCAAATGATCTTAGAAATATAGATTATAGATGGAATTTTCATTGGCTTCTCATAAAATTCCCAATCTATGTTTTTTTTTAAATTTTTTTATTTTGGGGGTTGTGTGTGTCTGGTCTGGGTTAGGATTAGATGCTTAGCGGATTGAGTGAAAAATGCTCAATCTTAGTCCCTCATTGCAATGCCATTGAGGCTTTACTCAAAAATTAAATTTGCCTTTTTTCCACTACCTTTTATATTCCTTAAAAGAAGTGGTGTCTTGAGTTTTTTTTCCTATTTTTTTCAATTTTTAATAGGTTCATCAATCGAGAGGGTATTGACTTTTCAGATGCTCAAGATATGCAAGCTATTCAGGTATGCTTCATGTTGGCTCATCAATGCATTTTTAACAAATTCTTCATTTCAAGTCATTTGACATATTTGTACCATTTGTTCCAAGGAATGGGATTTGGTTGAGAATTTGCAAGGAGTGTTAGAATACCAAACAAGGTAATTATTGATTGCTACTCAGGTTTGTTGACATGCAATAGAGGCTTTGTTTGCAAACACTTCATATCCATACATTCATGACTGAGCATTTGAGGCAACCAGGCATAATATACTGAATTTGAGTGCTTCCCATTTATTAGCAACTTACCATTGTTTGGTTGATATTGTACAGTATTTCCCCCCAAAAAAAAAAAAAAAAAAAAAAATTTCATCTGCTATGAGCTGTTTTTAATGTCATATTAATGCATACTTTAGGTATTCCAAATTTCAAAGTGTAGCCAATATCACATTACACTTCCCTGACAACTTTGGTGGCGACACAACTCAGATACACTACATTGGCCTAAAAGGGGAAGCCACCCAGGTAATTTATTGGCTGAGATCAAATTTCATGAATTTGTTATTGTCTTTGTTTTAATTAATTTTTTTTCCCTTGTTCTCGTGTGTGAAATGTTTGTGCTTCCAACTAATACCTTCCTGCACCTCTAACACCCATTTGGTTTGTTTTTGGTCTATTAACAGTTGAAGAGGGACGTCGTGGCAACAATTGTTTATGAGCTGAGGCCGAATCCCTCTGATCACAAGTAAGTTTTGGTTATCCTTGTAGTAATAGTTTCATATATAGTGGGGTTTTTGAACTTATTTATCAATCTCACCATGGTAGAAGGAAATGGTGCTCAAAATTTATTCTAATGTTATAATATTATAATTTCATTTTGTGTGGCATTTGCACAATTATTAAATGTCCATCATTTCACGTCTGATTGTGAAGTTCAATCCTGTTATTTTTTATATGCTACTACATAGTTTCTTGCATTTATCGGAACTGATGGCTTGTGCAGAACAAAGTCTGAAAGTGGTGGTGGTCTTTCACATGTGGAGTGAACAATTTCAAGTTCTTTATCAAGGTTTATCACTTTTAATGTACTTTCAAATTCTGATAATATAAGAACTATACAAGCTTCAAGAATTGTTGCCAAACTGCTTTCTTTCTGGGTGGCATTACTTACTTAGACAGTGTTTTAACGCATTGAACTAGACGTTTGTTTTGTTATGAATGGCTTCAGGGTGCTGCAACCGGCTAATGTGATGCTTGTAAATTCATAATTATGGGTTCTCTAGTCATCCGTGCAAATTCATTGTCACCTGTTGCCAGTTATATGTAAATTCATAATTATAGGCTCTCTAGTCTTCCGTGCAAATTCATTGTCATCTGTTGCCAGTTATATGTAAAACGTCCCATTGGTATCCTGGGTTCAGTTCAGCGTCCCTAATGACTTGGAAGAGTACAGGTATCCTGGGTTCAGTTCAGCGTCCCTAATGACTTGGAAGAGTACATACCCCCACTAAGGCGAATAGATTGAGTTCCGCTATTTACCCCGGGTCAAATCCTGGGTCAAACCCTGAATTAAACTAAAACGACGTCGTTTTGGTTTTTTTTGGATTCCGTGAAACGTAATCGTTTCAGCCAAACGAAATGTCTTCGTTTTCGTCTTCCTCTCGTCTTCGATTCTCCTCTTCGTTTTACCAGCCGTTTCAGTCAACTGAAAGCAAACGTTGTCGTTTGGCCCAGCCAAAAGCAAACCCAAACGTCTTCCTCCCTTCTTCGTTTTCGTCTTCCTCTCCTCTTCGTTCACCAGGGAACGACATAACCCAATCAAACAACAAGTCCAATAATCAAATCTCATGATGCATGCACTAAATCGGTTCTCTATATACTTACTTATCTATTTATTATTTTTATCATTATTTCTTTGACAAATTAAGACTGCTTTTGCCTACAGAAAAATGCCATCATTTAAATTGTTTAAAATTATCAAACAGCCAAAAGACAATTCCAGCACCAATAATCATTTCCCAATCAGCCAAAAGCTCTGTGAGTGGATGAGAATGGTCGCGTGACTGTTGGTGATGGCAACGGAGACCTCGATCGCATGATGGCAGTGGTCCGTCCGTCTTGGCCGAGAGAGTGCGTTCATTTGCGGTGCAGAACTATTGTCATTTGCGTGTTGTCCAGTAAAAGGCCTTGATCGAGTCAAAACGAAAGGAAAGGAAAAACGAGGCTGAAACGTAGTCGTTTCATGGAAGCAAAAAAGAAGAAACAAAACGGCGTCGTTTTGGGTAAATTCGGGGTTTGACCCGGAGAAAGTAGCATTTTCCGAATAGATTTTATCTGAAGTTGTTTAAATAAATATGAATGAACGAGACGAGAAATCCGTCCAAGACTGAACAATCGTTTTTATTTATCGTAAAAAAAGCTTAAGAGTTTTCTACTTTCGCACGCTCTTTGAATTTGGTTCGTTCTTTTTCTCTGTGGGAATAAAAGCCTATACTCAAAAGTCCCTTTTATAATTTTCACTCTTTTGTGGTCCACTATTTCAACAGTTTTGATTTTACAAGTTACCAACTTTATAATTATTTTTTCGTTTGTTTGTCTTTACAAATACTGATTAATGGTCATCGAGATATATATATATTTTTATAGTAATGTTGAAGATTCTAATATTTAAATTTTAATTAATGTAATATTCATTTATCATTATTTGAAATCCAATAGCCAAACCATAGGGTGTTTCTCCGTCGTCTTTCACGCTTTGACATCTAAATTTATATTATCCAGTGAATTTTGACATGGTATTTTTTTTTTTTTTTGACAACTAATCTTACATCAAATATTTTACAACTACTAACAATGTTATTCCAACAAATAATTACTGATATTTATAATAAGATCAATAACTGAAATTATAATTTTACATTAAATTCTACGAAGAATTTATCCATACAAATAACTCATAAATATTGTAAAACAACTGCTAATTATTATTCCAACAGATAATTATTGATATTCACATTCAAACAAATAACTACTACTACAACTTTACATTTTATTTTATGAACCACTTGCCAAACAAATAACTCAAATTTAAGATATTTACTTTACTCATATTTCCCCAAAAAGAAAAACTACAAATTAATTCAATTGAGAAAAAATTTAAATCTGTAAGAACTTGAAGCAGGCAGTCCACCACTTAGCTAAAAACTGAGTTGACATGGAATTTTTAAATTTAGTATTTACTTGCCATTTTATTTTGGGTAATTAGCATTCAAATCCCTGCATACGACTTCAAATTGGGTGGTTTGCAAAACTCATCATACTTCATGACCCTTTTTTTTTTTTTTTTTTAAACATACAAATTTTCTTTTTTCTTACTGCAATGTTACATGCATACCCCTCCCGTAAACTCTAATTTATATTTATACTGGAATGTATGTATGCGTAGGAAATTTGTGAGGTACTCTACTAAAAACCTAGGAGGAGAGGCAGTTCAAGAGCCTCGAGCGTTTTGCATCTGAAAATTTTACATCCCGAGCTGTGATGTGAGTTGTGATGGGGAGGCAGTCGGTTCATGCCTCGCAAACAAATATTCTCAAGGACAGCCTGGCAATAGGTAAACTCTCTTCGTTTTGGGAAATTTCACCTTTTTTTTTTTTTTCCTTACACGTTTTCTTTTCACACAATTTTACATGGACCACATAAATCTTCTCTCTTCCTCAACCTCAGATACTATAGTGGTAATGAGTACATTGATGAGCTTGAAACCCTTTGTCAAAAAGGAGCTTTGGCGGCATTTAGCTTAGATGAAAAGGAGGGGGTGCTATCGTTCAACCCTACAAGACGGCTGCGTGGAACCACAGTAAATCTGAAACCAGCGTAATCTGTAGATTCGTCAAGTCGATGAGGCATACTCAAAATAAATTGAGGTTCAAATGGTTGTGATTTCTGTTTCAGTTTTATACAAGGACATACTCGAGAAAACAGCAATTCTCCTTCGACCAAACTCATAATTGCTGGTGCCAACGCACATCCTCATGGTTTCGACTATCCTCCCACGAGGCAGGTGCCGGAAATGTCTGGGTATATCATTAGCGGCTAGCCACTAGGCATCCACTGCTCTAGATTTCAGATGCTGTTGGTGCTTCATAGATTGCAGAGGCTGCTGATGCTTTTCTCATGATGGATATGGCTCACAAAAGTAGGCTTGTTGCTGACTCTCAGGTTACCGAACCCTCCGAGTACTGTGGCTACATCAACAGCAGATAAGGACTGGGCTTACCATTTGAAATAAGAGATAATCATGTACTCATAAATATTTTCATATTCATGGTCTTTTCCCCCGCTACTGTTTTTACAGGTTTACTTAAAACTTCACATGATTGAGCGACATTCATAGGTACATGATCTCTTATCACATGTCAAGCTGTTACCCATATGAAGATTCATACTCTCATGTAAAAACTTATTAACACATGATCGGGACAATCATTCCTATATAAGCTCAAAGCTTCACATGATTGTTCCTATATAAGCTCAAAGCTTCACATGATTGAGACATTCATAGAAGCATAATCTACATCACGACATTGTTATCCTCCAATTGAACAGCCAACTCAATACAACCACATAAAAGAGGATTAGTAGGAATAATAGGATCATATCAAGCAGAAGTCCTGTCCACTTTTACTCACAACTACAAAAACAATGATTGGTAAGAAATCCCGATAGGGCATCAATCTATCATTCTGCTTCCACAGAAGCGGAAGTAACTCACTAAAAATATCTTAGCATTTTCCTCATAATAACGGTCTATTGCTCATAATGCTTCCTAAAAATATCTTAGCATTTTCCTCATAATATCGGTCTATTGCTCATAATGCTTCCTAAAAATATCTTAGCATTTTCCTCGTAATAACAGTCTATTGCTCATAATAAACTGTAATCATCAAATAAAAAATCAAGGCAAATTGGACTTGAGTTTGGGTGAGAACCCAAACGCCTACGTACTCTATCAAAATAGAGATCAAAGTCCCTCGTAGTTCAAATAAAGAATGAAGAGAATCTTAGTCATTAAAATTTGAGGGGGGTGGGGTGGGGGGCACTGAAGTTAACCACCTCTGAACACTGCAGAAAAGTTCAGAAACTACTATTTCACATTCATTATTCATATAGGCATGTATAGAAGACTGAAACCGGGGAAATAAAAAAAAAAACACTAGAAATCGGACAATACAACCTCGAGCAGCACATACCCCCGTTTGTCACTTCAAAACGCATTTGCAGCTCATCTGCACTGACACACTATAGTCAAGCTGTTAGAATAACCAACGATGAAGAAACTCCAGAATAATCATTCAGTGACCAGAAAAGCATAGAAGTCCTCAAATTTGCAAGCTTGAAGAAAGCCCAAAAAAAGGATTTTGAAAGCATCATCCAGTATCTTATTGATTTGGGAAAGAAGTAAACCAGGAACAGTAACATTCCCATCTACAGAACAGGCGCACCGTATTTATCTCTACTGCAACAAAAGTTAGCAAAAATTAAACCTAAGATATCCAAATAGATGTATATAGAAGCAGGAAACTGGGAGAAAGAGTAGAAAACTCATCCCCTGAGATCACATAATACCAATTTTCCAATAGAAGCCACACAATGTTCTCTTACTGAAGCAGAAAACTGCAGCTGAACTCGCATATTCAATTAAGCATATGGATAGAAGCCAGAAACCAGGAGAAAGAATAAGAGATGTCAACATTTCCCTATCACTTCAACATAAATTTGCGAAAAAAAGAAAGAACAGACTACAGAATGCACTTCCTGAGCTGTAATTCCCACTCTTCCTCATAAACATCCAAATGTTCTCCATCACATCAACATAAGGGAGTAGCGGTAGAGCCCCACTATTCCTCAAAACATACAAATGTGAGTCTGCAAAATAAATTTGCAAAGTAGAAGAGAGAATAATAGTTTAAGAGAGGAAACAACCAAATACAATCTTCTCTTACGGATTACGAATAGAAGTGATAAGCCCACTAAAGACACACCAGTAGCAGTCTCAATACTCCTCAAAACACCGACCGTTTAAATAACACTGCAACAAAAAAAATTTATAAAATAACATTACCAAAGCACAAATGTCCTCAATGTTCATAGATAAAAAAGGCTCATTATAGACACCACGAGACAAAAGTCCGGGTATTCCATAAAAACTACTACATCAACCGAGAAACATCATTCTGAAGCATCATTCTCTGTAACCAAACCAACAAAACAAAATCAGCACAGGGCTAACTAGCAACCAAGACAAGCTAAAAAAGAAAGTCCAGGAGGTACATTACCAATAGGCAATATCTGCCCACCAACACTCGGAATTCCACCACACCAAAACTCTCTTTCAACTACAGAAAAGAGGGGCAATATAACATCTATGACAATTCGCTGTAACCAAACAAATCACAGATCACAGGATCAACTTAAAAAACAGAGAGATGCACCAAAGAGGAAAAAAAATAAGTATGCAAGAAAAGCATGCCAGCATTATGATCCCCACACGTGGGCACCCTTCCCTGTAGAACAATTGCTGAAAAGTTCAACACTGAATAATCTAATGATAGGGCAAAATATTGACAAACATCAGAAGCAAATTTACTTGGTATATAGATAATCCATAAAGGCTCAATAACCAGTGGTAGAACGTTTCCCTTACACCCCCACTTATTGTTGCCAAATAGTTGATTCCAACAGCTGCTTCAAAAGTGATAACAAATAGCAAGGAATTGTGGGCCCTACAAACATGCAGAAGCCTTGTTGTAGCCAATCACAACCGGGAAGGCAAACCACTCACTATATTGACCATTACCTGAAGCATATAACCCCATCAAAATCAAACAAACAAGATTCCAACACAAACCTGCAGGATATAAACTAACCAACAAATTAAACAAATAAGATGACAAGCAAACCACAAAACACCAACAAAACTCTCTATTCGCAGATGTCCACAAACAATTCTCCACTGGCAGGCTGCAGCAACAATTTGGCAAAATGATCGACCAAATTACACTCTAAAGCAAGGCACTGTGAAAATCATTACTAGAAGCCCCTTGAATGGCATTCTGCAACACTTCTCAAAAACACAAAGATTTACTCAAAAATCCACCACACTCAAAATTTCAATCTACTTAAAAAAAGATCCACAAGCAATTCAAACATTTCCACCTCACTCCAACAGAGATACACAAATGAAAGACCAAAATATGAGATTAACCTCATAGTATTCAGGTAGCCGTGTGGAAGAAGCAAGAAGAAAGAATTAGAGTCATCAGAAACCCCTGCAGTGGAGAGAAAGCCTTAATACTCCAAAAAACTGAACACACTTTGCCATCGCTGCTCAAGAAATTTGCAACAAGCATAGTTATACTTCAGAGCATTCAGTTAGGCAGAGATAAAAGAAACCAACTGGAAAAGTGACTGAACAACACAATTGGAAACTCCTCAAGTAAAATGCTCACTTGATTCTTCAAAAACTCAGAAAATTCCTCAATCATAGAAGCTCCATTTGCAACAGTCCAGATGTTTCTCAACTACTAAATCCGTTTCTGAAACTCTACAACATTTAACATTGCAAAAATGAAACAGCCAGATTACAATATGCTCTAAAATATTCATGAATAGAAGTGATTAAAAGAAGTTCGAAAAAATTCATTAGAACAACCCCTAGAAGTGGTCAAATACCCAGACCATTTCTCAACAACTGCAACATAACACTTGCAAAAATCAAATGACCAAAATACAATTGGGTTTCTAAGTTTTCATAGATAGATTTGTAGACGCAATCAACTAAGAAAGGAACGAATGACATCCCCAAATCTGACCCAAACCTTTGAAAAAGGGGGGGAAAAAACCCACATGACAGAAAAGAAGTTCACAGAAATGAAAGCTGCACTTATAGTATTCAAACGGGCATAGATGGAAGCTACCTACAAGAAGAAAGAACAAGAGTTGTCAAAAACTCCTGCAGTGGTTGTCAAAAACTCCTGCAGTGGAGAGTTGGCAAGTTAAAAACACTTTTTCATCACTCTCAAGAAATTTGCAAAAAATGAAAGAGTTGTTACAACCTCAAGGATTCACTTAGGTAGAGATAGAAGAAATAAACTGCAAAAATTACTAAAATAACACAATAGAAATCCCCCTGAGTAGAGCAGTCCTAGAATTCTTTGAAAACTTGCTCCCAGTAATACTTGGAACTTGGAATGTTTGCCTATTGCTGCCACAGAACATTGCAAAACTGAAAAGATTTGCTCAACAATATGGACATTAAACTAAGAAGAAGTCTTGAATGCCACCTTCATAACAGAGTCCCAAATGTTCCTCAGCTACCCAAACCATTTCTAGAACACTGAAACATAAAATATCACAAATGAAATGGCCCGAATACAATCTGCACTCAAGTATTCATAGATAAGAGTGATAAACTAAGATTAGGTTCAAAAAAAAAAAAAAACTCATGAAACATCTCCCAGATGCAGAGTCGCGGTATTCCTCAAATACTCTGACCATTTCTTTAACACTGCCACACCAAAGTATGCAAAAATCAAAAGACCAAATCACAATCTGATTTTAAGTTTCATAAATAGAAGTGATTAACTAAGGAAGGATGGATAAAAAACTCATTAGACACCCTCAAGTATTAGCAGAATCCCAATCTTCCACAAAAACTCACAGAATTTCCACATCACTGCAACAGAAATTGGAAAAAGACAAAATCACGAGCTGTAACTTTATAGTACTCGAATAGGATCGATGGAAGCGAGACAAGGAAAAACAATAAAGAAGCCGGAAAAACCCCCTGCTGTAGAGTGAGATAGCCCAATATCATCTGACCAGAAATTTTCAATGAGGGAAGTGATCAACAAAGGAGTCAGAAAAGCTCTTTAACACATCCCCAGAATCCCAATCGAAGGCAACTCATGAGAAGCCATATTAGCAAGATCAGTATTCCTAAAAAAACATAGAAATACTCAAAATCACCGCCAATAAATTTGCAGAAGTGGTAACACAAGATAATTTGAAATTCTCATATCCACATAGCTATAAATAGAAGAAATTAACAAGGACACCTCCACTCTGCAGCATAGTCGTAAAACACCTCAATGAACACTGAACATTTCTGTGAAACTGCAGTAAAAATTTAGCAAAAATATGCAGACCGACATACAACCTAAACTATTCAGATAGGCATAGATGTAATGGGGGAATTAGTAAAAGGAATTAAAGTCGTCAGACATCCCCTGAGTGGTGGATAGCTAGCCCCACCACCACTCAAAAACACTTTGCATCGCTGCTCAAGAAATTTACGGAAAAAAATAGGCAGATACAGAAGAAATGAACCAAGATAAGGACTGAAAAACATGATAATCATCCAACACTCCTTGAAATGTAGGTCCATTTCTGTAACAGTGGAGCCTAGAAAACAACCATCATCTGCCGTAAGTTTGCATAGATATAAGTGAAAAACTGAAAAAGATAAAACTTTTTACAGAAGCCTGAGTAGCAAAGTCCCAATATTCCACAAAAGCTTGGTACATTTTGCAATGCTGCAACAAAAGTTTTGCAAAAATAGAAGACCAAAATATGTTCTAAGCATTTAAATTTAAAGCCAAAAAACGAGGAGAAACAATAACAAGAACCATCAAAAAAACCCCAAGCAGCAGATAATCCCCAAATACCTCCCCAAGCAGCAGATAATCCCCCAATACCTCAAAACATTCACCATCACTGCAATATAAATTTGCAAAAATGGAAGACTACAAATATGAAAGACAAAATTGCAAATCCAACCTTATGAAGAAATGAAAGATAGTCTGAGATACCAATAATAAATTAGTGAAAAGATAGTCTGAGATACCAATAATAAATTAGTGAAAGGAAGAAAAGCCCATTGGTCACTACAAGCAGCATAATCCCACTATTCCTTGAAAACACAGAATATCACTGCAACATATGTTTTCTGGAAGAGCAAATTTTAAGTACAGATTTCATGCGTACAAGTTTCCAAAAATTCCTCAAAAAAATTGGCACATCTGTAACACTGCAACACAATTGTGCCAAATAATTGATAGAGATACATTATATTCTTCAAGTACTCAGGATAAACATAGACAGAATTGAGAAACTAGAGAGAAACACTCATCAGGCACTCCTCCATGTATAGCCTCAAATTCCTCAAAAACTCAGTGCATACTGCCATCACTGCAACAGAATTTTCCAAAATAGTAAAACATAGGTAGTCAATATCTAGGCCCAATGTATCTTAAATTTTAACGAGTAAGATAAGAATATAGATTTAATAAATTAGACAAAAGACTAAAAATCACAGAAGATACCCCCACGTAGAACAGTCCCAATGGTCCTGAAAACTAAGTTCCTCATACCCATGCAACAAAAAATTGTGAAGGAATTAGGGGAAAATTTTTAAAAGCCATCGAACACCCCCTTATATGATAGCTAGCCCAAACACTCCTCACAATTTGTACATTCCACCATCCCTGCAAAATTTTGCAGAAGATGGAAAACATAATTAAAAACTGAACTGTTAGGATGGAACAAGTAAACTTAGGAAAGGACAAGCTATTAGAAAATCACCCCAAGTTGAATAGTCCTAATACTCCTTGAAAACTTGGAACATTTTTCCTCACCGCCACAAAAAATTGCCAAACTAAGAGAGCACAATGAAGGTAAAGTATTCAAAGATAAGTGGTAAAAACTGAGTACAGGTCTAAAAAATGCTCCATGATACTTCTCAAAAATTTGTTAATAGAGGAAACAACCAAATACAATCTTCTCTTACGGATTATTGAATAGAAGTGATAAGCCCATTAAAGACACACCAGTAGCAGTCTCAATACTCCTCAAAACACCCGCTTATATATAGATAATCCATAAAGGCTCAATAACCAGTGGTAGAGCGTTTCCCTTACACCCCCACTTATTGTTGCCAACTAGTTGATTCCAACAGCTGCTTCAAAAGTGATAACAAATAGCAAGGAATTTGTGCCCTACAAACGTGCAGAAGCCTTGTTGTAGCCAATCACAACCCGGAAGGCAAACCACTCACTATATTGACCATTACCTGAAGCATATAACCCCATCGAAATCAAACAAACAAGATTCCAACACAAACCTGCAGGATGTAAACTAACCAACAAATTAAACAAATAAGATGACAAGCAAACCGCAAAACACCAACAAAACTCTCTATTCGCAGATGTCCACAAACAATTCTCCACTGGCAGGCTGCAGCAACAATTTGGCAAAACGATCGACCAAATTACACTCTAAAGCAAGGCACTGTGAAAATCATTTACTAGCAGCCCCTTGAATGGCGTTCTGCAACACTTCTCAAAAACACAAAGATGTACTCAAAAATCCACCACACTCAAAATTTCAATCTACTTAAAAAAAGATCCGCAAGCAATTCAAACATTTCCACCTCACTCCAACAGAGATACACAAATGAAAGACCAAAATATGAGATTAACCTCATAGTATTCAGGAAGCCATGTGGAAGAAGCAACAAGAAAGAATTAGAGTCATCAGAAACCCCTGCAGTGGAGAGAAAGCCTTAATACTCCAAAAAACTGAACACACTTTGCCATCGCTGCTCAAGAAATTTGCAACAAGCATAGTTATACTTCAGAGCATTCAGTTAGGCAGAGATAAAAGAAACCAACTGGAAAAGTGACTGAACAACACAATTGGAAACTCCTCAAGTAAAATGCTCACTTGATTCTTCAAAAACTCAGAAAATTCCTCAATCATAGAAGCTCCATTTGCAACAGTCCAGATGTTTCTCAACTACTAAATCCGTTTCTGAAACTCTACAACATTTAACATTGCAAAAATGAAACAGCCAGATTACAATATGCTCTAAAATATTCATGAATAGAAGTGATTAAAAGAAGTTCGAAAAAATTCATTAGGACAACCCCTAGAAGTGGTCAAATACCCAGACCATTTCTCAACTGCAACATAACACTTGCAAAAATCAAATGACCAAAATACAATTGGGTTTCTAAGTTTTCATAGATAGACTTGTAGACGCAATCAACTAAGAAAGGAACGAATGACATCCCCAAATCTGACCCAAACCTTTGAAAAAGGGGGGGAAAAAACCCACATAACAGAAAAGAAGTTCACAGAAATGAAAGCTGCACTTATAGTATTCAAACAGGCATAGATGGAAGCTACCTACAAGAAGAAAGAACAAGAGTTGTCAAAAACTCCTGCGGTGGAGAGTTGGCAAGTTAAAAACACTTTTTCATCACTCTCAAGAAATTTGCAAAAAATGAAAGAGTTGTTACAACCTCAAGGATTCACTTAGGTAGAGATAGAAGAAATAAACTGCAAAAATTACTAAAATAACACAATAGAAATCCCCCTGAGTAGAGCAGTCCTAGAATTCTTTGAAAACTTGCTCCCAGTAATACTTGGAACTTGGAATGTTTGCCTATTGCTGCCACAGAACATTGCAAAACTGAAAAGATTTGCTCAACAATATGGACATTAAACTAAGAAGAAGTCTTGAATGCCACCTTCATAACAGAGTCCCAAATGTTCCTCAGCTACCCAAACCATTTCTAGAACACTGAAACATAAAATATCACAAATGAAATGGCCCGAATACAATCTGCACTCAAGTATTCATAGATAAGAGTGATAAACTAAGATTAGGTTCAAAAAAAAAAAAAAAACTCATGAAACATCTCCCAGATGCAGAGTCGCGGTATTCCTCAAATACTCTGACCATTTCTTTAACACTGCCACACCAAAGTATGCGAAAATCAAAAGACCAAATCACAATCTGATTTTAAGTTTCATAAATAGAAGTGATTAACTAAGGAAGGATGGATAAAAAACTCATTAGACACCCTCAAGTATTAGCAGAATCCCAATCTTCCACAAAAACTCACAGAATTTCCACATCACTGCAACAGAAATTGGAAAAAGACAAAATCACGAGCTGTAACTTTATAGTACTCGAATAGGATCGATGGAAGCGAGACAAGGAAATACAATAAAGTAGCAGGAAAACCCCTGCTGTAGAGTGAGATAGCCCAATATCATCTGACCAGAAATTTTCAATGAGGAAGTGATCAACAAAGGAGTCAGAAAAGCTCTTTAACACATCCCCAGAATCCCAATCGAAGGCAACTCATGAGAAGCCATATTAGCAAGATCAGTATTCCTAAAAAAACATAGAAATACTCAAAATCACCGCCAATAAATTTGCAGAAGTGGTAACACAAGATAATTTGAAATTCTCATATCCACATAGCTATAAATAGAAGAAATTAACAAGGACACCTCCACTCTGCAGCATAGTCGTAAAACACCTCAATGAACACTGAACATTTCTGTGAAACTGCAGTAAAAATTTAGCAAAAATATGCAGACCGACATACAACCTAAACTATTCAGATAGGCATAGATGTAATGGGGGAATTAGTAAAAGGAATTAAAGTCGTCAGACATCCCCTGAGTGGTGGATAGCTAGCCCCACCACCACTCAAAAACACTTTGCATCGCTGCTCAAGAAATTTACGGAAAAAAATAGCCAGATACAGAAGAAATGAACCAAGATAAGGACTGAAAAACATGATAATCATCCAACACTCCTTGAAATGTAGGTCCATTTCTGTAACAGTGGAGCCTAGAAAACAACCATCATCTGCCGTAAGTTTGCATAGATATAAGTGAAAAACTGAAAAAGATAAAACTTTTTACAGAAGCCTGAGTAGCAAAGTCCCAATATTCCACAAAAGCTTGGTACATTTTGCAATGCTGCAACAAAAGTTTTGCAAAAATAGAAGACCAAAATATGTTCTAAGCATTTAAATTTAAAGCCAAAAAACGAGGAGAAACAATAACAAGAACCATCAAAAAAACCCCAAGCAGCAGATAATCCCCAAATACCTCCCCAAGCAGCAGATAATCCCCCAATACCTCAAAACATTCACCATCACTGCAATATAAATTTGCAAAAATGGAAGACTACAAATATGAAAGACAAAATTGCAAATCCAACCTTATGAAGAAATGAAAGATAGTCTGAGATACCAATAATAAATTAGTGAAAAGATAGTCTGAGATACCAATAATAAATTAGTGAAAGGAAGAAAAGCCCATTGGTCACTACAAGCAGCATAATCCCACTATTCCTTGAAAACACAGGTACGATATCACTGCAACATATGTTTTCTGGAAGAGCAAATTTTAAGTACAGATTTCATGCGTACAAGTTTCCAAAAATTCCTCAAAAAAATTGGCACATCTGTAACACTGCAACACAATTGTGCCAAATAATTGATAGAGATACATTATATTCTTCAAGTACTCAGGATAAACATAGACAGAATTGAGAAACTATGAGAGAGAAACACTCATCAGGCACTCCTCCATGTATAGCCTCAAATTCCTCAAAAACTCAGTGCATACTGCCATCACTGCAACAGAATTTTCCAAAATAGTAAAACATAGGTAGTCAATATCTAGGCCCAATGTATCTTAAATTTTAACGAGTAAGATAAGAATATAGATTTAATAAATTAGACAAAAGACTAAAAATCACAGAAGATACCCCCACGTAGAACAGTCCCAATGGTCCTGAAAACTAAGTTCCTCATACCCATGCAACAAAAAATTGTGAAGGAATTAGGGGAAAATTTTTAAAAGCCATCGAACACCCCCTTATATGATAGCTAGCCCAAACACTCCTCACAATTTGTACATTCCACCATCCCTGCAAAATTTTGCAGAAGATGGAAAACATAATTAAAAACTGAACTGTTAGGATGGAACAAGTAAACTTAGGAAAGGACAAGCTATTAGAAAATCACCCCAAGTTGAATAGTCCTAATACTCCTTGAAAACTTGGAACATTTTTCCTCACCGCCACAAAAAATTGCCAAACTAAGAGAGCACAATGAAGGTAAAGTATTCAAAGATAAGTGGTAAAAACTGAGTACAGGTCTAAAAAATGCTCCATGATACTTCTCAAAAATTTGTTAATAGAGGAAACAACCAAATACAATCTTCTCTTACGGATTATTGAATAGAAGTGATAAGCCCATTAAAGACACACCAGTAGCAGTCTCAATACTCCTCAAAACACCGACCGTTTATATAGATAATCCATAAAGGCTCAATAACCAGTGGTAGAGCATTTCCCTTACACCCCCACTTATTGTTGCCAACTAGTTGATTCCAACAGCTGCTTCAAAAGTGATAACAAATAGCAAGGAATTTGTGCCCTACAAACGTGCAGAAGCCTTGTTGTAGCCAATCACAACCCGGAAGGCAAACCACTCACTATATTGACCATTACCTGAAGCATATAACCCCATCGAAATCAAACAAACAAGATTCCAACACAAACCTGCAGGATGTAAACTAACCAACAAATTAAACAAATAAGATGACAAGCAAACCGCAAAACACCAACAAAACTCTCTATTCGCAGATGTCCACAAACAATTCTCCACTGGCAGGCTGCAGCAACAATTTGGCAAAACGATCGACCAAATTACACTCTAAAGCAAGGCACTGTGAAAATCATTTACTAGCAGCCCCTTGAATGGCGTTCTGCAACACTTCTCAAAAACACAAAGATGTACTCAAAAATCCACCACACTCAAAATTTCAATCTACTTAAAAAAAGATCCGCAAGCAATTCAAACATTTCCACCTCACTCCAACAGAGATACACAAATGAAAGACCAAAATATGAGATTAACCTCATAGTATTCAGGAAGCCATGTGGAAGAAGCAACAAGAAAGAATTAGAGTCATCCGAAACCCCTGCAGTGGAGAGAAAGCCTTAATACTCCAAAAAACTGAACACACTTTGCCATCGCTGCTCAAGAAATTTGCAACAAGCATAGTTATACTTCAGAGCATTCAGTTAGGCAGAGATAAAAGAAACCAACTGGAAAAGTGACTGAACAACACAATTGGAAACTCCTCAAGTAAAATGCTCACTTGATTCTTCAAAAACTCAGAAAATTCCTCAATCATAGAAGCTCCATTTGCAACAGTCCAGATGTTTCTCAACTACTAAATCCGTTTCTGAAACTCTACAACATTTAACATTGCAAAAATGAAACAGCCAGATTACAATATGCTCTAAAATATTCATGAATAGAAGTGATTAAAAGAAGTTCGAAAAAATTCATTAGGACAACCCCTAGAAGTGGTCAAATACCCAGACCATTTCTCAACTGCAACATAACACTTGCAAAAATCAAATGACCAAAATACAATTGGGTTTCTAAGTTTTCATAGATAGACTTGTAGACGCAATCAACTAAGAAAGGAACGAATGACATCCCCAAATCTGACCCAAACCTTTGAAAAAGGGGGGGAAAAAACCCACATAACAGAAAAGAAGTTCACAGAAATGAAAGCTGCACTTATAGTATTCAAACAGGCATAGATGGAAGCTACCTACAAGAAGAAAGAACAAGAGTTGTCAAAAACTCCTGCGGTGGAGAGTTGGCAAGTAAAAAACACTTTTTCATCACTCTCAAGAAATTTGCAAAAAAAGAAAGAGTTGTTACAAACTCAATGATTCACTTAGGTAGAGATAGAAGAAATAAACTGCAAAAATTACTAAAATAACACAATAGAAATCCCCCTGAGTAGAGCAGTCCTAGAATTCTTTGAAAACTTGCTCCCAGTAATACTTGGAACTTGGAATGTTTGCCTATTGCTGCCACAGAACATTGCAAAACTGAAAAGATTTGCTCAACAATATGGACATTAAACTAAGAAGAAGTCTTGAATGCCACCTTCATAACAGAGTCCCAAATGTTCCTCAGCTACCCAAACCATTTCTAGAACACTGAAACATAAAATATCACAAATGAAATGGCCCGAATACAATCTGCACTCAAGTATTCATAGATAAGAGTGATAAACTAAGATTAGGTTCAAAAAAAAAAAAAAACTCATGAAACATCTCCCAGATGCAGGGTCATGTATTCCTCAAATACTCTGACCATTTCTTTAACACTGCCACACCAAAGTATGCAAAAATCAAAAGACCAAATCACAATCTGATTTTAAGTTTCATAAATAGAAGTGATTAACTAAGGAAGGATGGATAAAAAACTCATTAGACACCCTCAAGTATTAGCAGAATCCCAATCTTCCACAAAAACTCACAGAATTTCCACATCACTGCAACAGAAATTGGAAAAAGACAAAATCACGAGCTGTAACTTTATAGTACTCGAATAGGATCGATGGAAGCGAGACAAGGAAAAACAATAAAGAAGCCGGAAAAACCCCCTGCTGTAGTGAGATAGCCCAATATCATCTGACCAGAAATTTTCAATGAGGGAAGTGATCAACAAAGGAGTCAGGAAAGCTCTTTAACACATCCCCAGAATCCCAATCTTCCAGAAAAACCTCAAAACATTTCCACGTCACCGCAGCATATGCAAAAACGCAAGATCAAAATATGAGCTGGACATCATAATATTCAGACACGCAATTGTGGAAGCTCAAAAGGAGGAGAAAACATAAATAGCGCCAATACTCCTCTAAATCCAGGACCAGTATTTGCACGGTTGTACATGCAAAAAAAGGAGCAAATAATAAGTCAGAAACCTCCACATTATTTGACAGTTCCAAGTTTATTAATCCATGAAACTTAGAGCCCAATACTTCTCTAAATGCATGACGACCATTTGTACTGTTGTAAACGAAGAAAAAGGAGCAAATAACGAGTAAGACACCTCCTGATTACTTGACAGTTCCAAGTTAATTAATCCAGGAGAGTTAGAGCAGACACCCTACCGGTCCACTCTCCGCACAGGAATTCAAGATTCTGTAACCAAGAATTGAATGAAGAGAAAAGAAAATTGAAGGCAAAACAACTCCAATCCACAATCTCAGCCTACAATGACACCTTGTCACCAATAAATTAAATGGAACCATGAAATTCCAATTACAAGAATATATGTCAATGACCAATGAGCGCTACACACAGCAAAAATTGCCGCCTGCCTATTTATTGAACGGCACAAATTTCAAGATAATATCTTCGTCACCAACAGCGAAAAAAGAAAAATATGTACTATAAACTCTGCTCGATTCTCTGCATAATACTTCTCAAAAGCATGAATATTCCGAGGTCTCAATCAATTTCACAAACCACCCACAAGCAAGTCAATTATCGAATAGTATATATATCATCTTTATAATAAAATCGTAACCCTCAAAATTCCTTGACAAAGAAGTTAAGAAAGTCACCAATCAATCTCAGTTCACTAGTCCAAGAAACTACAGCGGATGCCCGATCGATGAAGAACAGCACAGATTCAAGATCCTGTACCCAATAATTGAACAAAGAGAAGCGAAGCTACTTCGGTCCAATAAATCAGCGTATTAAATAAAAATACCTTCGTCTCCAATAACTCAAAAACAACCAAGAAATTTCAATCACTTCGAATAACAACCTCAACATTGCGCTAAACTGATTCCCAATGATCATGCCGCACCCAACCCGTAGAAAAGAATATAGACAGAGACAGAAAAAGCATAGGCTAACGAACTTGCTCTACTGTCTTAGGGGTTGCCAACGCGGTGGTATATTTATAGGATCCCTGGTCAATATCGACGGCTATCGCTTAGCGGTGCAAGGATGCATCAACGATCCAGATTTATCCCTTTTCGATGTCGGTTTTAATCACGCGCTGCTTATAAGTTGTACCTCAAAAGAAAGTGGCTTTACACGTAAGTTCTACGCGTGACTTGCCGACATAACTTATCTTAAACAAATTATTTTCTAAGCATGGTTGTATCCTTAATTAAAATTTAAAGCCTGAACCGGTGAACCCCCATTGACAAAATAAATTATGACCTTGAAAACTACCGACTAATTTTAAATTTTTATGTTGAAAGGGCAACTTAGTATTTAATATCTTAGATCACTATTTTTACTCTAATTTAATGTGTAACGCAATAGCTTTATTTTTTCATAAACAGGTGTTTAGTGCAATGCATTAATATTAGATTGTATTAAAATAAATTGGATTGAGTTATATAAAATGATGTAAATTTTGTATAATACCATATTGGCATAGTCCGTCTATATTATATATTTTAATTTTTTATGTTAAAAATTTACGTTACAATAAAATTATTTTATTTATTAATTAAAAATAAAATAACCTCTTGTAACCACCACTGACTATCATTAACAACCACCAAAAAATTGCAATCATCATTGAAATCTTCGTCTCTCGCTCTACACAACGATATTTTTTGTTCGTTGTAGATGTACAGTTAAAGTTTTGCAAATGTTTACAGTGATGAAGAGTTGCTGAAAATAACTCATGATTGCCGCCGGGGATAAAGAAATCATTAGACAATTAATTAATTTAAGGCTCCGGCTATATTGGATCAACTCCAACATAGACTAACTAGTATTAACTATGCGATTTTATTTACTCAATCCATCCGTCACACTTACATTTGGATGTCGTTTGCTTTTTTATTTGAAATTTGAATGGACTTGAATTAGTCTGAATTCTGAATAGACCTGAATGTCTGAATCTGAATAATATATTTATTTTTTCATCTAAATCTCAAAAAATAAGTATTAAGATGTTTGTTTTTTTAACTTAAAAAATTAAAGATATGCACTTTATATTTGTATTCTTATTAAATTTGAATGTCAAATAAATAATATATTAAATATCACAATATTTTAATATTTATAAATAAAATAATATATTAATGGGAGATTCAAGAACTAGATGAGAGAAGCAAAATAAGAAGGAATTCCATGACTACCAAAAAATAATGAGATTATTACGTAGTAGAAGTATAGGTTGTTTGTTAACGCCTAAAGTCAAATTTTATTAATTTCGCACCTTTCTAAAATTTACTTATTTGTTTTTTTAAACTTACGTCGATTTTCGACATTTACATCTGAATGTAAAAAGAAACTTGCGACTTTTATCTGAATGAGAAAATGTCTGAATGACAAGTAAATATTATATTCCAAAAATATCTCTGTAAAATAACTTATTTCCTAAACTATAAAATCTAATCATCTTTTTTTATTTTAATCTTTTTTTATTTTAATTTACAAGGATATAAATGTCAAATAACCAAGTTTAAGATGTTTTTTATTGTAAAAACAAACAAGATGTCACTTATATTCAGATATTAAAAAAAGAAAAACAAACGTGTCACTTAGATTTTCGTATTCAGAACCATTCAGACTTTAGAAAAATTCAGACCCATTTAGATTTCAGACAAAAAAACAAACGATACCTAAATGTCTATAGGTGAATTTTGGGATTTACATGAAAAATAAATTATAAAATATGGATATTTTTGACATTAAAAAGTAACTGACTTAATTCAGATTTCTCTATTAAATAAAAAGTTAAAAAAAATTAACTTATTTTATTAAGTTAAAATTATCTAAAAAGTCCCATTAAATTATAAAAATAAACACTTCTAAATTATATTAAAAAACAAATACTACTTTAATAGATAAACACGAACCATACAGGATTATTGAGTTGCTCCGTCTTTCTCTGCATATGATTTTACTGCATGAATAATCGTAACGAAAATAATAACAGTATCATTGTTCACCAACCCACCAACTCTCTAAGCTTCTTTCTTTTTAACAAGCTGTTCTTGCTATTCTCTTTTTGCTACCTTTTTTTTTAATTAAGTTTTAACTTTGGTTATTCAAACTTTCAATTATATATTAATATCTATTACATTTACTTGTGAAAACAAAATTAAAAAGACATTAGTACGTGTAATTTCTCTGGAAAAACATGGTCAGAGGCAAAACGGGGGTGAATGAATTTACTTTAATGACCCTAAACAGTTCTGAAGGAGTTACATTGCAAACCCAGAAAACAATCCTTTACTATTCTTGCCTATTTCAGTAAATTTAAATCCAGAGCGAGGTAGGGTTTTACCGAAGTGGTTCTATATAAGCGCGTTTAACTTTCCAACGCCATTATCTGCTTCGTCTGCCTCCAATTGGCTCAGGCTTCTCTTTCTCAACTTCACTTTGCATCGCTGTATTTTTCATCAACAGGCTGAATAAATAGCCGCCGCTTCTTTAACAAAACTCTCTCTCGCTTCAGTTGCAACTCTTTGGTAATCAGATTTCCACTTTGATTCTATATACACGCACACTTTTCATCTATCATTAATGTTACGACATCGAACACTTAATAAACTTTGTTTGATGATGATCCAGCGCCTGTGAATGGAATGAAGGCGCGGTGCTTAGTGGATGAATGAAGTATTCATTCACAGATCTCTATCTACTTGGGTTGGCCAAAGGATCAGGTACCAGCGCGAAACATTTCTCTGTTTTGGTATTACGAGCACTCGTGTCCTTTTTGTGTGTGGAGTAGAAGTTAATTTTATTTCTTTTGGCTTGGTTTGAGCTGCATTATGATGGCCATTTGCTGCTGAATGCATTTGTGTGATAGTGTTTTGTGCTTTGATTAACCGTGTGCGGTGGCTCCATATCTGAGTCAACAGCAGGGGCATATTCGTTGCCATCTGACTGCCGCTTGGAGCCAATATAAATTTACCGGAAGAAGATCCTTGAAACTCATTGTTGTTTTAAGACACAATACCTGGTTACATTTTCACTTAGCTTCCAGTCTGTTGTATTTTTTTTTTTTGGTGCGCGTCGAAAGTAAGGTAGAAATAATTGATATTGAGAGTATGATAAATATTGAACGGGCACTCAAGTCAGACACGGGTGATTGTTTCTCAATGTAAAACAAGCTACCTTTTGCATGGTGCCTAAAGTATGCTACTAAACACGATTGGAGGGAACTGCTTCTATATGGTTTCCTTCAAATTTAAAGGAGCTAAATTATTTACTATTTATGACTCTTCATGCTAATTATCTTGAGCTAATATGCGCTCGGGTATTACTTTATAGAGGATTTTGGACATTCCAATTTATATACATGCTGGATGTTGAATTGAAGTTACCTTAGGACTTGTAATGCTTTTTAAATCCTCAAATTGATCATTTCACTTTAGAGGATCTACAATGTTAGATGATGAAGAAATTGTTGCGTTTTCTTTCATATTTAAATTGTTTTCTATTGTAAGCTGGAAATTTACGCATTTTCTGATGTGGAAGTGGAAAGTTCTCTCCATTTCTGTTTGTATTACATTTGATACGGAAAGTTGGGACTTTTCATCTTCTATTTTCTTATGTATTTATTTTACATATTTGCTTATCAACAAACTAATGGCTTCGCAGCTTCAAGTTTGATTTAATGCCGAAAAAGAGTAGTTCTTTTAAGGCACCTGAAAAAAGGCCAGAAAACCCAGTCATAGAAGATGACAATCCCTCTTCAAAGCCAAAAAAGTCGGGTAACGAGATTGATGAAATCTTTGCTGGTAAAAAGAGGAAGAAGCCTGAGGGGAAAAAAACCAAGAAGTTGAATAAAGATGAAACTGTGGAGCCAAAATTGGTCAAGAAAAAGAAAGAAAAGAAGAGGAGTCGGGGAGATACAGAGGATGGGTTTGCTGATCCTCCTGCTCGGCCTAGAAAGCGAGCAGAGGATGGACTTACTATCTACACAGAAGATGAGTTGTGTATCAATAACACTGATGCTGGAAACACACCACTTTGTCCATTTGATTGTTCTTGTTGCTTTTAGTTGTGCTGGCGGATTGGTAAATTATCATTTAGAATTTTGCAATTTTGATTTGCTGATTTTAATCATGGTTTTTGTTGCTCTAGTTTGTAGATTATGGTCTTTGCTTTGCTAGTTGTAGACAATGAATTTGATCTAAGAAAACAGGTGTTATTCATTTTATCCCATAATGAATTAGTTTTGTCTTCTTGAAAGTGCCGAGGAGCAATTTGATCTAGTTTTGACACGTATAAATGTATCTGCAAGTGGTAATTAAGTATAGTTCCATCACTAAATATCCTACCTATAATGAGTTGAATTTATGAAGGAGAACTTTTCATGCAGCAAGGGGTATGAAATGTTCTTTATTTAGGTGATTTTATCTGCTAGTTTACAGTTAGGATGCTCTCATGAATCTTGTGATGCATCAAATAGGTTTGTGTTGTATATGCTATTAAGTAAATTGACAACAAAATAGTTTTTCTGGAGAAACATGGCTAATTGCAGTTTTGGTTAATATAAGCTCTGGTAATGAACAGTATGTACTAGTACTGAGTTTGTTCTTACTTCTTTATGTTTTCAGATGGTTCTCATTTCTTTTTTTTCTACATAATAAATTTCGTTTTTTGCTTGTGTCAAGGAAGGTGAGTTTGATTACCTTGATTAATATTCCCTTTCTGTATTCTCTTATACAAATAACATGATTAGTCTTTGTATGTAACTTCACATGAATTACTCTTAAGCATTTTCGTATTATTTATTATTAGTTGTTATCTACACCTAAGCAACTTTTTCTATATCTCATTCAAGATCCCCGTTTTTTATATTTCATTCAAATCACTGAGTTTTAATCGATGATTTTAGTATTTTGGAGTGGTTCTTTTTTCTTTTCTTTTCTTTTTTTTTTATTTTAGCAAGTAACAAATATTTGATGCAAATTACGATTAACCGTTTATGGGATATGTATGTACCAATGTATCTATACCCCCACGATGGCTTCCACCAAAATTTAAAAATAAAAAATAGTGGTATTCTGGGAGGGTGCACTTGTTCTGCTAAAAGGTAGGGCTTGAGTAGCTCGTTCTGTCATCTCAGCACTCTGTGTTAGGACTGACTGGCATGAATTTTTCTCTTCAAGTATATTGCTAGGACAATATAGTGTTGTCATTGGAAATGTTTTTTTTTATTTTTTCCTTTCTTTTTCTAGTTAATTTGTGTCATTAAAATAATTGCAGTTTGAGAATAAAATATTAGTTTAGGGTGGGGTTTCTAAAATCTTTTACTTAAGATCATGACTTAATGTTTTTTATTCATTACATATACTAAATCCAATAGTATGAATTTAAAGTTAAAAAATATCATTTAAGGATTCATCTATCTAGTATTGGATTGAATGAATTCGATGATTTAGCCACACATTGCATAGATTTATCTTATCATGCACATAATTTGTGAAAAACTTTACTTCTCACAAAATATCTTTTTTATATTTTGGAAAAGACATCATGAACTGAGAGAATTTCATGTCCCTAAAACATTTAATATGCATAAAACAATTCAATATAAGTTACATGTTAATTGCCTTATTTGTCTGTTATATACTTATGTTTGAGTTTAGTAATTAAAAAAAGTTAATTATTTTTAAAATATTGGAAGAAATTAAAATTAGAGTTGACCTCCAACAACTTTATTCACAATAGTTGAAGCTCTAGGAGATTTTTTTTTTTTTTTAAGATGAAACCACCAAAGAAAAAGTGAGGGGTTAGGCGGGACCCCTACCTGTGAAATAAATCCGATAATGAATCAAATACATAGGAGGGGGACAAGAACCAAAACCTCCCAGAGAAAATGAGATACAACATATAGAAGAGACTACTGAATGCTGAGTCCTGGGCATCCGTCATGAGAATCTGAAAGTAACCTCTGGAGCTCGGGCAGAAAGAAGTCTCGCTAATCCCATGAGCAGCCCAGTTGGCCGAAAGTCACCGTAGTAGCCTCATGAGCACATGCCTCACCCGAATGAAGAGATCAGACGACACGCCCGATGCAATGAATAAGCATAATCCCACCGAACAGGACCCTGAGTGTGGATCCAAGACACCACCGTAGCTGAGTCCTACTCCACCTCGAGGACAGAGTAACCAAGCTGGATGGCAAGCTCCAATCCCTCGCAAACCGCCATGAGCTCCGCATATAAGATCGGCCTATGGCCCAGAAAGGATCTAAAAGCAGCCAAAACTCCTCCTCGGTGATCCCGAAGAATGCCTTCTGAAGCCGCCATCCCAGGGTTGCCCCTAGAGCAACCATCCACAGTCAACCTGATCACCCCGGGTGGCGGTCTCGTCCAAGCAACCAACCGAATCGGCCTCCTAGCAATGGCCATAACTCGTAAACCCTCCATAATCCGAGGATTCGAGACTCCCCTCACCTAGGGAGGCTTGAATCCAAAAACAGTACTAACGAGTCTGAGGTCTGAGTCTACCTGAAAGATAACCGCATCAGTGGAGAAGGTCTCCGAGCGGAACCGGAAAGCATTTCGAGCCTTCCAAACTTGCACAAAATGAAGCAAGGCAGAAGGACACGAAGATGATTTCGAGATGGGGCACACTGTCTCCAGAAAGTAAGCAAAGCACGGGGAGACAAAAAACCAAGCTCTCGCATCCCCAAGGTCCGTCGATAGTAGTCCCAAATATGACGAGTCCGCGGGCAATCCACAAACAGATGACGAAGAGTCTCGGCAGCCCCTCCGCACAAACATCGAGATACCATGTGGAAACCCCTCGAGCTCAATGCATCATCAGTGGCGAGGAAGCCATGGATAAGTCGCCAGAGAAAGAAAGAAACTCGTGTCGGGATGCGCCTCTGCCAAATCATCGCAAAAACCTCCTCTCGCGGCCTAGAACTCCGCACGAGCTCACATGCATCGGGCCGAAAAGTGCCATCGGGACTGGGTCCCAACGAATCAAGTCCGCTACTGAAATAGGCACCAAGATTTGCTCAACAATAAGATGACAAAATGCCCTCCAACTTGCCTCTCATTCAAACTGCACTCTACCAATAAGGAAACCCACCAAAAAGCCGCAGAAGTTATAAAAGAACAAGGGCAAGATCCCCATATACCAGAACCGCAGCCTCTCCAACTAACCAACGTGAGGCCCAGTCGTCAAATGAATACCACGAGGCGTCTCACAAGGAGGATAGCGGAACTTAATGATGCCCGGATGGGTGGATCTGCAATACTTGGACTTCATATAGGAAGCCCAAAGTGAACTCTGCTGACGAAATCGCCACCAGAGTTTGATCTCGAAGGCCTCTACCATATCATCGAAGGACAGAATGCCGAGGCCGCTCTCAACTACTGGATAACAAATCGTCGGCCATCTACACCAATGGATCCGGTACCTCCCCTCCGAATCACCCCAAAGGAAACGGGTGAATAAACGCTCTAGCCTCTGGACCACCGTCGAAGGAGGACGGACAACATGAAATAAGTGCGAGGGCATGGAAGCCAACACATGGCAGATGAGAATAAGCTTCCCACCAAAAGAGAGAAGACGGTTGGCCTAACCGGAGATCCTCTCCCTGATCCTCTGAACCATATCATCAAAGTAAGAAATCTTGACGCACCCTGACGGAGTTGTCGAAGCTCCTCAAAACAAATACTGATTCACCTAAATAAATTTGTAGAAGTAGTGAAACCAGGTCGAATCCCAAGAGAACTATGTATTTAATTTCTCAAAGTTTAAAACAATTAATTTTCCAAGAAAAATCAGATTTTCAGTTCGCATAAACCGCTAATCGGTTTCTTCAAACGAAGCCGTTTGATGTTTGAAATTCACGAGTTAACCGCTAACCGGATCGAGATCCAAAGACCCGATTTGATGCTTGAGTTGATTCGGACGGTAGGTTGTGAAACCAAGACCGAATCTTGGTTGATGATTCTGAACCTTTCTACCGGGCCGGATATGGACAAACGGAAGCCGGTTGCGATTTGTATCGGTTCGGAAAGGAAGCGGATGACCGGATGAGGGGAACCTAAGACCGAATCCTCTTCTCCTTTCTCGGGCGTGTCCGCATTCGGATAGGAGAACCAAGACCGGTTGTAAGCTCTGTTACTTTCTAGAGCCAAACCGGATAACCGGTTAGAAATCGTGTTTAACGCGGTGGTCTCTCTTCTGACCGATTAAGCAATGAAAACCAGTGGCCGTTTGTCCGTTTCTCCGGATTCGGAACTAAACGGCAATCCGTTAATGAAACCACGATTTCTTTGATTTCAAGGGTTTCTAATGAGAGTTTGATGAAAATAAAATAAAATTAAATAAAACAAGATGTAAAATTAAACAAGGAAAAATCAATCTTACCAAGCTTCCAATCCAAGGGTGTCAATTCCATCCAATTGCAATTTCGATCATAAATATAAATTACTCAATCCAAGAACTTAGTCTACTTAATCGGAAAAGCGTGAAAGTAATTATTCTCCTAATACATTGACTCAAACAATCGCTTAAATCCAAACTTATCACCAATTTAATCGGGCATCATCGTTCCATATCAAATTTAGTGATAGCATTAAGAATAGTGAGAATGACTAAAACAAGATCAATTAATTCAGATTACTCCAATTTAATCAATTTGTATTTTTATTTCCTGAGCCTATCATGCAAGCTATGTAATTGCGGCCAATATACACACACATGAGCCAACCTATTACTCAATTCAATCATTCATGACAATTACGGATCACAAACTCATGACTAGCGATAGAAAAATAAATATTGAATTAAGGCGTCAACTCAATCAATATAAATAATTCATAGATAATGAGAACAAGAAAATAAAAATTACTTGGATTGAAGAAATTCTTGTTAAGTTCAAAGCCTCACAAAACTACAATCGGAATTTGATTACCCTTGGATCAAAATTAAAAGCTTAGCCACTCATGGTGGCAAAACAAAACAAAAGATTGTTTTTCAAAGAATAAAGTGCAGCAGCCGTTCTTGCTTCTTGTTTCTTCCTTGACTTCCCACGTTCAAGCCCCCGTTTCTTGACTTGTCTTGTGTCTTTTATATTGCTTTTTGTGCCACACTCCTCACGTCCTTTTCTCCTATTATTCTTTCCTAATCCTTCTTGCTTCTTCTCTTAATGTGAACAACCGTCTCCTCTTCAAGCAAAATCACCCCACCCCCAAAGCTTATTATCCACTTTTATCATAATCTCCATGTTTTGGCTCCTAGATCAAATCAAACATAATTTACACAAATTAGCACGAGATCAATCAAAATATAAGGGAATTAAACTAAATATAATATGACTATTTATAACCTATCAAATTCCCCCACACCTAAACTATGCTTGTCCTCAAGATATCTTAAATCATCATACCAATCCTCCCTTTTACCTCCTTTCAAAACATTCAATATCCAAAAATACCAATAAAGCTAAACACACATCACGAGTCGAATCATAGTGACAATCTGTAGAATAAGCATTCATAGGATAGAATTTGTAAAACACAAGCATCTCATCGATTCATCAAAATCAAACGCGAAGACTTAACACCCTCGCATGGTTTCGCTCAATGCCCTCAAAGTGTTTAGGTGTGTGTTTTACTCTCAAAATCAAAGCGTAGCATGTCATTACCATAGGCTTGCAAATGATTTAAATCTCCACCACTGCATATGAATATGATGCAAAAATCAAAGGGACTTAACAAGGGTTGAAATGGGGCTTAGGTAAGGGTATGGTAGAAGGAAAAATGAAGGGTTTAACGATCAAGATAAAGAGTTAATTACATGCATGATTATGATACCTCATAAAATAAACAAACATACTTCTAGAATGATGAAATTTATCCCCACATTTAAGCACTTAAAACACTTGGAGAAACAATTTAGTAATTCAATTGCTTTTGCAAATAATTCTCCAATCATCCAATTAAGGGAATAAATTCAACAGAATTTTTTTTTTCTTTTTTTTTGTTTTGTTTGCCCTTTTTTTTTTTGCTTTTTTGCTTTTTTTTTTTTTTCGTGCAATCACTCCACTCTTGTCTTGATAGGGTAGAAAGAAAACAAGGATAACAAACAAGAAGGCTTGGGGTTAAATAATGTGTTAGAAACAAATGAAAGGGAAAAATAGGCTCAAAGGGGCTAACTAGGGAAAAACAAAAGGTGGGTATTTTAGAGTCTAAGAATTGGTTAAACCTAATTGCCCTTATCACACTTAAGCATCAATTCAAAAATGTGGTCTCAACATACATTCATAAGCAAGTTCTAGAATAAACACACTAAGTTTGATACACTCAACAAAAATAAAAGGAGCAAAATGTAATAAGTTGCTCTTAGGCTCAAAAGCTCACTAGAGTGTCTATTTTGCATCAAGTCTTGTGTACTTTTCAATCAATAAATCAATGCGACACCATTGAAAATTTTAAAGAAAAACACTATTCATGCTTACCTCTTTCATGCATTAAAACTCAAAACAAAGATGTATCTCTAGCTTACAAGGTATTCAAAGATATTGAGAAGACTTAAAGCACAAAAATTTTATTTTTAAGAACATTCCAAAATCCTCCCCCACACCTAAATAATACATTGTCCTCAATGTATCAACAAGTAAATAGCTCACAAAAAATAATAATGATGAAAAGTAAATGAGAAGGGAAGAAGAAACTCCCCTGAATGTGAGCGGTGTGGACCCGAATGATCTAGGGAGAGGGTTCCAAGGAAAGCTGAAGAGTGGCGTGAGCACGTTTTATCAAGGTTAATTTTCTTCATCAAGAACATCTGGAGGCTTAAAATAAAATCAACGAAAGTAAAGAAAACCAAAAATAAAAATAAAAACTCAAAAGCAAGAATAAAGAAAATATTTGGGTTGCCTCCCAATAGCGCAATTGTTTAACGTCGTTTTGCTCGACAGAGTCGCAAAGCGAATCAAGTATCCAAATAATGAGGATGACCTAAATGGACTCAGAGTAAGACATGGAGCAATTTCACCCTCATGATAGATTTTCAACCTATGGCCATTCACTTTAAAAATCTTGTCTGAGTCCAAGCTCTTAATCTCCACTGCACCATAGGGAAACACATTAATAACAACAAAAGGACCAATCCATCGAGAACGAAACTTACCTGTGCATGAGCTTCAATCGAGAATTATATAGCAAAACTTTCTAATCTCAAATTGCTTTCGAACAAGCATGTTATCGTGAAACGACTTGGATTTCTCCTTATAAATTCTTGCGTTCTCATAGGCATCTAATCTCAATTCATCTAACTCTTGCAATTGAAACAATCTCGACATACCGGCTTTGTCTAAGTCCATAATACATCGCCACTTACCAATAGGCTTTGTGCTCGATTTCCACCGGTAAGTGACAAGCTTTACCAAACACAATTCGGTAAGGAGACATACCTATGGAGTTTTGTGCCGTGCAGAAGCCCAAAGAGCATCATCTAAACGAGGCTCCAATCCTTTCTTCCCGGGTTCACCGCCTTTCCAAAATAGATTTAACCTCTCTATCGAGACTTGACGGCCATTGGTTTGAGGATGATATACGGTGGCAACTCGGTGATTCACTCCATATTTCTTCATCAAAGCTTCAACCGATCTATTGCAAAATGCGTTCCTTGATCACTAATAATTGCCCGAATTCCAAACCTAGCAAAATGTTAGCCTTGACAAAACCTACAACAAACGAGAGTCATCAGTTTGGTGGCTTTTGCTTCCACCCATTTCGAAACATAATCCATGCCAAAAGAATATAAGAAAACCACAGATGATGGCAAGGACCCATAAAATCAATGCCCATACATCAAATATTTCACAAATAAAATTGGGACTTGAGGCATTTCGTTCTTTGCGTGTTAACGCCCTACTTTGGCATCTCTCACAACTTTTGCAAAATTCATATGCATCTTTAAATAAAGATTCCCAATACAAACCACTATCTAAAATTTTCCTAGCGGTCCGCAGTCCAAAATGTCCTCCACATGCATAATCATGGCAAAAGGCTAAGATAGATTGAATTCATTTTCAGCACACATCTCCTAATCATTTGATCGAACAATATTTCCATAGAAAAGGTTTGTCCCAAACATAGTACTTAGATTCACTCTTAATCTTAGCTTCCTGCACCTACTAAGATCAAGTAGACTTCCGTAACCAAATAATTTACCATATCAAGATACCAAGGAATCATACCTTTTAGTTGGAACAGATACTCACTGAAGTCGCCATTGAAAGGTGTATCATCTTCCTCCTTATTAATCGACTCAGTGATCGCAATGCATTCTCCACCCTTTTCGATCCTTTATCTTCGTGTCAAACTCTTGGAGAAGTAAAATCCACCGAATCGCCTTGGTTTCGATTCTTTCTGGCCAAAGATACTTCAGTCGCATGGTCGAATACACAATTACTTTAACCAAGCACATAAGAACGAAATTTATCCAAAGCAAAACAATTGACAAAAGCTCTTTCTCGTGGAATAATTGCACTGAGCATGATTTAAAGTCCTGGAAGCATAATAGATGGCATGATTTTTCTTGTTAATCCGTTGGCCTAAAACCGCTCCCACTGCATAATTGCTTGCATCGCACATGATTTCGAAAGGCAAGTCCCATCGAGGTGGTTGAACAATTGGCGCACTAGTCAACAATTCTTTGAGCTTATCAAACGCCTCTTTGCATTCCTTCCCAAACTCGAATTGAACTTCCTTTTGTAACAAATTTGTTAAGGGCAAGGCGATTTTGGAGAAGTCCTTGATAAACCTGCGATAAAATCCTGCATGTCCAAGAAAAGAACGTACTTCCCTAACATTGGTAAGGTATGGTAAGTTTGCAATTATATCCACTTTTGCCTTATCAACTTCTATACCCCTAGAAGAAATCACATGTCCTAAAACAATGTCTTGGGTGGCCATAAAATGACACTTTTCATAATTTAAAACCAAGTTAGTATTTATGCATCTTTTCAAAATCTTGGTTAAATTATTTAAGCACTCATCAAAAGAATCCCCATATACAGTGAAGTCATCCATGAACACTTCAATGCAATTCTCAATATATTCAGAAAAAATACTCATCATGCATCTTTGAAACGTACCTGGAGCATTACAGAGACCGAAAGGCATTCGCCTATAGGCATAAGTTCCAAAAGGACAAGTAAATGTTGTCTTTTCTTGATCTTCACCGTATAGAATTTGATAAAAACCTGAAAACCCGTCAAGAAAACAAAAGAAAGATTTTCCAGCTAATCTCTCTAGCATTTGGTCAATGAAAGGTAGAGGAAAGTGATCTTTTCTAGTGACTTGATTAAGCCTCCTAAAATCAATACACATTCTCCAACCATTTTGCACACGCATTGGAACAAGTTCATTATTGCTATTCTTAACCACAGTTATTCCAGTTTTCTTTGGAACAACATGAATCGGGCTTACCCATTTACTGTCAGAGATTGGGTAGATTATACCTGCATCGAGCAACTTGAGAATTTCTTTCATCACTACTTCTTTCATGGCTGGATTCAACCTCCTTTGTGGCTCTCGTGATGGTTTAGCATCCTCTTCAAGTAGAATCCTGTGCATGCAAATTGATGGACTAATGCCTTTTATGTCGGCTAAAGTCCATCCGATTGCAACCTTGTACTCCTTCAAGGTTTTCACCAAACTTTCTTCTTGCTCCTTGGTGAGTCCTTTTGATATGATCACGGGCAATGTTTCCCTTTCACCCAAATACATGTATTTAAGGTGATTTGGCAAAGCTTTCAATTCCAGTTTTGGTGCCTGCACAATAGAAGGTAACATCTTGTTAGTAGTAGAGGAAATTTCAGCATTAGAATTTATTGGCTCTGATAATGCCGCTGAAAATAATTCTTCCGTACTAAGTTCATCCAAAATTCCTTCTAAATTAGATTGTGCATCTAACTCTAGCTCATTCCCAACACTTTCTTGGGCAAAAACATCCTGCACAATAGGGTCAATCGCATCAATCTGACAAAGAGAATGCTCATCAGTAGGGTGTTTCACAGCATCAAATATGTTAAATTTAACAATCTCTCCATCAAACTCGACAGAGAGAGTACCCTCATCTACATCAATTTTTGTTTTGGCAGTTTTCATGAAAGGTCTTCCTAATAAGATTGATTTTGAAGAAGGATGACCTTCCATCTCTAAGATGTGAAATCTACGAAATATAAGCTCATTAACTTTCACCAAAACATCTTATACTATCCAAGTGGGTGAATATAAGAACGGTCACCAATTGAATAACTACACCAAATAGTCATTTAATTTTAATTCTTGGTAAGCAGAAAATGGCATGACATTAATTGAGGCTCTAAATCTAGCATAGCATGCTCAACCTTCTTTCACCAATCACACAAGGTAATGAAAACATACACGGATCCTTGCATTTTTTCGGCATATTCTTTTGTAAAATTGCGAAACATTCTTACTTACCTCAACCTTCCCTTTTCTTTCATCTTCCTCATTGGTACACAACTCTTTCAAGAACTTTGCGTATTTGGGAATTTGCTTGATCGCATCCAACAAGGGGATGTTAATTTGCACTCTCCTAAACGTGTCCAGAATCTCCTTTTCTTGCTCATCTTCTTTTGGCTTAGCTAACCTGCTAGGAAAAGAAGGTGTAGGCGTGTAAGATGAAAGAGATAAAGGTGGATCGAATTTTACCCCACGCCTTGTTTTTGATGGAGCTTCTTCATCTTCATCTCCCTTGGCCATTTCGAACCTTTGGGAGTCGACCACGAAGGAATTTCTTTTCCGAGTGAAATCGCATCGCCTCTGATTACATCTTGGGTTGATTTACGTGAATTTTGAGCTTCCAACTTACTAACTGACGTGGCCAATTGAGTAATTTGGTTGCCTAAATTCTGGATGCTTGTCCTTGTTTCCTGCTGAAGTTGAAGAGTACTATTAGCAAGATTCTTAACAATATCTTCCAAAGACATACCTGAGTTGGAAGCTTGAGTCTGTGTAGGGGTTGGAGGTGGTCTAGTGAAGTTCTGAAAAGGTGGCCTTTGTTGTCCTCCTTGGTTTCCATAGCTAAAGTTAGGATGATCCCTCCATCCAGGATTGTAGTGATTCGAATAGGGATCATACTTCCAGCGTGACCAGAAACCCATTTATAAGCATTGGCTTTGTGGAGTCTTGTTGTAATGTGGGGCACATATCGGTGGGATGCCGTGAAGTGAGCATATTCCACACGCTTTCCTGTTGTAATTGCCCTGACCATTTGACGAACCAAAGCGGTTAAATCGAAATTTGATTTTAAGATCACTTACCTCGTTAACTTGCTTGATAGATCCTCCTCCGCCTTGTACCAAATTGTTGAGAAGTTTCACCGTATTTGAAATCAATTGTTTGGGCTGCTTGTGTCTTGTTCACTAAAGCTCCACCACTTCTTGATCAATCATACTCCTATCCATTGGCAACAATCCTCATAGAAATATTGGATAAGGAGTTGATCAGAAATTTGATGGTGGGGAAAGCTAGCACATAATCTTTTGAATCGTTCCCAGTATTCATACAGCGTCTCCCCAGAGATCTGCGTGATGCCATAAATCTCCTTCCTAATACTAGCAGCTCGTGAGGCAGGAAAGAATTTCTCCAGGAATAGCCTTTTCATCTCATTCCATGTGGTGATAGAACCGGAAGGTAGATAGTGAAAGATCTTTAGCTTGATCCTTCAAAGAGAAGGAAAAGCTACAGGTTGATTTGCTCTGACGGATACACCATGTGGCTTCATTCCAGAGCAAACAATGTGAAATTCCTTGAGGTGCTTATGAGGATCTTCTCCTGCAAAACCACGAAAAGAAGGAAGTAAATGAATCAAACCAGATTTTAATTCAAAATCATTAGTAAAATTAGGAAAAGTAATGCATAAGTCATTGATTCAAATCGCCATCTCTTCTTTAACAGAAAAATGGATGTACCACCAGAGTGAAATCTATCTCTGCCTTCCTCAAGAGGCAGCGTTTCCTCTCTAGTCTCTTTTCTCAATTGACGCTACCGTCCTCTCGATTTCGGGATTATACGCAAATTAGAAGTGAGAGGGCAGTCATAAACTAAATCAAATAAACAATTAAACAATGAGAAACTAAAATTAGTTCCCCGGCAACGGCGCCAATTTTGACGGAATTGTCGAAGCTCCTCAAAACAAATACTGATTCACCTAAATAAATTTGTAGAAGTAGTGAAACCAGGTCGAATCCCAAGAGAACTATGTATTTAATTTCTCAAAGTTTAAAACAATTAATTTTCCAAGAAAAATCAGATTTTCAAGGTTACGCAAACCCATAATCGGTTTCTTCAAAACGAAGCCGTTTGATGTTTGAAATTCACAGTTAACCCTAACCGGATAATCGAGATCCGAAGACCGGTTCGATTTATGATGCTCGAGTTGATTCGGACAACCGGTTGTGAAATCCGAAGACCGAATCTTGGTCAGGATGATTCGAACCTTTTGGCTTGATATGGACAAACGGAAAGCCGATTTGTATCGGTTACGGAAAGGAAACGGATGACCGGATGAGGGGAACCAAGACCGAACTCGTTCTTCCTTTTCGACGTATCCTAATCCGGATAGGAGAACCGGAAGACCGGTAGTTACTTTTCTAGAGCCAAACCGGATAATCGGTTAGAGAAATTGATGGCCGAATCGCGGGTGGTCTCTTCTCGACTGATTCGGTTAATGAAAACCGTGTGCTTGTCCGTTTTTCTGATTCGAACTAAACAATCCGTTAATGAAACCGTTATCCGATTTTTTTGATTTCAAGGGTTTCTAATGAGAGTTTGATGAAAATAAAATAAAAATTAAATAAAACAAGATGTAAAATTAAACAAGGAAAAATCAATCTTACCAAGCTCCAATCCAAGTGGTGTCAATTCCATCCAATTGCAATTTCGATCATAGGCGTAAATATAAATTACTCAATCCAAGAACTTAGTCTACTTAATCTAAAAGCCGTAGAAAGTAATTATTCTCCTAATACATTGAGACTCAAACAATCGCTTAATCCAAACTTATCACCAATTTAACCTGGGCATCATCGCTCCATATCAAATTTAGTGATAGCATTAAGAATATTGAGAATTACAAAAAAAAGATCAATTAATTGATTACTCCAATTTAATCAATTTGTATTTTTATTTCCCTGTAGCCTATCATGCAAGCCATGTAATCATGTCAATATACACACACATGAGCCAACTCCTTGCTACTCAATTCAATCATTCATGACAATTACGGATACAAACTCATGACTAGCGATAGAAAAATAAATATTGAATCAAGGCGTCAACTCAATCAATATAAATAATTCATAGATAATGAGAACAAGAAAATAAAAATTACTTGGATTGAAGAAATTCTTGTTAAGTTCAAAGCCTCACAAAACTACAATCGGAATTTGATTACCCTTGGATCAGAATTAAAAGCTTAGCCACTCATGGTGGCAAAACAAAACAAAAGATTGTTTTTCAAAGAATAAAGTGCAGCAGCCGTTCTTGCTTCTTGTTTCTTCCTTGACTTCCCACGTTCAAGCCCCCGTTTCTTGACTTGTCTTGTGTCTTTTCTATTGCTTTTTGTGCCACACTCCTCACGTCCTTTTCTTCTCCTATTATTGCTAGCTTTCCTAATCCTTCTTGGCTTCTTCTCCTCTTAATCGCCAGGAAACCGCTCCTTCAAGTCAACGGTCACCATAAAGTTCCCAAATAAAGCCCTTATTATCCACTTTTTATCATAATCTCCATGTTTTGGCTCCTAGATCAAATCAAACATAATTTACACAAATTAGCACGAGATCAATCAAAATATGAGGGAATTAAATTAAACTAAATCCGGCTCCCTACATAAATCCCTATCATCCTCGGCCGTCACTAAAGTGGGAATAGAGTCAAAGTCCGTCTGCCGGAACTGACCGATATCACCCTCAACAAGTCTCGAAAATAAGCCACAGCAGAGTCTGCAATGGCGGATGGCTCAGAAATCCACTCAGATGAAGATCCATTCCGGATCCTATGAATGTGAAGCAGCTGCCGCTTCCTCCGAATCATCGCATGGAAAAAGTGGGTGTTAGAGTCGCCCTCACGGACCCATCTAACACCTGATGCAAAATATCTCCTCGCGGATCGGGCTATTACAACCTGCTAGCGTCGTCGGCAAAATACTGTCATGAATTCTCACTCTCTAATATCATGTCCCTCATAGTTAAATTAAAATAATTTTGAAAATCAAGAGCCAATTATGAGAATAACAGCATTTTGTTCACTTCCTTTTTTTTTTTTAATTATATGAACCAAAATTATTTCAGTTTTTCAATTTTGGACATGATCTTTGATAAGATTATCTCGATGAAATCAAGTGTATGAAAATAAGTGATTGATTGATATACATTTTGTATTTAACTCTCTATGAAATTGAGTGGCTGATTCATATAGATTCAGTATTTTCGCATGTTGTAATAGGTATCTTATAAAGTATTGTTGCTACTTGATGCATAATAACTCTCAACACGACATGCCGTAAAAGATAAATTCAAGTTGCAATTGGACCATATGGAAGACTTAACCAAATAAAGCCGACTTGCATGTAACCCTTTATAATTAACCTCTACATGTGTATGTCAGGAGTACAGCCCAAGAAAACAAATGAGAGGATGCCACGGCTCATTTCACATCATTGCAATATATGGAGAAGCTTAAGAAATGATGAATTAATACATATGAGAAAATTTTAAATTTGTCTTCTAATCATATGACACGAGGAAATCTCTACTTCCGCGTTTCACCCATATAAGCTTCAAAATACAAATTCGTATGTATTATGTTACAAAATTTCTAACAATGGTGTGGAGCCTACAGACATTCAAAGTCTGTATAGATTGAGACACATTTTCAATCCGGTATGATAAATTCAAATGAAAATATCAAGAAAATTATATTTCATTCGAGCCTATTTTAAAATATCTTTGAAAGGTCTGGATGTATAAAAGTAATTTTTTACTATAACCCAAAATATTTATCCCAAATTTCTTAAAAATTTATTGCGTAAATTTTAGATTATATTCAGGTAGATTCACTATTTTTAAGCTGCCACTTACTTTTGAAAGTGGTATTTTTGTAATTCCGTGACAGCCAACTAACTGTACAAGTCAAACTCATGTTTTTTTTTTTGTTTTCAGTAGAATAACCATTTCCCCCTATTTGGTTCTCATATTTTAGAGGATAATGTATTTTAACATTATTAAAATTGTTTTTTAGAAGAACATCAATAAAATTAAAATTAACATTAAAATGAGAAAAATCTAATTATCATCACTAACAAAAATTCAGGAGTGACGTTTGTCAAACTCCTTAAATCAAAATATTACTTATAATTATTTATTAATTTTCGTATACACCCCATTTTATCCCAAAATTAATTCATCTTCTTCCATTAAAGCTCCTTCCTTCACAAACAAATGCAAGATAGCTGTAACATTGCCTCTGTCCCAAATTCTTCTTTAACAAATCAATTTAAATCCCAATTTTTGTTCAAACTTCTTCATTCTTAACCCAACCTAACAAAAGCAACAACCAACAAGAAAAATGTGATTAATTTGTTCTACGATCCAAGCCACAAGACAAAATCCCAATAAGCAAACTCACTTAAATAAAACCCCTTATGCTGATTCTTTACGAAGGCTTTGTGGTTAGGCATGTGCTTCTGAAAGCTACTTCTATTGCTGATTTTTTGACTAATTGGGCTTTACACTCATTGGGGTTCATCAGCGTTTCATGAGTTCTCGGGATATTCTTGCTGGCTTAGCTAGTATTCTTCATCTGGATGCACTGACAGTTCCTCATATCATACATTAGGCTTATTTGTTTTCATTATTCTTTTTTATTTATGTTGTTTTTCTATGCTTTTCAGATATGGAGCCACCACACAATGCTTACGGTTAATCAAAGCACAAAACACTATCACACAAATACATTCAGCAGCAAATGGCCATCATAACGTAGCTGAAACCAAACCAAAAGAAATAAAATTAACTTTTACTCCGCACACAAAAAGGACTCGAGTGCTCGTAATACCAAAGTAGAGAAATGTTTCACGCTGGGACCTGATTCTTTGGCCAATCCAAGTAGATAGAGATCTGTGAATGAATACTTCATTCATCCACTATGCACCGTGCCTTCATTCCCTTCACAGCCGCTGGATCATCATCAAACAAAGTTTATTAAGTGTTCGATGTCGTAACATTAACGATAGATGAAAAGAGTGTGCTGTATATAGAATCAAAGTGAAAATCTGATTACCAAAGAGTTGGAACTGAAGCGAGAGAGAGTTTTGTTAAAAGAAGCGGTGGCTATAAAGGTGATGTGTGGACGAAGACTTGGAGTTTTGGCGCATCGTATGTCACAGTCACATTGGGGTTGTTAACTAGTGATCCTTTTATTGAACTCATATTGCCGCAGGCTATGGTTTCGTTTTGTTGATTCATGTATTATTTTGTGTTGTATTAACTTTTGAAATATGTATTTTAGTTTTACTGTCTCCGCCACCATATGTAGGAGACATATCATATTTATAAGCTCCTCTCAATTTTTTTTTTCTTTCTTATTGAATATCCAAGTGAATATTTCATTCTTATTGCTTAACTATAAACATAAAAGACAATCTTTCATGTTAGTCATGCATGCGTACTCATAACTATAGTTGATTGGTGACAAATCATTTGAGATAATTCAAACAATATTGTTTGGGAGTAAATAACGACCAGACCAGCCACACAAGATGATACCCCTTCTGCTTTGACACGAGGAGCATGATGCACCCAGAAGTAGAAGTCTCTCTTTGCCACCAAGTATCAGAATTCCCTGCTTGCCATCACCGAGGATCCTGCTCGCTATCGCCACGAATCAGAAGTTCCTGCTCGACCCGGTGGAATAGGGATCTCCGCTCGCCCCTTGAAAGATTCTCCATGGGAATGCCGTCGCGAGCAAGGATCTCTTGCTCAGTCCCGAAAGGGGTCGTTGCAGAAGCAGAGGAGTCAACGCCGGCCATCAGAACGTGCATCACTCCGCAAGATCCAAGGCACGAGGCCCGCTTATCATGCCCACTTTCCGGAACTCCGGGCACGAGCCTCTCAAACCGCGACGTCCACCATCAACCGCTCATGCACCCATGACGCATGTTGAGCGGGGAGTGGGAAACGTGGATAATAGGAACCGAATTCGCAGGAAGGCTATAAAAGGTGCAATCAAAAGAGGTAAAGGGGTGGGACAAACAAACACAAAAGGGAAAACTGGAAAACGAGAGTAAGGGTTTTTTCAGAGGAATTGAGAGGCTAGTAGAGCTATTTCTTTTTAAGCATCCTTTTAATTGAGGAGAGTGCCACAGTATTGGTGGCTAAGGTTTTCCAAAACACCCAAATCGCTGACTTGAGCGTCGGAGGGTTTACGCCGGGAAAACCATCCGGCGCACTCTGACTAATATTTGTGCACGTAGAGTATCGGAGAAGAGGGAGACAGATTTTCCTGCTCGTGATAGTAGAGGAGAATCGCAAAGAGGAGACCATAGAGTAGCGTCGAGCAGAGTAAACGAGGAGAAGTTCTTGTTGTTGATGAGCAGATAGAATCTCGCATCAACAAATATATTCAGATTGTATAAGTGTATTGTGATTAGTTGATACAGAATAGGTGTTATGGGCAAATGAAAATAACTAAGGGGTATATTTTTAACATATTTGAGCTCACGCTACTCCCCTTGCTCACGGGTAGCTACACTTTGGTAGAGCTATATGTCGTCTTATAGTGGGTATCTTCAATTTTTAAGTCTCTTATTACTTAGAGTAAGCTGCTAGTCCAAGAATCCCTTACTTTATAAAATATGGGAGCTATTGTTATATCCCAAGGGGGTTGTGTGTAAACTATACTCAAAGTTAAATATATATAAATTATGTTTAGGTGTGTACGTCCGCATGAAAAATTCATGTGAACCGAATTAAAGGACAAAAAAAATACAAACTCTTAAGGCATTAAAAGATTAAAAAGTACGTTAGAATCTATATTCTTATCTTTTATATCCGTCATCATTTTAATTTTGTGCTGACATTTGTATATGGGCACCACTCTATATATTTAAACTGTACTCATTTAGTTATTATGTTTTGGGCTTAAAAATATTTAAAGGCTCAAACTAATAATCATAAAGGCCAGGCCCCATGACTTATTTTTCATATTAAAGAAAGAAAATAAAATCATTTCCATTTTAGAAGAGTGATGGGAAAGATGAAGAAAATGGGCAGAAAAAAATTCAAGTTTGGGGATTATGTCAAAAATTGAGTTTGGGTCTAGGAAAGCCTGATTTGGGAAGATATTCTAGAGTATTTGCATTCTTATGTTTATTTGGGAAGATTCATTTGAGAGGAAACTAATTATAGGAAGTGTAGAGAGAGGATTTGAGTGAGAGGGAAGTGATTTAAACTTTCGAGCTGGTTTTCTCAACAAATTAAGAGTGTAAGATTTTGATCATTCTATCTATATCTATGTTGAATGGGATGAAAGATAATTTAAAGATTGTATACATTATTTAAATTAGGTTTCCAAAAAATGGGTAAAATTGATTCCAAGCTTATAATTGGTAGATTGCTTTAGGTGCACAAGGACACCAACAAGGCATTGTAGAGTTGAAAATGCGCAGCCCTCACCGTTTCCTCTATTCAGCATGTAAATAACTTTTAGTTATATACTACATTTAGGTAATTTATGGATAGTCATGAGTTTTGACGGGAGTTGTCGAAGCTCCTCAAAACAAATACTGATTCACCTAAATAAAATTGTAGAAATGGTGAGACCAGGTCGAATCCCTAGAGAACTATGTATTTAATTTCTCAAAGTTTAAAACAATTAATTTTCCAAGAAAAATCAAATTTTCAAGATTCTGCCCAAAACCGGATAACCGGTTTCTTCAAAACGGTAAGCCGTTTGTCTTGTTTGATTTTCTGGGAAATATCCGGCTAACCGGAAAATGGAACCGGCAAACCGTTTGTTGATTGGCTTGATTCTGGAAGGAAACGGATGACCGGATGATGGAAAACCGGAAGACCGGTTACGCGTTGTGAGCTTTCTGGGAACAATCGGACAACCGGTTACTGAGATCCGGAAGACCGAATGCGTGCTGTGATGATTCTGGATGCGATCCGGTCAGCCGGTTTGGAGAAAACCGGAAGACCGGTTGCGGATTGTAACAATTCTGGAGCTATTCGGCTTGCCGGATGAGGGGAAACGGAAATCCGGTTACGACAACTCTCGGTTCTGGACAGTTTCGGTTTGCCGGTTTAGGGAAACGGAAATCCGGTTGCGGGCTGTCTACTTTCTGTCCACAAACGGTTAGCCGGTTAGGGTAAACCGGTTAGCCGTTTTCCTGGGTTTTGGGTTTGTTCTTTGTAACAAGAAATTAATAAAACAAAATAAACTAAAATAAAACAAGATTTAAAATTAAGCAAGAGAATATCAATCTTACCAAACTTCCAATCCAAGGGTGTCAATTTCATCCAATTGCAACTTTGATCATAGGCAAAAATATAAATTACTCAATCCAAGAACTTAGTCTACTTAATCGGAATCCCGCAGAAAGTAATTATTCTCCTAATGTAAATAGACTCAAACAATCGCCTAAATCCGAACTTATCACTAATTTAACTGGGCATCATCGTTCCATATCAAATTAAATGATAGCATTAAGAATAGTGAGAATGACTAAAACAAGATCAATTAATTCAGATTACTCCAATTTAATCAATTTGTATTTTTATTTCCCTAGAGCCTATCATGCAAGCTATGTAATTGCGGCCGTCAATATACACACACATGAGCCAACTCCTTGCTACTCAATTCAATCATTCATGACAATTACGGATCACAAACTCATGACTAGCGATAGAAAAATAAATATTGAATTAAGGCGTCAACTCAATCAATATAAATAATTCATAGATAATGAGAACAAGAAAATAAAAATTACTTGGATTGAAGAAATTCTTGTTAAGTTCAAAGCCTCACAAAACTACAATCGGAATTTGATTACCCTTGGATCAGAATTAAAAGCTTAGCCACTCATGGTGGCAAAACAAAACAAAAGATTGTTTTTCAAAGAAAACTAATTGCAGCCGAAAATTCTCCTCTTTCCTCACGTCCAAGAGCTTCCCCCCTTTTATAATGCTTGCTTTTTGTCTTCTTTTTGGTTTCCTCTTCTTGCTCTCTTTCCTTTTTCCTTGCGATTTCTTTTCCTCTTTTGCTAGCTTTTCTAATCCTTCTTGGCTTCTTCTCCTCTTAATCTTTGAAAGCCGTCTCAAGTCAACGGTCAATGATTGCCCAAATAAAGCCCTTTTTATCCACTTTTTATCTTAATCTCCATGCTTTGGCTCCTAGATCAAATCAAACATAATTTACACAAATTAGCACGAGATCAATCAAAATATGAGGGAATTAAACTAAATATAATATGACTATTTATAACCTATCAAGTTTGTTGATAATATGGGTGATTTATTAGTATCACATGAAATTAAATTATTGAGGTGTAGCATCAAATTTTTGAGCGTAAGGTATAATTTATGGGTTTGAGTATATTATGGTAACTTTGGACTTAAGAGTATGGATTTTAGATTTGTAATTTATGGGCTAAATATCAATTGCATGGCTACGTCACATAAAATTAGTTGTATTTCTCATCCTCAGAAAGTAATTATATCATTCTTCTAATTTAAGAGGAGCTACAAACGTTAGTTAACCTATAGATGTCAACAATGGCCGACCTTGAGCGTCATTGTTGCGAGTAGGATATACTGAATTCATATTTTATATTTTTATTAAGATTTAAATTTTAGTAAAGTAAAGCATGTTTACTAAGTAATGTTTGATTATTTGTTTTAGTTTTTCATAAATAGGTTTTATTTGCATATGATGTGTATCTTAAAGGATATGATAAATGGTTTTATTTATTCACTTTGATTATAAACGTATGAGAGCACTTTGATGAAAAGAGTATTGATTTAAAGTACGTTTAAAATGCTCATTTGCACGTATATTTCTAAAATCCATTTTTTAAATTATCATACAGTATCATTCCCCTCTAAATACAAATATGAGTATAGACAATAGATATATTCAATTATAAAGATACAATTAAGATAGAGATCTTTAAGCCTGTTGCCATACGCTTGGGTGCTTTTACCTTTTAGAGAGCTATTTTACGCAAGCGGCTGTGGTATGATGAAATATGTAAGATATATGAGATGATATGTCACCGGTCGACAGCTGTAGCTCCAAATATGATAATACAATTTCAATATGTCATTCCACTGCCCATATGAGGTCCAAGTACAACAAGATTATTCTCTTGGATACTTGTCTAATGATAGCTTTTGTTATATTCTTTTGACCTGATTTTCACGATTATTATATTGTGTTAGCGCAAATGTAGTCTTTGTTGATGCCAGTCATTTGATTTAAAGTTTCAACATTTTACTTATACTTTTGTGTATAGTTCAATGCAAATTGTCTATTGCAATTTTATAATATTTTAAAGTAAGTTTATTTTTAAAAATCTATTATTCACTCAATGAGTTTTATACTCACTTTGTTTTATAATATTTTTTTCCCCTTACACAAGGTTGCCAAAGTGAGCCCAACCACTATAGTTATTTTGAGTTTTAGCCACATATTAGAATATATAAATGATATTCTTAGGAAATTTCAATCATATCATTTTGGATTGGACAATTATATTGTAATTTGATTATTATGGACATCTTATGTGTGTTGGCAATTGCTATAGTAAATTTTCTTGATACATTGAAAATATTGGGTGATGTTTGGATGAGATCATTTGAGTACATTATTTAACTTTGATGTTTAATTTTATGTTTAAAGAGATTGGTTAATGAAGTTGGTTGAATATTAAATTATTTTGGAAGTCTTTATATATAGATTTACAAGTTGAAAATGCCAAAATATAGGGAAGACTCTGTCAAATTTTCAGCAAGATCTTTATTAATAATTTTATTAATTCATTTTAGGTAAAACTAGATAGATTGGTCCTTAGAATTTGAGGCAGATCATCTCAACTACAACGTTGTTGAAAAAATACAATCAAAAGCGGTTCTTGGATTTAATGAAGGGTGCGTTTGGGATTGAGGTTGGACAGATGTAGCTTCCAAGTTACAGCACTAAAGTGTTTGGTAAACACTAACTACTGTGGCTTGAAAGCTATGTTAATGTGATTTTTCACTTATATCATGGAAAATATTTTATATCTTTAATAATTTTGTTAAAATTATTATTTAAATTTTATATTTACTATGTATTACTAGCTTTTGTTTCATAGTTATAGTTTTTTTTCCACAGCAGCTGTAGCTTAAAAGCTCCAGCACCTCAATCCCAAACGCACATGAAGTTCAAGATTCTCTAACCAGAAAATTTTCAATTTTCATAACTACTCATGAGCCTGTTGAAAAGTCAAGCATGCTTGCGTGGGGCAGCTGGCATGCAAATTGAATAAAGGTAGCTAGCTTTGAAAACGTGTGTTAAGCTTTGGAAACTTTGACAATTTGGCAAATGGTTGGTGGGCCGAAATTGGAATAGTGCCAACATTTTTCTTATAAATAGCTAAGCATTCTTCATTTGTAATGCATCCCATAATTTTAAGCTTCTAAGTTTTTAAGCTTTTGAGAGGCTGTGAGAAGTGAGTCTGGGGAATTTATATTTCCTGCAGTGTGTGAGAGTACTGGGTGTATTTGGGTTCTGGGAAGTGAGATTTCTTACTCAAATATTGTACTCAAATAATTGTTAATAATACAATTATTTTTCTCTTGCTCCCGTGGACGTAGGCATACTGCCGAACCACGTAAAATTCTGTGTCCTTTATTTTTCTATAATTATTTGGTGCGCTTGATTCCGCATTCCGCGCACAATAAGTGGTATCAGAGCCGACGGTTCGTACTTTGGGCGATACGGCACTGTTCAAGTATACGGTACTGTTCACAAATACGGTGGAGTTAACCGTTCGTACTTGGGAGAATTAGTAGCTTGTGTAGTGGTGTGGATTTGTGCATGTCTAGGAAAGTTCTGTCACAAAGGCGATAAGAGCCTAAGGAGACTGGGTCTTAAGTGGGACCGGTGTGACCCCTCCAGTCTTTCCTGGGAACTTTCCTGGTGCATTTTTCACGTACATATACATGAACACCGATCTCTCAAGTGGGAATAGTTTATCGAGAAAATGGTAGAAGGTGAAACTTCCAAAAGTGGAGAGATCCACCCGGACTATTCGGAGATAATTCGGTGGGAGGCGAGACTTTAGCCTTTCTTCATCGATGTTGAAAAGTTTGGATGGGAAAATCAACTTCGGCATGTGGAGGCGCGAAGTTATGGATGCTCTTATTCAAATCGATCTTGATATTGTTTTGAAAAATAAAGACACTTGTATGATGAAGAAAGTTGGGATCGTATGAGCGAGAAAGCTGTGGTCGGATCGGATCTTGTTTGACTAAGGTGAAATACTTGGTAAAAGATGAGGGTGTCGATGACTTTGTGGCGTACATTGGAGGAAGTACTTCGAAAAGTCACGAAAATCGTCTTCATGCAATGAGCCAAGTATATGGCTTTCGAATGAAGCACAGGTGTCAATGCATAATCATGTCTCAAGATTTGAAAAGTTACTTGCGATTTGAAGAATCTTGATGAAGATATTAAGGATGAAGTCAAGGCTATGATTTTGTTACACTCACTATCCGAGGAATATAGCCATTTTGTGACTACCTTGATATATGGGAAAAGCGTATTCATCTTCTAAGATGTCTGCACAGCATTGACAAATTTGGAAATTGAATAATGATAAATATTACGAAAAAGCATCATCCGAGGCTTTGTTTGCGGAGAAAGACGATGGAGAAAAGAAGAAGCGTGGTGGAAAGAATTCTCGATCCAAATCGAGCGGAAACATAGCTCGAGATGAGTGTGCCACTTTGTCATGAAAGGGCCATTGGAAGAAAAGATTGTCCAAGGCTCAAAAGAGATGGGAAGAAACCGGTAACGAACATGGCACGTAAAGATGAAGACTCGATTATTCACTAAGTATTACTCCTGCTGCATCGTGGCTGGAGTTCGGACGGTGGATACTTGATCTTGAAGCAACTATCATTTGTGTCCCGTTAAAGAATGGTTTCTGATTTTCATGTCTGGAATGCAGTGCGATTGTGATGGAAATGATCAACCTTGTCGACAATGGGGATAGGAACAATTACTCAAAATGTTTGATGGAATGGTGGTCGAGAATTGAAAGAGGTTAGATATGTTCTAACTTTAAAGAAAAATCTAATTTACATGGGTGCTCTAGCTAAAAGGCTACAAGGTTACTATTGAAAATGGCCTGATGAAGATCACATATGGGGCTATGGTAATTCTACAAGGGTTCGTCGTCACAATTTGTACTATTTGAAGGGAGGTACAGCGATGAAGTAAATGTTCTTTGAGGTGCAGTGACACCACTAAGCTATGGCATACGACTAGGACATCTTTGGAGAAATCTTTGCAAACCACGATGAGGCATGGACTCTTAAAAGGTACCAAACCGTAAATTAAATTTACGAGTATTGTGTAGTAGGCGAAAACAAGGGTCAAATTTGATCGCTAATCACGATACTGAGATCCTTGAATATGTTAATAGTGATGTATGGACTAACCAAAACCGCATCAATTGGTGGAAGCCATTATTTTGTTACATTTGTTGATGATTTCTCTAGGCGTGTGCGTGTACACCATGCGAGCAAAGGATGAGGTTCTAGAGATTTTCGTGAAATGGAAGAAACCGTGGAGACTCAAACCGCGTAAAGATCAAAGTATTGCGTTCGACAATGGGGTGAATATACTTCGATCCATTCTTGCAAGTATGCGAGCGAGGGTATTAAAGACATTTCATGAGACATACTCCGCAATGCACGGTGTGGTGGCGTATAGAATCGATTTCTTTGGAGAAGTACGGTGTATGTTATCTAATCTTGGTTTGGATAAAATGTTTTGAGGTCGAAGGCGAGCTACGCAAGTCACTTGATAAACCGGTTGCCTTCTGCTGCAATCGGAGGTAAAACTCCTATGGAAATGTGGTCTGAAAAGCATGCACAAGACTATGATTCCCTTCGTATATTCGGGTGTTCAGCTTATTATCATGTCAAAGATGGTAAACTGGATCCTCGTGCTAGAAAAGCTATCTTTGTGGGATTCAAAGGTGGAGTAAAAGGGTTCAAGCTTTGGGATCTTGAAGATAAAAAGTTTGTGTGTAGCAGAGATGTCACGTTTGATGAAGCTTCAATGATGAAAGCTTCAAGTTCTCAGCAGTTGGAGAACAAGACCACAGAGGTATCGCAGCGGATGGAGTTTGATGCAACTCCATATGTACCAGTTAGCTCTACATCAGAGAATGGTTCAACTATGGAAGAGACACTTAGAGTTGAAGAAGAGGTTGTTTCTTCTGATGTCCCACAAAATGAAGAAACAACTAATGATGTAGATGATGACGATGCTATAGCAACAAAGAGGCCAAAAAGAGAGATAAAGAAACCCGGATGGCTTACTAAAGACATGGTGGTAGCCTATGCACTTCCAGTTATTGATGATGACATCCCCAACACTTTCGGTGAAGCATTACGTAGCAGTGAAATTAATCAGTGGAAGTTAGCCATGGAGGAAGAGATGAAATCTCTCTATCAAAATCAGACTTGGGAACTTATGAAGTTACCAAAAGGGAAAAGGGCTATTGGCAATAAATGGGTCTACACCAAGAAGCAAGGATCTCCAAATCAAACAACTCCTCGATACAAGGCAAGGCTCGTTCTGCAAAGGTTTGCTCGAAGGAGACTATAATGAAGTTTTCTCTCCAGTCGTAAAGCATACTTCCATTCGTATCCTACTTGCCTTGGTAGCTGAATATGAGTTAAAGTTGGCTCAATTGGATGTTAAAACGGCATTCTTGCATGGAGATTTGGAGGAGGAAATCTATATGACTCAGCCTTGTGGTTTCAAAGTTGCCGGAAAGGAGAATCATGTGTGCAAATTGATTAAATCTTTGTACGGACTGAAACAGTCACCAAGGCAGTGGTACAAGAGATTTGATCAATTCATACAAAGGCAGAAATTCACCAGAAGTGAACACGATCACTGTGTTTACTTTAGAAGACTACAAGATGGAGCTTTCATCTATCTGTTACTCTATGTCGACGATATGCTTATAGCTTCGAAGAATAGAGGTGAGATTGAAAGATTAAAGAAGCAGCTGGCTTCTGAGTTTGAGATGAAAGATTTGGGTGATGCACAGAAAATACTTGGGATGGAGATTCGTAGAGATAAGAAGAATGGGAGCATGTGGTTGACTCAAAAGACTTATTTGAAGAAAGTGCTAGAAAGATTCGGTATGGATGACAAAACTAAACCGGTATGTACTCCTCTAGCTCCTCACTTTAAATTAAGCTCTTCTTTATGTCCTACATCCCAAGAGGAGCATGATTACATGGCTCGTGTTCCATATGCTAGTGCTGTGGGTAGTCTTATGTATGCTATGGTATGCACAAGGCCTGATATATCCCAAGCCGTTAGTATGGTAAGTCGATACATGCATAATCCGGGTAAAAACCATTGGCTTGCGGTAAAGTGGATTCTCCGATATCTGTATGGGACAATTGATGTTGGGTTATTGTTTAAAAAGGATTGTGGTCAACAATGTGTTGGGTATTGTGATTCTGATTTCGCCGGAGACATTGACAAGCGAAGATCAACAACGGGCTACGTATTCACATTGGGTGGAGGTCCGATTAGCTGGAGGTCGATTGATCGACAATTGCTCTATCTACTACAGGCGAGTATATGGCGGCAAGGCTGTAAAAGAAGCTATCTGGTTGAAAAGGCTTGTTAGAGATTTGGGAATAATCCGGAAGAACATTACGATGCATGATAATCAAAGTGCAATATTCCTTGCGAAGAATCAAACATATCACGCTCGGACGAAACACATAGATGTGAAATATCATTATGTGCGAGAGATTATTGAGAGCGGTGTTGTGTTGTTGAGAAAGATCGATACTAAAGATAACCCATCAGATATGTTGACAAAAGTGATTGCTGGAGTTAAGTTTCAACATTGCTTGAAATTAATTCAAATTCTTCAAATGTGTTGAGTTTGAAGAATTATGAACTACGGTTGGCTTGATCCCAAATTATGGAGATGCGTGGCGATCAGAGATCTGACCACTTTGGGGATGATGATCCGTTGGTAGTCGGCTCAGATTTGGACAAATTTTTGCCGAGGTGGAGAATTGTTGAAAAGTCAAGCATGCTTGCGTGGGGCAGCTGGCATGCAAATTGAATAAAGGCAGCTAGCTTTGAAAACGTGTGTTAAGCTTTGGAAACTTTGACAATTTGGCAAATGGTTGGTGGGCCGAAATTGGAATAGTGCCAACATTTTTCTTATAAATAGCTAAGCATTCTTCATTTGTAATGCATCCCATAATTTTAACCAAGTTTTTAAGCTTTTGAGAAATTTGAGAGAAGTGAGTCAGAATTTATATTTCTGCGATTGTGTGAAATCTTGGGTGTATTTGGGTTGAGTAGATTCTTACTCAAATATTGTCTTCGAATAATTGTTAATAATCTGATTATTTTCTCTTTTCGTGGACGTGGGCGTCTTCTTAGAACCACGTAAAATTCTGTGTCCTTTATTTTTCTATAATTATTTGGTGCGCTTGATTCCGCATTCCGCGCACAACAGAGACACCCCTCAAATTAGCCACCCTTCAAAAGAGATACAAAACTATTACCTCGGAAATGTCAAAACACTTTCGATGAGATCAAGAAATGGTCCCAAAGACACTATGCGTGTAGTTTTACCATCAAAACCGAGTTGTAGCTTACTTACATCTGGAAGCTCCGTCAACTTTTGTTTCTTTTACGTAGCTTTGTGTATATCGTTTTACTATGGCCTGCGTTATTCTTTAATTCGCCGGCCATTAATTCAAGGTATTGTTGCATATATGATTAATCTCATACACGTAGAATTTTGCTCGAGAAGATTTAAACTGAGAGTTTGTCTTCATCACACGTACGTACAATGGAAAAGTTTTCAATCTTGTTGGTTGTAATAGCTTTGCTGATTCAAATGCATGGATACAAAGCGTGCTTTGACAAAGAAAGGACTGCTCTGCTGGGACTCAAGAGCTTCTTTATATCAATAAGTGATAGGGAATATGCAGACGAAATTCTTACTTCTTGGGTTGATGATGGGATCTCCGATTGTTGTGACTGGGAGCGAGTTACTTGTGACGCCACCGCAGGACAAGTGATTCAACTCTCGCTCGATTCTGCGAGGGGATTTGACTTTTATAGCAGTTCTGATTCTGAGGGATTTCCAATTTTGAATTTTTCATTGGTTCGTCCTTTTCAAGAATTGCAAATTCTTGATTTATCCGGCAATTACTTTGACGGTTGGAATGAGAACAAAGGTATTTCACATTTATTTTCTTACCGAAGCTTAATTAATCAAAATCAGGAAGAAAAATTAAAAAAAAAATAAAAATCTTAGTCACATTTCCTTTTGGCCCTTCACTCACTAATTATACTGCATGGCTTCGCAGATTATGGTAGCTCTGGGAGTTTGAAGAAGCTGAAAATATTATATCTTAATGATAATAACTTCAACGACAGAGTATTACCATATTTGAATACGCTAACTTCACTTACTACTTTGAAGCTTTATGGCAATAGAATTGAAGGTCGCAATCCCAGTCAAGGTGTGGTTTCCCGATGTGCCATCTAATTTAATTTCAAAATCTATGTTGCATTGCTAATTTTTTTTTCCCCTAGATCTTTTCACATTTATTAATTTATATATGTGTTTTATGTGCAGGATTAGGAAATTTGACAAACTTGGAAGTTCTGGACCTAAGCATGAATAGAATAAGCGGGTCCTTAACAGGTAAAATTTGACTTTGCATAATTAAGTGCGGCCCCGTATAGCCCTTTTAAATTTTGCCTCTAAAACAACATATTCCAAAATATATAAAAAGAAATTAATAATATATTACTACATTTCTTTCAATTAAAGTCGTAACAAACCACTAAAAAAAGATCTTCGATATTAAGTTTAATATTAAAAATGTTTAGCTATATTGTATTCATTATATTTAGAATATTTTGTTTCAAGGGAAAAAATCCTCAAAGGGTTATAAAGGTAGTGTTTCAGGGAATACGTGGGTAATTTTCAATGGGAAAGAAGGTAATAGTTAAAATAAGAAGAGTAGAACTATTGGCACCCCTCTAATGTCCTGATAAAACCCCTTTTCTAAAAGAACCCCATTACTAATGGAAATAATTCATTATTTGTCCAAAATTACTCCTAAATCAATTCCAATAAATTGCTTCTTTCACTTTGTGAACAAATTCATTTATTTGAATTAATACTTCATCAAAAAAATAAAAAGAACATTATATGAAAACTAAAATTTCCGTGGATGCTCCGATTATAAAGTCATCCTTTCGATGTATCTTCGATTTTATCGACTTTAGGGGAGATTTGGATGTTCGTGTCTTAGAAACCTTTGGTAAATGTTGGTGACTCAACTTCTTAATCTTATTGCTTTTCTCAAGGAAGGTTGATCAATTTGCATATTTGAAATGATGGCTAGTCGTATATTTGGTGGGGATGAGAACCTACAGTGCGATTCTTTGTTGTAATGTTTTACGTGTCTGACGTCAATTTTTCATTTTCTTGAGACATCTTTCATGAAAAGTAATAGTTGAATTCAGGGAAATTGGAAGGCGTGGGTATTCTCAAAATAATGAATTTTTCTAATTAATCAATTGTATTTATTTCATTATTTAAAGCGCAATAGTCCCACTCAAATAAGAAGGGGAAGGGGAGGCTTCCCAAACGTAGCTGTCTACCTATTTAGAAAAAGAGCAGTACTATCCATTTTTATTCAAGTTTTATCTCTTTTAATGTGGCATTCATCACAATATCTAGGATCGTAATACCAAATTGATTCTATTTGTAATTTCCTTACTAGTTTTTAAATTCCATTTCTTCTTCATGTTGCAGAATTAGCTCCATTTACAAAGTTGAAAGTGTTGGGTATGAGAAATAATTTACTAAATGGTTATGTAGAAAGCAAAGGTAATTAATACTCGCTTCCTTCTTCCTCTTGTAAATTTTTTCCAAAAAGGTGGTTTTGTTTTTTCCAATCTATGATTTATGGCATGTTTAAAATAATTACTTATTATTACTTATTTTCACAATCTAGCATCCAAAAACTTGAGATGAACGTACAAGAACAAAATTTTGAAGTTTAAATAAATCCATGAATTATGACCCTAAAGATTTTGGTTATCAGGAATATGCCAGTTGAAGAATCTTACTGAGTTGGATCTCAGAGATAATAACTTGGAGGGTCCACTTCCTTGGTGTCTCAGTGATTTGATTGGCCTCAAGGTTCTTGAAATTTCCTCCAATCAGTTAAGTGGAAATCTACCTTCAGTAATAGCCACCCTTACGTCCCTTGAATATTTGGCTCTTTCTGACAACAACTTTCAAGGCGAATTCCCACTTAGTTTATTGACCAATCATTCAAATCTTAAGGTGCTCCTCCTCTTCAAGGTTGGCAATAACTTAAGGTTTAAAACTGAGAACTGGATCCCTACATTTCAATTGAAGGTCCTTCAGCTACCCAACTACAACTTAAAGGTCATTCCTAGTTTTCTCCACCAGTATGACTTAAAATTCCTTGACCTCTCTAGTAATAAATTAGTTGGCAATTTTCCAACTTGGTTGATGCAAAACAATACAAAATTAGAAGTTTTGCGTTTGTCGAATAATTCATTTTCAGGAATTCTTGAACTGCCCAAAGTTAAACATGATTTGCTCCGCCAACTAGACATTTCCAATAACAATTTGACTGGTATGCTGCCTGGGAATATGGGTATTGTCTTTCAAAAAATGATGTGCATCGATATATCAAAGAATAATTTTGAAGGTAAAATTCCTTATTCAATAGGTGAGATGAAAGAACTTTTCTATTGGATTTGTCTAGAAATAAATTCTCAGGAGACTTATCAGCAACTTCTGTCAATGGTTGCGCCTCACTAGAGTACTTGGATGTGTCAGAAAACAATTTCTATGGTCACATTTTTCCCACATACATGAACTTGACCCGACTAAAGTGGTTGTATTTGAAGAATAATCGTTTCACTGGGAAAATTGAGGCTGGTTTGTTGAACTCCTATAGATTATCTGTCATAGATATATCCAATAACATGTTATCAGGCCATATTCCTTGTTGGCTTGGTAATTTCACATATCTTGGCGTTCTTTTAATGTCAAAAAATCATTTGGAAGGTAATATACCAGTCCAAATCAATAATTTTCGACAACTTTTAATTTTAGACCTCTCTGAAAATAGGTTGTTTGGGTCCATAGCAACTTCTTTACATCTTTCATCAATAAAGCACCTTTATTTGCAAAAGAATGCTCTCAGTGGACAAATTCCAAGTACATTGTTTAGAAGCACCGAAATATTGACTCTAGATTTGAGGGATAATAAATTTTTCGGAAGAATTCCTCATCAAATAAATAAGCATTCAGATTTGCGTGTCCTTCTTTTGCGAGGGAATTATCTACAAGGACAAATTCCTATTGAACTGTGCCAGTTACAGAAACTAGGCATCTTGGACCTTTCACATAATAAGCTTAATGGGTCAATACCTTCATGCTTTACTAACGTGTTGTTTTGGAGAAAAGGAAATGAGGATTTGTATGGTTTCCAACTCTATATATATTTTCAGTTTCCTAGTTTTCGTTTAATTAGTACATATTACAATTCCACTCTTGACTTGTGGTTCTCTGAAAATGGTTATACACCATTGCATCAACAAGCACACATACAATTTGTGACAAAGAACCGGTATGAATTCTACAATGGTAGCAATCTTAACTATATGTCTGGAATGGATTTATCATGCAACGAATTGACCGGAGAAGTCCCATCAGAAATTGGAGAGCTTCCAAAAGTTCGTGCATTAAATTTGTCTCATAATTCCTTGTCGGGATCTATACCGGGGAGCTTTTCCAATCTAAAAATGATTGAGAGTTTAGACCTTTCTGACAATGAATTGAGTGGCCAAATTCCGATGCAACTCACTGAGCTCAATGCCTTATCTAACTTCAACGTGTCGTACAACAACTTGTTCGGCCCAATCCCAGAGAAAGGCCAATTTGCCACGTTTGATGAGAGCAGCTATAGAGGTAATTTAGATCTTTGTGGTCTACTATTGAACAAGAGTTGCAGCAATACATTACCGCCGACAGTGTTACCACCAAATGATGCTGAACAAGATGAATCTGCAATTGATATGGTTGCATTATATTCGAGTTTTATCGGTTCCTATGTCACAGCACTGTTGGGGCTGTTGGTGACTCTTTGGATAAACTCACACTGGCGTAGACAATGGTTTTATTTAATTGATAGATGTATCGATTCATGTTACTATTGGCTTTTCAAATATGTATTCCATCAGTAATCGAGCTAAGCCATTGTAGAATTAATGCATTCAGTCAACTCTGCCGCGACACATTTATACTTTATGTGTTGATTCATATTTCAATTGGCTTTTCAAATTTCTCTTCTGCAGTTTTTGGTTGGTTGATCAGAAAATGTAGGTTAATTTTTATGAAATTACGCAACTGAAAAAAAGGCAGTTTGTTGTAAAATATAGAGGCCCAGACTTTATTAGAAATTTCTACCAGTACTTATATGTGTTAGTAAAGTGAGTTCAAAGGGCCATATTATCACTACTTCTAGAAAACCATTAGCAGTTTAATGATGTGATATTAACTAATTAGTGTTAATAATCAACAGATTAATGACGTGACATTTAATTTCTCATTTACTATGGTGTCAATATTAATAGATAAATCGTGAGATATTAAGGTTAACAATTACTGTCATAATCAATTATTATTATTAGCAAAACATGGATGTGATGATATTTTTGTTTAGAAATATCCTTCGCTTATTACATGTAATACCCACATGTGATTTATGAGTAGTGAAGCTGCAGATTGAGAACAAAGTACAAACTATGAAAGGTTGGCTTCCAATGGAAACTTCCATTGTTAAGTTCTCAGTGTTGCTGAATTTACTAGCTTTGATTCGAATGCATGGATAACAAAGGTGCCTGGAGAAAGAGAGGTTTGGTCTGTTGCAACTCAAGGGCTTCTTTATATCAATCAGTGATAGTGAAAGTAAGTATAATATTCCTAATTCATGGGTTGATGATGATCCAACGTCTGATTGTTCTGATTGGGAGCGAGTTAAGTGCAACGCCACCACGCAGCGAGTGATGCAACTCTCTCTCGATAGTTCACCGCAAAACAAATATAATGACTTCATTTGATGGATCTCCGCTTCTGAATATGTCATCGCTCCTTCCTTTTGAAGAACTTCAAAGCCTTGACTTGTCTTTCAATTTGTTTCCAGGTGTCTACGAGAATAAAGTTGTGTTCATTTCCTGTTTGATTTTTAGTAGTCTCCACATTCATCCTGAAAGGAAAATTGACAATTAAATTAACCAATTAATTTCATCTGCGTGCCTTAATTGGCAGCTTATGATAGTTTTGGGAGTTTGAAGCAACTGAAGATGTTAAATCTCGGATATAATCTCTTCAACGACGGCATACTACCATACTTAAATACACTTACTTCACTTACAACTTTGATTCTCTTTGGCAATAACATTGAAGGTTCTAGAACCAAGCAAGGTACAACATTTCCATATATATGCAGGTCTTAATCAATCTATATCTAATTTTCAAAATCCAATATTGTCATTTTTTCAAAAATTTTGTTTTTGGTGCAGGATCTAGTTAACGGCGATCCGACATTGAGCAAAAAGTCATCAACGGCTATATTTCAGCTCTAACTATAAATAAGATCAATCAAATTCAAACAACAAGGATTCCAACTATATCATTGAGCAAATTATTGAACATACAACTTTCATTGAGCTTTAAATTCTTGTATTCATTTATTTGATTCACACATTGAGAAAATTCATTTGTAATCTTTATCCTTGAGAGGTTGTAAGTGTTGGGATATACTTAAATTAAGAGATTGGAGATAATCTCTTATTGTAAAGGTCTATTGATACTTTGGAAGTTAATTGTAAGCGTTTGAACCCTTGGGAGGTTTAGATAGTAAAATCCTCAAACTTGGTGTGCTTGGAGACGCGCACGTAGGTGAGATTGTCAAACCACGTAAAAATTTTTGTGTTTGTTTTTTCTTCCATTACTCTTTTATTATTGTGCTTGATTGAATTTATTATTTTTTATTCCATTAAGGCATTAGATTGAATTATTGTGTGACTTATTTTACATAAATTTTAATATCCCAAATCACCCTCCTCTTGAGTTGCCTAATTAGTATTTTATTTGGTATAAGAGCGAGGTAGTGTAGACTTAACCGTTTAGAGTTAAAGATCAATAGCAACCTAAATTAGCTCAACCTTCATGGAATGTCAATCCACCACTAGACCTCCATTCTTTGATGGTAATGACTACCCATATTGGAAATGCTCACATAGTACCCAAAAATCTTCTTCTTATTCCAACCTCCTTTGCATCTAATAATTGAAGTCTTTGTTTACGTGTTTAGTAAGAAATCGTTTCTTTTCACTCTAATTAATTACTTGTTTGATTATCTTTTCCTTGTTGCAGAATCAGAAAACCTGACAAACTTTGAAGTTCTGCAACTAAGTGAAATTAGAATAAGCGGATCTGCATCAAGATTAAGTGACAATTGTATTTACAGACAATTGTTTACCCTTTAAAAATTACGGTTTCTAAGACCATTTTATTTTTCTTAATGCAGGATTAGCAAAATTTAAGAACCTAAAAGCATTTGATCTGAGTTATATTGGTATAAATGGTTCTTTGGAAAATTTAAAAAAAAAAAAAAAACTTCAATAAGTTAGTCCTAATAAGACCAAATAAACATACTTAAGATAAAAGTACTCTTAAACATTTGTGTCAATCTCTTTCGATTGATTTTATACCCTTTATGAAAAATTTTCAAGAATATGCAAGAGTTGAATCTTAAAGGGAATGCTACTGTAGGGTCAAACTATTTAAGACTGATAGTCTACATCCACTGATCCAAATTTGCCCACTGATCCAACCGAGTTTCGCCACCATAATAATTACACGGTATACTATTAATCGACCTGCTATTGGGGTCTTCTTCCCCAATGTCCCAAATACTTAACACTCCCTAAGATTGAGATGTTATTGAAAAGGTTGAGTGTTTTTGGCAAGTTATGTCCACTTATCAGCCTAGTTTAGATGAACGTTCGATCCTTTCTAAACATTCAATTTCAATGGGTAATAGAAGATAAGTTGCATTCACAAATAAGTTAAATGCACAAATACAAAATGCATGCCACAAAACTTATAAAGGCAAAAGAAGGCAAAATACAAGGGACTGTTGCCGGAACATCGTAGCATGAAAAACCAATGTGTTTCATGCTACCTTCAAGTGTTGAGATAAAAAGATTTACAACTCTCATTCTAGCTTGGATTCAACTTTTTACTTTAATTCAACATTCAGTTAGCATATAAACTGGAATATAAAACATAATCAACACACATACATTTTTAGTTGAAGAAGATAACAAATTATTTGCATAATTTCAATAGGAAAAAATATAAATACATATGTTTAGTGAAAATGTCACCGGCTATTGTATTTTAAAACAACAATGAGTTTCAAGGACCTTCTTCAGGTCATTTATATTGACACTCCAACCTGCCATCACTATGCCCCTGCCATTGACTCAGATAACAAGCGCTACAATGTGTACGCTTTCACAGATAATCAAAGCAAAATCACTATTACACAAACACAATAGAAGATGCTTCCATGAAAGTGAACAATGATTTGAGTAGAAGAATCACCAGGTGGTGATACATATCTTGAAAGAAAGAAAATTATTCTCTAGCTTTGTTACACCATGTACAATTATTGTGATGGTAATAATAATTTTGTAATAGGCCTTTCGAATGCTTAACTGAAAAATGTAGCATCACACATAAAACTTCTAATTCATATCACCCATAAAGCCAAACAAATGGCCGTTTGCATTTCCAATTGGGAGAATGGTTATTCCCAAGTCTTTGTTTTAAAAACTTGTCACAAAATCTTTGTTTTAAATCTTTGATCTCCAACAGTAACTTGGAAAATTGACATGGTGAGCTCCAAACTAACTTGATGCCTTAATTTTTGGCTCTGTTGGCAACTCGAACAACTTTTAGGCTTCAATAATGTTCAACAAGAGATGAATTAGCATAATTGTTAATTGAAAATTTGATAATTAAATGATGAATTTTGCTAATATATGTTGAAAAACTTATTCAAAATAAGGGGAAAAAAATTAGCCTAAGTGGGGTTCATGAGTGATTTAGTGATGTGACGGTCAATATCATTACTCTTAAATAAACCAAATCTTCAACAAGGTAGTACACAAGTTTATACATATTTTAGTTGAAGATGACTAGTGGGAAGAGTCATTGAGAGCAAAGATCTTACTTCTCGAGCAAACGCATACTCATTAAAAGGGGAAAAAAAAAACACTACAATTTCTTCATCATCTAACATTGTAGATCCTCTAAAGTGAAATGATCAATTTGAGGATTTAAAAGCACAAGCCTAGCTAACCCGATTCAGCGTTATTGCGGGGTTTAATTTATGGTTTAATTTATATTTCCTTGAGCCTTGTGATAATCTTTCTCCCAATACGAATACGACGTCCTCAATATTTGAGAGGTTTAAAATATAAACGATTAATATCGTAATTAATGTAAACAAATTTCGATGGTGTTTCAGATGATCAGAAATACCATGAGCAATAGTCTCCTCAAAAAAAAAAAAAAAAAACATCCAGCATGTATATAAATTGGAATCTCCAAAATCCTCTATAAAGTAATACACGAGCGCATATTAGCTCAAGATAATTAGCATGAAGAGTCATAAATAGTAAATAATTTAGCTCCTTTAAATTTGAAGGAAACCATATAGAAGCAGTTCCCTCCAATCGTGTTTAGTAGCATACTTTAGGCACCATGCAAAAGGTAGCTTGTTTTACATTGAGAAACAATCACCCGTGTCTGACTTGAGTGCCCGTTCAACATTTATCATACTCTTCATATCAATTATTTCTACCTTACTTTCTACGCGCACCCAAAAAAAAAAAAAACAGCAGACTGGAAACTAAGTGAAAATGTAACCAGGTATTGTGTCTTAAAACAACAATGAGTTTCAAGGATCTTCTTCTGGTAAATTTATATTGGCTCCAAGCGGCAGTCAGATGGCAACGAATATGCCCCTGCTGTTGACTCAGATATGGAGCCACCGCACAATGCTCACGGTTGTTCAAAGTACAAAACACTATCACACAAATACATTCAGCAGCAAATGGCCATCATAATGCAGATCAAACCAAACCAAAAGAAATAAATTTAACTTTTACTCTACACCCAAAAAGGACTCGAGTGCTCGTAATACCAAAACAGAGAAATGTTTCACGCTGGTACCTATCCTTTGGCCAATCCAAGTAGATAAAGATCTGTAAATGAACACTTCATTCATCCACTAAGCACCGTGCCTTCATTCCATTCACAGACGCTGGATCATCATCAAACAAAGTTTATTAAGTGTTCGATGTCGTAACATTAACGATAGATGAAGAGTGTGTGTGTGTAAATATATATAGAATCCAAGTACAAATCTGATTGCCCAGGAGTTGTAACTGAAGCGAGGGAGAGTTTTGTTAAAGGAGTGCGAGTGGCTATTTATTCAGCCTGTTGATGAGAAATACAGGGATGCAAAGTGAAGTTGAGAAAGAGAAACCTTCGCCAATTGGAGGCAGACGAAGCAAATGATCGCTTTGGTATAAGTTAAACGCACTTATACATTGCTGCTTCGGTAAAACCCTATCTCGCTCTGGATTTAAATTTACTGAAATAGGCAAGAATAGTAAAGGATTGTTTTTTGGGTTTGCCATGTAGCTCCTCTGGAACTGTTTAGGGTCATTAAAGTAAATTCATTCACACCCTTTTTGGCCTCTCAACATGTGTTTCCAAAGAAATTACATGTACTAGTATCTTTCTGATCTTGTTTTGCCAAGTAAATGTAATAGATATTAATATTTTTAAGTTATAACTATGTTGGAGTAGGTTTATGGTAGAGCACGAATTTTCATCACATGCGTAAAGTCATAAATAATAAAAAATTAATTTTAATTTTTATTGTATGGTTGTGAAGGGATATTCTATTTTAAAACAGTTCCAACATAATCAAAACTATATTTTTAATGGGCTAAATGAGGCTACAAGCCTACTACGAATCTACAATTGTCAGCATTTCATCATCTATAGTAGAAAGTCATTTGTATTAAATTTTATATAAATTATGTTTGGTGTAAAGAGTGATAAGACAAATTTACCTATTTTCTCTCTACCCACTCACGCACGCTCTTCCTTTTATTTCTTTATTTCTCTCAATTTTCTCTGTATTTAACTTTTTTTTTAATTTTTTATTGAGCTGAGGTATTAGCATCCCTTAAAGTTTTTTATAAGGCAATTGCTATCTTACAATGTAAAATACAATCCTCTCATAGCAGTTTATGTGTGAGTCACATAATATTTATGTGAGAAGTGTATCTTATATTAGTTGTAAGATAGGAAGATCCTTCTTATAAAACACCTATGCTATATGTTTACTTTTTAACCTCAAATTTCATAGTAAAAATAAGTCAGGACACCCCAATATTCATGATCAAAGCAAATTTTGATGGTTCTGTTTTCCAAGGGAAAAAAAAAAAAACTCAGAGATTCAAATAATTTTCCTCTTTTAATCACATTTGGACTGCTAATTTTTGTAAATGAGAATCATTTGTTATTCTGTTTGCTTCTAGCCGCCACGTTAAACTGGCTTCTTCTCTTCTACTGCCTATGACCAATTAAGAATTTACGTACTGGTTTCTATCTCCTGGCTGAAGCACGCAGGATTCGATCTTTTAACAATTCTAGTATTAATCTCTTGCTATACTTTTATTTTTATTTTTATTTTCATTTTTGGTGTTTTTTGGAAAGAAAAAGGATAAGGCCATTTATAACATTAAAATCAGGGTTGTACTTAGAATGAGAGTGATTTTATTTAATGCTTTGGTGGGTGTATTTAAAAAGAGATTTTATAAGAGAAATAGCGGGGTCCTAGGTAGCTCCTCTATTTTTTATCGATAATAGGATTGGATGGAATGTGTATGCCCTAAGACCATCTCCAATGGGTAACACTATTTTGGTGTAACACCAACACTAAAAATGTACATTTTTCACACCAAATTACTATTTCATCTCCAATCCATTTACACCAAATTTTATACCAAAAAGAATATTCTTCTTTTTATTCTTTTAATCATCAAGAATTAATTTAATTAACACAATAAATATAATTATTAATATAGATAATTAAGTAATAAATAATTTTATATCAATTAACAAATGAATAAAATTATTAAATTTACATTTAATTAACTAAATTACTACATTATGAAATTAAACATTACATTAAGATAGAAAAATGCAATAACAATAATAATACTCTAGTTATTCGAATTACTAAATTCAAATGACGAGAGCCCAAATAAAAAAAAAAATTGGAGATGGTCACATATCGTGAAGAAAATAAAATTTTACTTAAAATTTAAATTGATCGATGATCCGAAATTACGCCAATATTTTTAAGATGAGCAATTAAGATTTCAGGAAGATCTCAAGACGGCCAAGATCTCAAAATACTTCCAATAATTTTGGCCAATATTTTGATGATATTGAAGGATCTAATAATGATCTCCAAGATTATTAAATAATTGTTCTATTTATGCTAGTAGTAGTAGCTTTTTTAATTTGTGTTAATTTAATTTTTTATTTTTAATTTTGTAATATGTAATCTAGTAATTAATGTTATTGGCATTTAATTTTGTTAATTATTATTATTATTATTAATTTTTGTGTTGAATTTTTTTATTTAAAATATTAGTATAATATTCAAAAATTAAAAAAAAATTTAAAATATTATATAAAATAGGACATATATGTAAATAAGAAAAAGTAATAAGGATATTTGAGACTTTTTTCACGAATGAATAGTGTTACCATATTTGGTGCATACTGTCATTTTAAATTATGGTGTCTCGTTGGAAATCATTTTACACCAAAAAAATGGTGTAAAGGTGATTTAAAATATATGGTGTAAAATTGGAGATGTCCTAATTTATACTTTTGACGCTAAAAGTTATTATTAGAGACATTGATATAACTCAAATAAATACTATTACTTTTAACACATCCCGCCACGAATAATCTCACATATATTTCTGTCAATCGTTAAATCTAATTCATTGTAGAAATAAAAAATACTTTGTTTTTCTCCTACTCGAACAACTAGATTTGAGATCATTAAGACCCACAATTTTTAACTTAAAGTTTCTACTGCATTAATATAATCTGGATACATTTTCTTTCTTAAGAAAATAATAATAATCATGAAGAAAGGAAATTAAGGCAGAGGAATAATAAATCTGAACATGATTAAGGTCCTATTTGAAATTAAAATATTGTAATTTTTAAACTACAATTAATGTGAGAAAAAAATTGTAACTACAAAATAAATATTAATATTATGGATATTATGTAGTAAATATAAATTTTAAATAATAATTTAAACGAAATTATTAAAGATATAATAGATTTTCATCATACAAATAAAAAATCATATCAATATAAATTATAAACAACAGTAACTAATATTTACCAAATACTTTAATACTCTAATTTAAATGGTATAACTACCCAATTTAAATCCCAAATAGGCCTAATAAATAGCCCGTTCACCATTCATATAAAAGAATATCAAAGGAAAAGAAGAAGAAAAAATAAAGAGACATTAATGTAGCAAAAAACAAAAACAAAAACAAAATGAAAAGAAAAAAAATGAAACAAATATATTATAAAGTAACCTCCAAAATTGAAGGAATATATATACGTTCATTAAAAGTAAGGAATAAGAATTGAAGTCTATTCTTTGTGTATGTGTGTGTATGTTTATTCTTTCTTTTTAAAAAAGTAAAGATAAAGAAAAAAAATTTTAATACACAATATCATAGGTTAAAATACATTTGAGTATATATATATTTTTTATCTTTTACCTTTATTTTTATTTTAATAACTTAAAAAATCTCTAACTGAAAAATTATTATGTTATAATATATATTATAACGACAACTCAAATCTCTCCGGCCCTTTGCACAGCGTTAAACTCCGATCCTTAAACGTCTCGTTCTATTTTACCAGTTAAAATAACCCCCCACCTATAAAATAAAACTAGTTTTACTGCTGGGTTTTGCATGAGTGCGGCTTAAAATTATAATTTATAACAAAAACGGAGCCAATAAAAATAAAATTAAATGAAATAAATATTAGAAAAATACAGTATCCGTTTGAAACCGACGCAAACCAATAATGTCGGTTTGGGGCCTAAACCGGTCAAATTAAAATTGCGGAGTGAGGAAGTTTCTGCGATTTATTTATTGCCGACCAAAAAAACGCGGAAAGGAGAGCTCTTAAAAATCGAACTGTACGTCTACACGTCACGGTCGTGACTTTCCCGGCCTCGCTTTAAGCCTTTAAACACGTAGTAGGAACTGGGAAGTAATAATTAATAGAGTAATGGAGACTCAACTCCACGATAATAATACTCATTTCCAGACTTAAGACGCCAAAACCAAAGAAATATATTAGGTATTGACTTCTTATTTCTCCTTTTTAATATTCGGTCTCAACTAACCCTCGAAAATATCTCAGCATAAAGAAAAAAAAAAAAAACGGTTTTGTCATTCTCATTTTCTCAATTCTGGTTCTGTGTTAATTGAAAAAAGAGGTTAAGCATCGACTCCATGGACGCCGCATCATGCTCTGGAGTTCTTGCGCGAAGCTCCTGTTTCGAATCTTCATAAATTCAATCAAACGTAAGTTTTTTTTTTTTTTTTTTTCATTTAATCAATTTATTTCATTTCTTAAGTTCTCCGTTTATCTAATCTGTAGTGTTTGGTTTCCGGGGTCGTTTTGAGCACTATTAATGCGGCTTGCGTTTTAAGGATCATATGATATTTCCACCATGTATTTGATTTTTATTTTTATTTTTTAAAATTTTGTCCTAATTTATTATGTTTCGTAGACGCGGTAATTCTCATTCGATTTGTTGCATTTGCTTTCATATCACGAGCTCTGTTATTCTTATATTAAATTGCATTTTTTTTTGCTGCATTTTTTTTTTTGGAATTATGCTAGATTGATTGATTTTCTTATTAATTAATCAATAATATAGTGTTTGAATGCTGTGTATTAGTCATTATTTTGCATTACGCGTTATGTTACCTCTACATATGATAATTGTCATTGCTTAAAAAATTTGTGTCAAAATAATTTACAAAGCTTACTACATCAGTGTTTCTTCAGATAGAAACTTTTCTAAGATTGGTGCTTCATCTGATCGTATGGAAATGTAGACGAGGCTATGAGCTTTTCAGCATTTTAGGCTTGCCAATTTTATCTTGTCCTGTGATTTTTCAATAGGCAACAGAATGCAGCTGTGATCAGTAGATATTACGAAGATGAAGTTTATTCTAAGTATGCTTTATTGGAATCTATCTAAGAATTTATATCCATACTCAATGCTGAAGTTGGGTTGTTTCATTGACAGATTAGGTTCTCACATGGTATCAGTGTCCTGCCAGTCATCTCATGGATTAAATAATGTCAATAGAGTTTCCTCTCAAGCGCTCGCATATACTGTCAAGGAATCTTGTCTTTGCGGTCCTGTGCAGAGAAGAAATCCTGCACAGATTTGTGCTGCAGGAGTAGCAACATATGGTGAAAATGCTGTAGAATATGAATCTCATGCACACGCTGCAGAAGATAGGGTTGGGGTGTTGCTTCTGAATCTTGGAGGGCCTGACACGCTTCATGATGTTCAGCCATTTCTGTTCAATTTATTTGCAGATCCCGTATGTCGGATTCTTTCTCTTTCATCCCCACCTTTGTAATTTTATTATTATTTTTTTTCTATTCTATATTTGTATGCTTCAAATATAGAGTTATACTAATGGTTATTGTTTTTGATAAAGGACATTATACGTCTTCCCAGGCTGTTTCGGTTTCTTCAGTGGCCCTTGGCAAAGTTGATTTCTGTGGTACGGGCTCCCAAAAGTAAAGAAGGATATGCTGCCATAGGAGGTGGCTCACCATTGCGCAAAATAACAGATGAGCAGGTGGAACATGTCTTTTTGTTGCTTTTGTCTAGGTAGTTTTTCATTTCATTCGACATACTTGTCCCACAAGAAGTGAACTATGTCTTAAAACCTATGCTGTATTGCTACCATTTTGTGTGTAAAACTTCAGTCTATATTCATAGTTTGAAAATCTTTTTGCAGGCACAAGCACTTAAAACAGCTTTAGAAGCAAAAAACTTGCCCGTAAATGTCTATGTTGGAATGCGTTATTGGTATCCGTTTACTGAAGAAGCTGTTCAGCAGGTGGCTGTCCCACATTTTCTCTTTCTTAGTAACTGTTTTCTTATGATGGAATCCAAATTTGCCTGAAATATTATTAGATTCTCTGAAAACTTTTGACATTCAGTAGTCTTATGTTTGTCTGTTCCTTTGATGTGCCTGTGTTTTTCAATGACTTTATATCTGTGTCTAACCTCATAATTGCATAATACTGTGTTTTAGTAGATAAATAACAGAGAAAATACAGTTAAAATGATATCTATTATATGCGACAGATTAAGAGGGACAGAATTACAAGGCTTGTTGTGCTGCCACTTTATCCACAATTCTCTATCTCTACAACGGGATCAAGCATCCGTGTTCTCCAGAATATATTTAGGTAGTGTTGTGTAAGCGTCAATTGGCAGTTTCTTGCCAGTAGTAACCAATTTTGCCCTGCTTTATAATCTGCTCTGAGTGAGAGTAATCTTTCAGGGAAGACGCTTATCTATCAAGGCTGCCTGTGTCTATTATAAGGTCCTGGTATCAACGAGAAGGATACATCAACTCTATGGCTGACTTGATTCAGAAAGAGCTAGAGAAGTTCCAAAAGCCTGAGGAGGTGAGTTTTATTGTTGTTGCACACACCTTTTGCACAGTTCCTTTGAAGAAATTTGGCATGTCCGACTAGTTTTCATTTGATGAGATTATCTCTTTACACATGTTCACTAATTTTGTGGAACTCTAGGTTATGATATTCTTCAGTGCCCATGGTGTACCTGTTAGTTATGTTGAGGGGATCCATACAGAGATCAGATGGAAGAGTGTATCGACCTAATCATGCAGAGGTTGAAAGATAGAGGAATCAACAATGATCATACTTTGGCATACCAGGTTTGGTTCTAAACTTCAGTTCATAACTTATCTTTTTCGTCTGCAGCCTGTGGCAAAGACTCATTGAGCATTGGTTTCGTCTTCCTTACACCAGGTTAAGCTATCTGTTAAATGCTTGTAATGCTCAATTTCCTTCTTTTCCTTTTGGATAGAGTCGAGTTGGGCCTGTACAATGGCTGAAGCCTTACACTGATGAAGTTCTTGTGGAGCTTGGCCAGAAAGGTGTCAAGAGTCTTCTAGCCGTTCCAGTCAGGTACACATTACTTAACTGAAGTCTTGGCTGTGTACTTTATATGAGCTTGAAGATATAGTCTAGAAAGTAATCTAATTTTCCTCCTGAAATTCCAGTTTTGTGAGTGAGCACATCGAAACTCTTGAAGAGATTGACATGGAGTACAAAGAATTGGCTCTTGAATCCGGCATTGAAAATTGGGGACGTGTACCTGCTCTAAACTGCACCCCTTCCTTCATCACAGATTTGGCAGATGCAGTAATAGAAGCCCTACCATCAGCGTTAGCCATGTCTGCCCCTAAGAATATCTCTCAAGAGGATGACCATGACCCTGTGAGATATGCTATCAGAATGTTCTTTGGTTCAATCTTGGCATTTGTTCTGTTTTTCTCGCCAAGAATGATTAATGCATTTAGGAATCAGCTCTTTTGAAGGCTATTAAGAGACAAGCTTACTTGAGTAATATTACATCTTGGGTAGGGAGAGCTAAAAATACTGATACCGTTTAGGAATTTTGTTCTTTCTCCATTTTATTCTTATACGGGAAACTAGCGATACAATGAAGGAATATTTGCAATTGTGGAATACCGCGGCTTTTTGTTGATGTGCTTGTCATTTACTTGAAAAATAATGAAATATAAATAGCTTTGTGCTTTTCCATCTCTAGTCTAGAATTCTACCCAATGTGGAATGTATGCATGATGCATGGCTTATTGGCTATACCTCCCTGTTTTTGTGTGAATGCTAAGCAAAGAAATTATACGGGCATAGGTCCGGTGTTGCATCAAGCTTTGCTCAAATACAGTAATATGTGGAAATATATTAAGCAGAGAAATTGTCCCGTCATTTGTAGCAATTATCGTTTAGGCGACCTCTCATTTTATTATGACAGCTTTCATTTTTCTAAAAGGGTAGTGGCTCACTAAGATCTAACAAATACAATACTGAGCCAATGGGCTTTAGCAGAGTGAACTGGCGCCATGATTGTCTTCTCAATTTGAGTGAAGGTAGTCTTCTCTTCGAAATGTGAGTGAAGTAGGCGTCCTCGAATATTAGAAGGTAAAAATCGGCGTCTTCATAGAATTGATGTAAACTAGTCCCACTAATATTCGATTTGTAAATATCGGTTGTAATCTCATGTAATATGAGTTGTCTTTCTTGACGATGATAATAAAAAAAACAAAACAAAAAAAATACAATACTGCAAATTATTCAAACAGCCTAGTAGCTAGTTTATTAAATGAGGCGAAGACCAGAAAGCAAATGGGGGAGTATTATAACCATTTTCAAAGAAATCTAAAACATAAAATTCAAAATCAATCTCCACAACGAAGTGAATGGCCTCATGGGAGGCACCTCTTTCAACAAACTGAATGAACATTGCTAACATCTGATGACCAAAAGTTGCCAGTGGCAATTGTGATAGAAGCTGTGCATTTTATTATGGGATGGAAAAGAAAGAAAAACGAGAATAAGTTTGTTTAAACAAATGAGTTGTTCCTATCTCAGTTTTCAATTTTCTCGCAGAGCACAAAACTATAGCATGTATGTTAACAGTGACAGAACAATAACAAAAATACAAAATGCTGGGGAAGCTTTCATCAATTCAACTTTAGAAGCTGTTTTTGATGCAACTCTCAAACATAGTAGCCAGTTATTGTAAATCCTCGCCCTATGATCTCACCAGCACAGTACCATGCAAAGCATTCTAGCCCAAACAATGCTGCAATACCAGCATCCTCTAACTTGAGTTCCTGCCTGTTCTTCCATAAGTGCTTCACATAATCTAGCTCTTTCCAGAATGCTTCGTAACGCCCAGGAATACTGTATCCATAAGAAAAAGATATATCAGAAACACATACGGATAGCCTGAATGATATTGCCTTAGCTGTTTTTCTCAAAATCAGTGGATTGACAAAATGATGTTAGATGACTTAGTAAACAGTCATCAACAAGGACATGTAAAACACAAGAGAGAAAGAAGCAAATGAAAAATCTATAAGGGATGTTTGTCCTGTTAATGACTGGTAGGTTAGGTAAACACAATTCAATCTATGATTCATGATAACTAATAAATATATTTATTTATCTCTAATAGGAGAATTGAAATTTTGCGCAATATGATTTTCTTGCTTGGCTTATTTCCGCAGTTTCTACATTCTCCGCACAGGAAATAGCAGCCAAGGCAGTCCATGAGTTTCCTCAGCTAATCCAGCACCACAAAAATCAATATGATGGAAACATACTAAAAAAATAAATAAATAAATCAGGATAGGAGTTCTGACAATAAATCAACACAATCAGAACATACAGAAGTAGATAATTACTACAAAAACAGGATAAAGTGACAAACCTGCTAAGACGAGTGTAAAACAATTGCTTGGATAAAAGATTACATTTCTCAACAGTTGACGGCTCCTGAATGTGTTGCTTGTTCTGTTCTAACAACTGTCTGTAGTAAGAAGTTCCATGCTTAGCCACAAACTTTGAGGCCTCAGCAGCCTTGGATTGCAACTGCACCAGCTTGGATGCCATTGCTTCCCCAAACTACTCACAACCACATGAAATAAGATACTTAGGCATATATACTAAACTGAAAAGAAAAGAAAGAGGAGCTAATACTGAGGCACTAATACTGCCATTGCTTCCCCAAACAAAATCCAGCAACTTATTTTCGTAAGTTCTCTTGAGGCACTAATACTGAGGTCCAAATCAGTGAATCAATCAGCTACTTATATTCATAAATCACTTGCAGAACCCCCCCCCCCCCCCCAATAAAACCAAAAAAAAAAAAAAACACTCGAAGTTCCCAGTAATCGAGGACATTGGCATAAACAGTTTCAAGCTATAAAGCAAATCCGCATGAAGAATAAATATTTATCAGGCATATAAAATCCTAATTGATAAATTAGCTGAAACGTAAATGTTCAGAATCTGAAACACAGACGTTTAGAATCTAGACACAACGGACATCAAGATGCGTAGGAGATGAAGAGGAGAGCGAATTTCGAACGTCCGTACCTTCGTTTGCGTTTTGAAAGAGAGAGAGCAAGACTAGGGCTTCTTATGTTCGTCTCACAGTCGCAGTGACTGAGACGAGTGGTTTGGTTTGGCTTGGATTTTCTCCACAGTGAACTGTTTCCGCTGCAATCCAGTGACTAATCAAATTTTGCCATGTCATGCCCGTCAAAGTCAACCTTTGTGTAAAATCTAGGTTCTTTCTTTCATGGGTCGTTGGCCGAGCTCGGGTTTCATTACTTTAGTAGTAGTGTAGTACTATGAAGAAAAAGACCGTCTACGCATAGCAAACCATATATATGAATGTCTAAAACAACAGGGAAATTTACGTAAATAACCCAAATTTTTTTTGGTTTTTTACAACTAACCCCCTCAATTTTTTTCTATCATAATTAGCCAAAGAACCATCCAAATACCGAAACTGCCCCTCCCATAATCACCCCAAATTTTTTCGATAGCTCTCTCCCTCTCCTCCCTCTCTCCTCCCTCTATCCCTCTTTTCACCAAAATTTTCATTCCGACAAGCCTGATCATCATCGTAGGCGGGTTCCGGAATCGTTCTTGACAACATCAAACTTACAGTGAAGATTCGAAATAAAAACCTAGATAAAAACCCTAGACTTTGAACCATAGATTGTTTTTTATTCTTGTTTTATGTTGTTATTTTCTTGTTGTAATGGTGATGGGGAGTGAAGGTTGAGGATTTTTTAATGTTAATTATATGGTTGTAGTTGTTGTTTGGAAGAATTGGGCGTGGGGTGAAACAAATGAAAGGTGGTAGTAATCGGTTTTCACTTGACGAAAGGTGTGTCTATCGGTCGCGACAAGCACACCTTGGCATAATTAAGCAGGTAGCGCATGACCGGCATGGCGCCGACAGCTTAGTCTGCGTCGCCATCTCTCGCCCATCGCGTGTGCCTGTGCGGCTACTTGGCCACGGGTCTGACCCAGAACACATCGCCCGCCTCATCATGTTGCCCATCCTTTTTATTATGATTCGTATTTTTTTTAGTTAATTTCCTTGATATTTTATTTTATGATTGCACATACGCTGTAATCTGACAGGCGACTGTCGCACTGATATGATTCAGTATTTTTTTAAGTTAATTTATTGATATTTTTTTATGAATGTAATATTTAATTAAGCACTATAAGTGCGATGAAATAATTAAGCACTATAAAACTAATGCAATTACTTAATATTAAAAAAATTTTGAAGTTGGATTTGTGTGATGAATATGCCTATAAGTGCGACAGTAGGGATGGCAAAAGTCCGGGTTGGGTCCGGGTTTGAGGTTGCCCGGGACCTACCCGCATGACACATATTGCTGCCCGGATCCGGATCGTGCCTGGATTTTTATGTCTGGTTTGCATATGCCCCAAGACTATCCGGGCACAGGTTTTTTGCCGGGTTTTTTTGCCCGCATTTTCCAAGCACTGGGCAGACTTCAGAGGCATCCCTCCTGGGCTCCTCATGCTTCAAGCCATCAACTTCAAGTCTTCAGCATACACTTGGCTGCCTTTTGGTAACTAAACAAACAGCAGTTGAAGAAAGTAGATCGGTTTTTGCCTATCAATAGCGGAAGCCCAAAGCGACAAAACTCCCTCCCAAGCCGAGGATTATTTGTTGGAAAAAGAGAAGCAAGATGTAGCTACAAAACCTGTGGAAGTAAAAGAAGTTGAGAGTGCAGTGACTGCCTCTTCTGTGGAAGTGGCCATTGATAAAGTTAAAGAAACCCTTGCTGCCACCGCTGTTGAAGAAAGCTAAGAAGACGCCCCTACTCTTGCCGTTGAAGAAAGCACTGAGGCCAGTTCTGCTTCTCCCGAGGACAGCACTAGTGAAACGGCTCCAGCTGCTACCAAGGAAAGCAGTGAAGCTACGGAAGAGGAAAACTCACACAACTGGCAGATTTCCGTTTCCCAACCACAAATCAAACAAGGCACTGCTTTACCCGATATATTGAGTATCATCGGTGTGTAGTTGCTAAGGGAGAGGGTGCTGCTGGCTTGTTTAACGAGAGACGGGGAGGAGTTGCAGCCGTGCGGCTTGTTAACGAGAGGGATAGGTTGAGAGGCAAAGAATTGGGGATTTAGGGCTTCATTAATTCATTATTTATATCAGGTGTCAGACGACAGCACGCACCAAGACGATTCAATGATTTTTCCTCTGCAGCGCATGCGGCGACGTCGCAGATGTGAGAAGTCCGTTTGAGGTGGGGAATAAAGAAAATAAGTTGTGTTTGATTTGTAAAGAAGGGTAGTTTCGGTAACATACTTTATGTTTGGCTAATGTTGATAGAAAAAATTTGGGGGGGTTAGTTGTAAAAAACTAAAAAAATTTTGGGTTATTTACGTAAATTTCTCAAAATAATGTTGCTAACGGTAAAACAAACATCGCAAATAAACAAATGATACGAGACTTTTATTATGTTGTAAAATTATTTAACATATATGATTATATAACAATCGTTTGATGAATATTTAATAATTATATATTATCTTATATTTTATAATTATTGAATTTTCATCTAATGACTGCTACATAATCATAATTATTTAACATAACAATCTCTGTAATATGACGTTTTAATTTCGTATATGTTTATGTCACTTCTTTACGGATATGTCTGTATGTATATATTCACGACCTCCGCTTGAAATGTATTCGGCCATACGACAAATATATTTGTTCCTAAAGTTAGATTAACTAAGGAATTGGCATATGTATTAAAAGATAAGGCGGTGTATTGACATTCAACATCCTGAAAATCCTTTTTGTTTTGCTTAGGATTTCTGAAATTACATAATAAATCTCTATTTTATTGTTTTTTTATTCATTAAATTAACAGTGTTGGAATTGCATCCATAATGGATTGGACCAGCCCAACAAAATGCCCGAACGTTTACTTTAGATAAAGTTTCACATGACTATTGTAAGTCTATCTAGACTTTAAAAGTTATTAAGCCTTTTGGCTAACTTCAATTGCTCTCATTAACTTTAATATAAGTGCACGTGTTATATTTAAAATAGAGGTGTGAGAACCATGACAATGCATAGAACGTATTTAGTGTGAAAACGAGAGAAAAATAATTATCCTTCAATTATGATCTCTAAGATTTTCTTTTATTATGATTATCCTTCAATTAAAAGCATACAATAGCATGAGGATTTTCTATAAGATTATCCTCTGTCTCTAATAAATTTAACAATAATATAATCTCGTTGTAATCTACTTCTGTATTTAGAGATTAAAAGGTATGTTTTTCGATCTCTCATTAATTGTATGTTAAATATGCACTCAACAAGCCACATCTTGGAAGTTAGTCTCACTGATCACTGATAATAATGCTGCCTCTTTTGCCACATGGAACATGCAATCAATAGCTTCAACTTGTATATAGGGGTGCGTTTGGGATTGAAGTTGGCAACTGTAGCTTCCAAGTTACAGCACTAAAGTGTTTGGTAAACATTAACTACTATGACTTGGAAGCTATGTTAATGTGATTTTTCACTTATATCAAGGAAAATTTTTTATATCTTTAATAATTTTGTTAAAATTATTATTTAAAATTTATATTTACTATGTATTACTAGCTTTTATTTCATAGTTATACCTTTTTTTCCACAGCAATTGTAGCTTAAAAGTTACAGCACCTCAATCCCAAACGCACCCTAAGTCATATCTCTCCAGAGTTGTACTTTATTGACACAAATAACTACAACCTTTCCATTTGAAGGGCAGTGGCAACGATGGAGCTATTCCACCGTGGAGTACTGGTGATGATAGTCAAATTATAGCAGGGAGTGAAGATTTAATATATATCTTAATGATTCCATAGTTATCATCAATACTCCATCGTAGAACAGTTCCAACATAACTATACCCTATTTGAATCATTTGTGATAAGCGTCAATTCTACAAGTTGATCTCCACATTTGATAACTAAAAATTGGATAGATATAAACATATATTCCATTAATATGGGTGGAGTAAATATAATAATAGCCTACTCTAGCCTAGTAAAAATCAGTCAAACCCCGTTATGTTTTATTCGTTTTTATATAATAATAGACATTTTATTTTATTTTCAAATATGTTCGTAATTGAAATAAATAAATATATTTCAATTGGAGTTAGTGGCTTATTTTATAAAATGATTAAATTATATATCCATTGAATAAATTGAAAGCATTTAGGAACTAAAATTTATTACTATTTTAACTTATTATAAAAATGTTTTAATTGAAAAGAAGTATGTCAATATATTATAATATTGTAACTAGTATTATAATAAAACATCTTTATAGTGATATGTTATATAAGAATAACATCTATGTAGTGATAAAAAAAAATATAGTCCTAGTTAGGGTTAGTTATAAGTAACAATAAACTTCACAATGTAATAAGTTAAATTTTTTTCTAATTCCCAATAAAAAATTTTTGCCCTTATTTCAGGAATAATTTTTAGTGTGTTGTAAAAAAATATTTGTCGTATTATATTAAAGGTTTAATATAGAGAAAAAAAAAAATTTTAAGTTGTTTTGGACAATAATTTATTATTTAGAGTTGTTACTAAATCCTTATATAGTATTTATAGAATTTACATTGAGAGAAAATATATTATAGGGAATACAAATATTTATACTTTTAAGATGACTTTGCATATTCATGATACTACATAAATGCATGTATTAATTTCTTAAAATTATGTCTTTTTCTTTGATCAATATCTATATATTGGATTTGACATGCTTTATTACCTAACTATTAGGTTGTGCATAATTTACCTCTATATTACTTGGATTAAGGATAATTAAGTCAAAGTAATAATTTTGTAATTATATATCTGTTAAGTTATAACTTTTTCATATTAATTAAACTATTTTGATTCCAATATTATAACTATAAAGAGATTTTACTGCACAAAGTTAAAAAGAAAGCTAAAAAATAGCATATAATAACAGTAATTATTTTTAAATTTTCATGATGTATTTCTTTCATAGTCGTACTTGCTCATTTACTTTTCAATATATCAAATTTCAAAGATTTCACATTCTCAACCAATGGAATTAAAAAGGATTTCAAAAATAATTTTTTAATGGTGCAATTTTAATATTTCATATTATGTTTATTTGTTGTATTGTTGTCAATCTTTTATTAAATATACATAGTACATTAGGAGTTTTGATGTCGTATTGTTTGTTATGTGACTCTTTTTACTTTTTTATATTTATATGCACCTATGTTCACATAAATATTGAGAATAATTTTATAAATTAACATGGGGTGATAAAAAAAACTTTGGATCTTCTTTGTAAGTGTGTAGAAATCTAGATTATGCTATAATAAACTTAATTTTAAGTGGTCCCAATTAATTTTCAGTGTAAATAGCGACAAAGTTATATAAATAGAGCTTTTCTAATGAAAATAACCTTACTCGATAAAGTGAAGATACCTCTAAAACAAAAAAAAAAAAAAAAAAAAATCTCCAATATATTGAAATTCATATTTTTTTTAATATTTTAGTGACATTTTCCCTTAAACAAAGTGAGAATTTTCTCATCAGATAATAATTATATATATATATATATATATATATGGGATAAATGCTAAGTTGCATATAATGCAACTTACACCATTCACATAAACAGTACGTGGACTCCATACCATATAATGTTCATGTGAGTAGGGATGGCAATGGAAGGGGAGGGGAGAGGACAAATCTCCTCATTCCCATCCTCGATATTTGATATGCTCCATCCTGTTACTGAGAGAATCCTCATTCTCTCTCTGAATAAAAACAGTGGATTTCGATCCTGAATAACTAAGATATTTTTTTTTTCGATTTTGAGTTAATTATATTAAAATAAAGAATTCAAATAAAAATAAAGTTCGAAATATATCTTACATTAATATTGATCCATTACAAAAGTCACATGCAAATACAAATTATCAAAATAATTATCTTTCTCAATCTTCATAATTCTACCATAAAAAGAAAATAAATTTATTTTTATATCGATAATAAAATAAGTGAAACAAATGTAGATACTTAATTAATATTTTTAATAAAATAAAATTAAAATTAAAACAAAATTTTTAGGCTAATAGAAACTATTTGGCTTTTTTAATGCCCTAAATAAAAATTTAAGACTTTAATTAATTAATTAGGCCTAAAAGTTTAATAATATAAATATTTTTATATTTATTATTTTTACCAATATTTATAATTTTATAATATAATTCAAATTTATTATTTACTGGCTAGTAACTTTAAAAAATAAAAATAAAAATAAAAATTAAAATGGGAGAATTGCGAGAGGATGGGGATTCCACATCATTCCCGTCTCTTCTCCGAATAAAAAATTGAGTAAAATTTTTTTTTCATCCCTTCTTCGAATAAACAATCGAGTATAAAATTTTCCTCCTACCCTCCCCAAATGAGAAAAATTTTCAAGGGTACCAGTCCTGTAGAAATTTTTGCCATCTCTACATATGTAAGTTATATATGTATATTCATTCTCCCATGTAGGCATCCTAACATGTTATTAAGCCAAATAACTTTATAATTAATTCAACATTGACTTTTTTAAATTATATAATTTAATAGTTTATTGAACACTGAATAAAATAAAAAAAAGGACGTTAAACTTTACACTTCTTTTGAAAAAAAAAAGAAAAAAGAAAAGAACAATTTTCTTTTAAGGAAAAATGCGTACCCTCTTCTAAAGCACCACCATCCACGAAGGCATGGACCATATTGCTTATCTTCAACTTAATGAAAAAAGTAACCATTTTGGTTTAAATGGCGAGTAGCAATTACTACTACGATATCCCAAAAACTTAGCTCCAACCGGTAAGGAACCAACGCAAGACCAAAGAATCACAAAGAAACATTCCCCCCAAAAAAAAAAAAAATCAAAACAGAACAAAAAACACAAATAAAAGTAAAAATCAAGAAACCAAAAACATAGAACGTCAAGACAGAGCGCTACATTAGATGATTTTCTAGTACTGAAGATAATATTTTCACCAAAGCACTGACTTAGATACGACTTAAGCATCCTCCATTCAACCAACAATATTTTTATATCCATGATAACTTTCAACATACTCCAACATTAGCAAAAGCCAAACGGTTTACTGCAAAATAACATTTTAAGAACCAGATACAGAGAACACACTCAAAAAAAGGAGTATAAGGGTAAATGGTTGAACAAAGAAGTATGACCATCCACGCTACTTTTTAAGGGAGAAACACTTTTTAACTAAAATATAAGTCTTAAAACATTACTAAACCTAACCAGACCTAACCATAGGAATACAATTAACCATACTCAAAAACAGACAGCAACAAAAAGTGAATGTTTCCAGCTCACTACATGTGATTAACTTTGTGGTGACTTGGTTACTCCACCCTGTTGAACAGGCTGAGCAGCAGGTGCTGCATTCCCATCAGCAGTGTATACAGGCTGTGAATACCCACCACCATAGTAAGACGGCGGCCCCTGACCATAACCTGCCTGACTACCTCCTGGTGGTGCCCCATATGCTGCACTTCCATAACCTGGCTGAGTTGCAGCACCATAATTGGATGGTGGTGCACGTTGAGAACCCGAATCTGGTTGTGCATAACTAGAAGGTGGTGGTTGTGAATGGGAATATCCAGGCTGTCCATAACCACCAGCAGAGCCAGGTGACTGCTGAGTCTGTCCATAAGCAGGTGGATTGGCAAGAGGTTTCTGTGCTTGAGGCATCCCATAGCCAGCATACCCAGACTGGGGTGGGACCTGACTCCCATAGCCACTCTGCGAAGTTGGAGGCACGCCATAACTGGGCTGAGTAGCTCCTTGTGGTGGATAACTGGCAGTGTTTGGACTAGGCTGTTGGCCGGTACCATAACCCTGCTGGCCCATTGCAGCAGATGACTGGACTGGTGGAGGAGCCTGTGTTGAATCTCCTTGAGCTCCATAAGAAGGAGTATGACCCTCCTGACTAGTGTTGCTCACATTACCATAACCAGCTGCAGAATTATAGCCTTGTTGCTGATCATATGGTGCTGCCTGCCCATAGCCTGACTGAGGTGCATGGTATCCACCATAGCTATCTTGAGGATAACCTTGCCCCTGCTGATTATAGCCAGAAGCTGGTGGCTGACTGTAACTGTAACCAGTACTATCTGCTGGTGCTGCTGAACCACCAGGGCTTGTGGTTGCTGAGAAGATGGTTGTTGACTGTAATCATAACCACTTCCTGGCTAGTTTGCTGTGTTGTTGCCTGGTCCCAATTGCCAGGATATCCACCAGGTGTTGGTTGGGAAGGATAGCCACAATAAGGAGGCTTATACATGTTATACAGAGGTGTTTGAACAGTAAATCCTCACGTCTTCACATAACCAAAACCAGGTTGTTGCATTGAAGGAGCCCCAGGTGTGCCCCAGCTTGTAGGAGGACGTGCTTGATAACCTTGTTGGGAATATCCTCCAGCCATTGCTGGGTTTCTAAGACGATTCTGCACAAAATTGTTTCGACATATATAACCAGATTGGACTTATCCACGATTGTGGAATATATATGCAATATAGCAGACAGAGAATGTATATGTACGTAAACAACTAGTAAAAAACATTGCAAATCCAGATTAAGGGAACACAAAAATAAACAAGTAGATCTGCACAGCAGCATACCGAGTTCACATTATATAGGGAATGGGTATTATTAAAATAAATGCCTACATACCGTACTGGTTGATGGGGTTATTGAGTAACTCCTGCAGAAGCCCATCCTCTCTCTATTTGAAGTGAATGGGAAAAAAAAGAACCACAAGTACAATACAAGCTTACAAAAGCAAATACCCACTGCCACTGACTGGCAATGAGTTCAAAGTTTTTACAAAATACAAATCTAGCCACAATATTTAATTGACGCACTGAAATGAACAGAAGCATCAAATTAAGAGTAAAGACATCCTAGAAGATCACTATACTTAGACCGGTAAATTGGAGTTCTTACTAACTCCATTATTAATTGAAATGAAGTCAAATGAAGTAAATCTTCCGAACTTAACAGGAACAATCAACTAGAAAACTTAAAGATGCAGTGTGTACTAATTCAATGGAAGCAGCTCTTACATATTTATTGCCCATGGCAAAGGAACTTGGTATAGTGGACAGCCATCAATAATTAATCAAAAACCTTAAAATAAATGCAATTACAAAGACAATCTCAAGAAATATACTAACTGAGAGGTTTTAGCTATTATTAATTATATATGGACAAAGTAAAAGTACAATATTAAAACCCTTCTATGTGGTCAAAATGGTTTCAATTAAAATCTTGAATTGCAACTTTAAAAAATGAAGACAATTGTACACACGAAGCTTGCCCAGATTAGTTGAAGCTAATACAACTTATAACATTTGTTTACACCCAATTAAAAAGATGCCAGTTATATAAGGCGCATAGGAACCAATGGCACAAATTTCAAGCATTAAATTTCAAAAATCTTTTCACAGCAATGCACAGGGAAAGTCAACAACATTTTACAAGAACATAAAGCAGATAATGGCTTTAATATCAAGTACTGGTGAATCGAACTTTTTGATATAAGCTTCACAACATGGGAGGCAGTTAGAGTACCAGCAAAATTAAGGAGCACATACAGGAGAGTTGACTGGTGAAATCTTCTCTCGAACAATCATAACCACCAAAACCAGATTTAATTAAAAGAATATAACTCAAATATTAGCCAGTTATTATCAAAATATTTTCTTAAAACCTGAGGATGTAAAGGCAAGGGACTGAGAAAATGTATAAAAGAAAATTTATACAACAGGCAACACTACAAAGAAGATTATCCTAAAGCTCATGTTCCATTCAAAAATCCATTGCAGCAACCTTGTAACTCCAGTAAATATATACTTGCAGCTTCCCTCGAAAATATCATCATTACTAAATATCAGGAAATGGGATATAGAGCCATACCAGAGCAGTGCTGAGGGAACACCAACACTAAGTGATCCATGTTGGTGTGACCAAATAGCCCAAAATACACTAACCCTACAATAGTTCTCAATAACAGCATCAGTGATATGATAGATGATTAATAAGCAGATTTGGCGACAAAACAAGTTATAATCCCAAAATTGCACTCCCTTGGTAATACAACTATAGTAATATTCTACTCGAAAGCTGATAAGATATAAGCACTGTGAAATGGGTAGAAAAACCTAAACATAGAATAAGATCAAAACCTATCTTATGAACTTAATATCCAATAATCAACACTGAACCTCAGAGAACTACCGATAATCACAATTAATCACAAAAATAAGGAACTACTCTCCATTAAACCCTCAATTCACATAGCTGAGATCCACCTAGACATAATTGAGATCCAAATAAGTGTATTGCTAAGATAAGATATGCCAACAGAATCAGCAGCAAAATAGGTGTACATTTCCAAAGGGAAGAATAGATGATGATATAGGTATACACAACTCATGAAAAAGCAACTAAATAGCAAGTTATAAATATGTCGCCCAGAAAATTTATCTTCCGTCAACTTTATATATATCATACCAGTTATAAAGGAGTCCTGAAAATAGCGGAACAACAGAATGATCGAGAACAATCCAATTCATAATTATGAACAAGAGGGACAACTATGGAAAAGATACAAGGGTTTCACCAACAGCAGTCATATATTGACTTTGAAGAAGAAAGAGTATTTAATAAATTATTAGTATTATAGGAAAAAGGAAGAGCTGCAGAATCTTTACTATGATATAAAGAGGATCAAGATATAAACAGAGAAGAGAGAGAAAAATTAGTTGATAATAAAACAGAAGACCAAGAAAAATATACATGTACCACACTTTACCTAATGGACAGTAAGACTCACTGTGCCCTGCAGTGACAAACATAAACCACCAACAAGATCCAGTCTAAACAATGAAAGGGTACAATAATATCACTAGAGAGCAGAACTAAGAGATTCAATTGTAGCAGCAGGGTAGAAAGACCAGCTACCAAAAAATTAATACGAAAATAAAGGGATACAGCAAAATACATCAATAAAGCATTCAGAATTCATGATCCATTGGCATAATTCCCTTCTTGGCTATAGATTTAACCACGTGCAGAAACAGCTCACATGCAAAAGTAAATAAGCCAAAAGCTGCAAACCAGCAAACCACAAGATTTACCTCACTGATGACTTCATTAACCAACTGTTTTGCACTTTCAATCTGTTCACTTGTCCCATCTATCTGTACCGTCCTTTCTGTCGAAGTGTCACCTGGAGGCAGATGCAGAGGTATCACCTGTGGAAGATACAATTAGAACATAAACCATACAAGCTAAATTTGAATCACTGCTGAATAAGAATATTCTGGTGTAAAGGTGATAATTATTATAGATGACACACCTGAATACGAGCTCCAGTCCTGGCTTGCATATTTTTTATAGTTTCACCTCCTTTACCAATTACTAGACCAACCTGAGTTTGAGGTGCATCATCAGGGACAATCAGAACCCAAACAGTAAAGCTAACAAACAGAGCTTCTGATTACCTTGTTGTTTGGAATTTTCATTGCAAAATGGTCAGAGCCAGCTTGTCCAGTTAGCCTTCGAGCAACTATACCAGAGCCACCTGCTTCAGCCTGGCGCAAGTTTATGGAATAAGTTATCAGTAATCAAAGTCTAAATGCCAGTACACTCCAGAGGTCAAAAGGAACATACATTAAAGATCTAATGCTGTACAAAAGGCACAAACTTCAATCAAGTAAAACCATTAAATAAACAAGGAATGGCAGAGCAATTAACTTAAGAATGCCAAGTCCTACCTCAGCAAGAACATCATTTATAAGCTGCTCTGCCTTAGCTATTTGTTCGGGTGTGCCCATGAGCTCAACTGACCGAGTAGGAGAATTGAGGTCGGCCTCTGTGTCACGAGTCACCTGAATCTTTGCTCCAGATTGAAGTTGAAGGTATTTGATAGTCTCTCCGCTCTTTCCAATGATAACACCAACCCTAATATTTGGAATCTCAATCTTTTTGCTTGTACCCATGCTCTGATATCCACCATATGAAACTGGTATGGCTGAAGGAGCTGGAATAGACTTCAAATCTGTTTTGAATCAGATCAAAATCACTCCGTTTTGATCCATAAACAAAATCATTGCACATGAACAATGAAAAAGATCGACATAAAACGCTGAAAGTCACATCAACAACTAAGAATCAAAGAGAATGAAGCCCAAATGGGGGGGTCACAACCGACGTTACATAGCAAATTTCTTTAAAAAAAACTAAAAATCATAAGCAAAGATGCTTCATCCTCACAACAGTAAACGACACCCTAAATACTATTAAATGAACTAACAAATAAGATCATAAAATCATTTCAATTCAATGTAGAACACCCGGCCACAAAAGAGATCAAGTAAAAATATAGAGAAAAAGTTGGTACACGTGGACAAGTAAATATACCAGAGGGAGGGGAGCTGAAACCTTTATCCGCTGAATCGAAGCCGCCAGAGCCGTTCTCAACGCGAGGGCGCTTGGCTTCAGCAGAAACCGAGTTGCAGAGACGAGCCGCGATCTGCTCGGCGCGGCGCTTGGCAGCCTGGAAGTCTTGGAATTCATCGGCAGGCGGAGGGACGCTGTTGTAGGAGGGAGGGGCAACAGCGGGATCCGGAGCAGAGAATCCCGTGGGCCTGCGCCCAGCGGCCGAAGGAGGCGTCGTTTGGTCCTCGTATTTGCGTTTACTCGGTGTGCTGTCTGATGAGTATTGCGGTTCGTCTGCCATTGTTAATGAGAGAATAGATAGAGAGAGAGAGAGACAAAGAAACCCTAGAGACTCGAGTGTTAAGATGAGTAAAGGTTATGAAAATAGGGCTGCGTTTTTATATACATTATATACCCTCTCTCTCATGGCATAACAAAAGCTATTCATTAAGAGATCTTTTTTCGCCAGCTCGGATTTTTCCTTTTTCTATTTATTTCTACTTATTTTGCCCGTGGCTTATTGGGTCATGGACTCTATTGCTCAAATTTCATCTTGAATAATGTAATATATAATATTTTTATTTATTAAGTAATTAATATTTTTATATAAAATTTAAATAAATACTTATATTATCTCATCATTTAATTAATGAATATTATATTATTTTAAAAAAAAAATTTAAATCTTAAAATCCGATCGGATTTCTTTAAAAAAAAACCCTAAATCTAAGCACACGCACGCCACAGTCCACACGCACAAGTCACAGATTCACATTTCTGATTTCACAATACACACAAAGTTACAACCCGCAAACACACCTCACAACTCCCCCTCATTACACAAAACACATACACAATCACTCACACCCAACGCCCAACGCCAAGTCGCCGACGGAGGCCACACAAGTCATAGCGTCACCCTCAAGAAGCGTCCGCTCGTATGCTGCTGCGCGTCTGTGGCCACTGATTTGCTGCATGGTGCCGTCGATCCACATTCTGCTGTTCCAAGCCCCCAACTCGATTCGACGACCCGAGTTTCTCCCTTTGAGACTTTGAGTTTGAGTTTTTGACTTTGAGGCTCTGATGGTATATAACTATATATTGGCGTATTTATGATTTTTTTATGAATAAATTTTTATTAATTGTTAATAACTAATAAATATTCTGTTAATTATTAATAATTGAAATATTGTTAATTGATAATTGTTGATAATTGTTAATAACAGTTAATAATTGACCCGAATCGACCCAAACTAACTCGAACTCAATCTGATCATATCTAACCCGAACCCGATCCTAACCAAATTCAACCTGAATTTACAACCCGATTCAATTCGAATATAAATCAAATAAGATCGAGTCGAATTATAAATTCAGGTTGCATTCGGATTCATTTTTTTCCAACTCAAACCCGATTTTACCCACCCCTACTTCCGTTAAAAAAAATAAAAAATGTCAAAACAGATTTTCTTCTTTCATATACATATATGTGTGTATGTGTGCACGCAGGTGCAAATGTTATGTGTTTTGATAAATTTCAACGTTAAAAATTATTAAAAAAAAAAAAAACTTCTGTTGCGCATTAGCAAACGCAATAGCAATTAACAACCAGCATCATTCCCTGACATAAATGATTAAAACCTAACAATAAGAGAAGCTTAAGTCAATAGAGCTCTCATAAGACAAAAAAAACACGCACACAAAACTTTTATCCGTGAATACAGGACCTCAAGCTCTAACCAGTTTTCTGCAACTCCTGGCTCTGGCTCTCTTTGTCTCCAACGCGAACAAGATAATGGGTCAAAACCCTGTTGTGAATAGCCAACGAGTTGTGCGATCACGTATTCATATTATCTTGTAAAAACAATCATCTCCATCAACAGACAATGCTGACTTTGATCTACAACTCCAAACCTGCATGGTAAGAACACCTAGCATTCAAAACAATCTCCACATTACACAAACAGAAGCACATTTATTAAACCCACATTAAACAAAAGTCATAAGCACAATTTAAAGCCATAAATAGGCAACCCAAAAACAAATGTTCAAGCCTATCAAATAATTTTTACAGGGACATGATCCACTGTAGCAAGGCCAGAGAACAAAAGATCCAACTCATGAAATATTGGTGTTAGCACCACATAAGCCCTTCTCAGGACAAATGTTCTAAAACAGCTGACAATAATCTCTCCCTTTACATAGACATTTCATCAGACAACAGATAAAATAGTTGGATTTTATTAGTACATAATAGTCGAGCGTAACTGCCAAGGATCCATTTGAGCTTTCCTCACTTTGTCCACCAATAATACAAATCTCTGCGCCTGTTCATCTTTTTCTGCAGTTGGAGAATTCCATAGAGTAGGGCCTCAGCAGTAGGAGGGCAGCCCGGAACATAGATGTCAACGGGGACAATCCTATCGCAACCCCGAACAACGGAGTAAGAGTAATGATAATATCCACCACCATTTGCACAGCTTCCCATAGAAATGACCCACCTAGGATCTGGCATTTGATCATAAACCCTGCGAGTAATGAAAGTCAGACTCATGAACTTAGCCCATTTTTAACTCAATATTTACTGAAAAGACTGAGAAACCTAAATATATAAGTAAATAACATGCTCAAAACTGTGTACTTATTGCATTGCTAATACAGAAACAATATATGAGAAAGGCAAGAGATAAAATTTGGTCCATTGAACACAAAGTTATGGAAATCCATAATTAGAAAAGACCATCAACAACAAAAAGTTTTATATCATCCAGTGCCACACAAAATAAATAAATAAGCTCTAACTGACAGAACACCCAAATAGCAAACCACTTTGTAAGGGGATTTTCCATGCATTGTGCCAAGTACAATATCACATAAGCTCCTACAAGAAATCTTGTCTAGACTCAACCAACCACCAAACTAGATCAAACCCATTCCTATCAGGATTGTTTTCTACATCAGCTTATTTTAAGCCCAAACTACAAACCAAACTGGGTTCAAAATTATGGATTAAAAAATGTTATCCAGTCTGATAAATTGAAAATTTTAACCCAAGCAGCTTAATCGATCAGCTCACTCCAACTCAATGACCATTCCAAAAGGTTCTTTCCACAGAACACCAGTTGACACAGAGACTTCTTACTGTTATGGTTAGCCAAACTAATCCTTCAACCACTCATAAAGAGCAATAGTTGTAATCCTGATCCTTGTCTCCACTTGTACAAAATTAATAATTCATGGAGTGTCAAACACAAATTGAGCTACAACATATGCAATCTCAATATCAATTGTTAGCTAGTGAAAAGTTGGCAGTCCAGAAACATCCAGCATTTTTTTCCACAAAAACTTAGCCCCCACTCCAATCTAAATCAAACTCAATCACCTTTCCTGTACTCAACAGGCACAAATTTCACACAGCCACCTACTACAGTAACACAACCACTAACTCTCCATATATCCAAATGCAAACAAAATCCTCAAAGATAAAAAAAAAAATTAAAAAGAAGACACTGTCTCTAAAGCAAAAATTTGTTCCATACTCCTCCATATCACTTTTTCACCAGTCTACAAGACGACCTTCAAAAGGCAATGCAAAACAGACAGATTGACAAAATTCCATGAGAAAAGCAAAAGCCCCAATATCCTCATAAAATCAAAAATTTTCTAAACCCAAAACTAAAGAGGGGAAAGAAAGAACAGAGAATTAAAAATACACTCCAAAATATCCAAGATATCTAAATTTCAACCCCAACTGCAGATCTAAGCAATAAAACACAAGCTGAAAATCATACATACTAATAAATAAATAAAAATCATGTGTTAAATATTTAAATTTCAAATAGAAACCCTAAGAAATGAAGGTGAAGGTAAATACTTGCGAAGGGCAGGGGCCATCTTGTTTGTGAGCGTGCCAGCTACGACCATGACATCGGATTGGCGAGGGCTGGGCCTGAAAATGATACCGAATCGATCTAAATCGTAGCGAGCAGCACCGGTGTGCATCATCTCGACGGCGCAGCAGGCCAGCCCGAAGGACATGGGCCAGATGGAGCCGCGACGAATATAGTTGATGACATCATCTAATTTAGAGATCACGAACTCAGCCGTCTTTGAGATACCGCCTGGTCTTGTGGTCGAGGGCGGTGGAGGGCGAGCGTAGGAGGTGGGCTGCGAGAAGGACGAGCCGGAGGCCGAGGAGAGTGAGGGGACGGTCGTGTGGAGACAGGCGGCGCGTTGTGAGAGGAGGAGAGGGAGGCGCGCGGCGGTGTTTTTGGTGAGTACCGCCATAGGTTCTTTTTCTCGGGGGTTGTTTGTTTGGAAAGAAAGGGAGGGGGGGGGGGGGTCGCTTGGTTTTTTTTACACACACGGGGGCAAGCGAGAGAGAAATTGAGTGTTGTTTCGGATTTAAAAGCGGTGGTTACTCTCTCCGGTGATATTGGGATTTAGACCTGAAGCAGCTCGGGGATGTGTGTGACGTGTAACGGTGAGATCCTCGATGAAGGGTGTTTTAGTAATTATATGCCAACATTATGTCCGGAAATATAAAGGAAAAAAACCTACGTGTTTAGTTAATTTACAACGGAAACACCGCCATCCGGTCCATCTCGTTGATGTTGTCATGTTGTGATGTTGTCTAGATTTGAAGTAACGCAAATTTTGATGGCTGACTGAGGGCACCCCAAATATGCAAAGTAATTTTTTTTTCCAATATTGTTAATAGGAGTAAATATTTTGGTTATATTCGACAGATTTATCATTTATGTGGATTGTAAGATTGTAATATATTTATAAATTATAATAATTTAAGGAAAAAACAACAATTTTTATTTATTTCAAAAATTCAAAGAAAAAATGATTAAAATTAAATTCTAAGAACTCGTTGGCTTCTTCAAAGCATTAAAATCAAGATCACTGATCTAATATTCTAGTACTTCAGCACCCTTTAACACATGGGAAATTTATATAAATAACTTAAAATTTTTTACTATTTTCACAATTAGCCCTTCAAACTTTTTTCTATCAACATTATCCAAATACAAACTTCTCTTCCCAAATTACCCTTATTTACAAATCAAAACAACTTTCATTCTCCCCTGTTACCAAAACAAACGCAGCCTTACATTCTTCAATCATTACATTGGCAATCGGCAACGGCAAACACCAATGACGGTGAAATTGAACACTAATCAAATACACCATAATCATCCAAATCCAACGCATCCGCATAAGCGAGCATCGTTCGAGTGGTAGAGTTATTTTTAAATTTCAAATTTCAGAGTTTGAATCACAAAATTATGTCCAGATGCGACTAAATGCCTAAGTACGAAATGGTGCGACGGATTACCCGTCATAAATTTAGTCGACGAAGATTTAGTGCAATGAATTTCTGTCGCCGACGATTTGGTCGATAGCCCGCTCAATTTAGATTGCAATGAATCTGCTCTTGATGCGGCCGTGACCGTCGTCTGCAGATTACGGTTGGAGAATGCCTTTCTGCCTGATGTGCGGCGAACTGCGATCGCGCAGACTGATTCTAACGGCCGGTAACAAGCAACCGACTCTGACCAGTCTGATTAATTAATTTTAATGTTATATGTAAAGATAAATTCTCTTTATTATTTATATAGTGCGTAATTAATTTTTTTTAAAATAATTTCAGCATTGATGGATTCAGTTGTGCTTCAATTGTGTTATGATGGTTGGTGGGAGACATTAGCGGATGGTCGTTTGGAATATGTGAATGGTAAAAATACTACTTTTTTGTTGGAAAAAATTATCTGTTTGATCAGTTTATGGCAAGAGTATATGAGGTCTTACAAATAAATCCTAATGAATATAGTATCACAATGAAGACAACTTTGAGATCTAGTAACACATTTTATCGTACATGTGTACTGCCCATGGATATATTTAATGATGAAATGGTGAGAGTTGTATTGCATATGGCATCCGATGTGGCCAACTATGGATGCATTTCTATATTCGTTACCACATCTCATTGAGTTCTGAGTGAAGAGTTTGAGCCGCCCGTTGAAACAGAAACTTCCTTTAGAGTAAATATGTCTGGTCCTGATATTGAAGAAGAGGTACTGCCAAGGACAATGTCGTTGCAACAATATTACTCTCCAATCCACGACAATAATGACAACATTAATGATAACGATATTACGTTAGTGGATGTAGGAGAAGAGGTATTACCACTAACGACATCGTTGGAGCAAGGGTATTCTCCATACTACAACAATGATTTCTGCGACAATGACGATCATGTTGATGACACTTGCAACAC